>CM042694.1:436947857-437332857 GCA_023614405.1 Avena insularis | reverse complement strand
CCTACGTTTTATCCCTGTTTCGATCTTTTTTTTGACTATAGGGGTTTTGTAGCAGCCCAGCAGCATCCGTGTGACAGAGAGTCATATTAAGAATAGGGTTAATGCTTTCCCCTTGAACCCCTTGCAGAAAAAGTAGGAAAATGGACTGAAATTGTTGGATAAGTGGATTTGCAGTATCTCAACAATCAGAACAGCGAATATTCCATCATCCAAACTAAGCTTCCTCAGATCCTAACCCATTGGTCATTATCGAGCCTCGTGACTCTTTTTGTTGATATCTTCGTATTACCAGTTATCATTCCATCTATCTGGTTATTGCTTGACGTGTTGGTTGGTATTGAACTATTTAAGTAGAAGTGATTTCTTCCTCATTAGCTCCATTTTGATTCTCATTTGCATCTTGTGATGAATGAAGTGAACTTGAGCTCTCTAGTGCTTCTATTTTCTCTTAGAACGCATTTACTAGTATTCGATGAGATTCTGAAAGACCAGAAAGACAAGTGATATGAACTGGTTTTGTATCCACCCACTTTCCTTTGTTATCTTCAACTCTTTCTCTTTTGGTAGAGGAAGGCATTCCCAGTATAAATGATGATTCTTGCTTTCGTATTGTTAATGTTTTCAATTGTACACGGAAGGGGTTTGTGACCACTACCATTTTAGTCAGGGATTTCTCCTCATATTGTTGGAGAAACCATTCTTTGCTAACATGGCTCAGCCTAGCAATGGCTGGGAATTTCTTCTCCCAGAATGAAAAAAAATGTCCGCCACTTTGTTGCTTTCAGCACGTTTTCTAATGCCCCTTCTTTTCTGGATGTCCGCTGGAAGAAGGCCGATAACACACAAATTTACTAATAAGGGGTGCCTTAAAGCTATCCTTTCTGGTCTTCTTTATAGAGCGAGGGATAGCAAGGCCTTGTACAAGGGGGGAGAATCAATAATAAAAGGGATGAAGGTTCGAAGCAAAAGAGCAATGGAAGACAACGCTTACCAAAAAAGTACGAACCATATCCCCACTTGCTTCCTTTAGGAAAGAATAGAGTTATTGACAGCCTACTTGAATTGATATCATGGGTCTATTATCCCCGACTCTGAAAAGCGTTCCTTAAAGTGAAATAAGTGAGATTCGACCTCCAAGAAAGTATTAGTTTGGCTTTTGAGAAATGCAGTACCATCCACTCCAATGTACAATGTATCTTTTTCGTCACCAGTATTTAGTTAGAGGGGGTCTAGGTCAAGGACAAGAGCCAGCAAGAGGTGAGCGGGGGTGTGCTAGTTAGCACAGAGGACAGGAGTAATACACTTTATTTGTCTTCTTTCGGGAAGGTAAGATTTCTAATACGGCACCCAGGATATTACCACTTTATCAAACAAAAAAGGAGTAAGCAGCTCGATCAAACCGTTGGGTTGGTGATCAAAGCACGTTCTAACTGCATTTGCAGACTTGAACGATATCTACCCTTTCGGTGGAGTTCTTTTTGCTTTGCTTGACAAGATCAATTATGCTATTTCTCAGGCCTTGGAAGAACTACTTTGGGAAAATGAATCACATCCATTTCGGATGAATGGGCACGTCCATCTTCTATGCAACAAAGACGAGGATCAGTGCCAAGGCAAGGCCAACACAGAGGTACTAGTTCCAGCATTCATTCCGCAGAGGTTCTTTCACCTTTACCACTATCAGGAACATCTGGGGACCCTGTTATTCCTAAATACTGCATGAAACCCCCTTCTTTTGCATTCCACACCCGGTGTACTTTTCCGATCAGGTCCTTCTCGCTATGGCAGAATCTTGCATTTTGAATGATCGAATTGAAATATCGATATCGCTATCTGATGGAGTCTAAAGTATCTCGGTAAGGGGAAGTAAGAGAGTTGTCAGATCGAGATAAAAGAGTCGTAGTTTAAGAAGACATATCCAACAGAAATCGCATCAACCGCCATCTGGAATCTTCTCGACTAACCCATTCAGGAGAAGCATTCGATAAGAGAAACACCATCTGGGAAGGATCTCGCACCCACACAATAAGTCAATTGAAGCAAAAGTGCAAGTGCGCATATGGATATGATGAAACCCCCTCTTTCACCTGCACCCGCTGTTGTCTTTTTCCCAAGTACGCGAGGAGCAAAGGATTGGGTCCAGAGTGGAACTAACAGCTAGCTACCTTAGGCGTTTTCTCGCTCTATTTTCGATTGCAAGATTCTATGAGCTGCCTCCATATGTCCACTTCTTGGGTCATGAATGAAAAGGATAGCACGGGGAACTCACTTGAAACAGTGAATAAAAGATTGAGTCTAGTCAAGATGCAAAAAGGATTACCCACATCAAGTAGGTAAATTGTCTGAGGCCACAGCTATCTTTCAAATAAAGTATTATGACTCTATGGGCCCTGCGTGCGGGTGGCACAATTCCTCCCTACCCGAGGGTTGCACCAAGGAGATCCTATGTCCCCGTATATATGCATGTCATCACATTGAATAAGTGCTAGGACTAGATTCTGATTTCGATAGTGAGAAAGCCATGTGGAAGGCTACCTAATTAGCCATTTCCTTGGCTCTGCCGCTTTATCGATCACAAAACTCGTAGTTTTAGAAACTTCCATCAGAACATAAACTAAGAAACATTGTCAGACACGCCATGAAGAGTAATCAGTTCCCCTTTGTGCTCAAACTTCATGATTTTGTTTTTCCAGTGAACCCACATGGGGATGTGTTGTTCCAACCAATCCGCTCCCAATATCATATCATAAGCCCCGAAGTAGATGAACCAAAGTCGTTGTTCACAGCCTCCACACGCTCAAACAATCCGACTGAACAATCAGAGAATGGCTTCCTCTACCGTGCTTTCCCGACCAGTTGCGTCCATTTTCTCCAAAGTTCCGTATCGCCTTTGTTACGAGAAAGTACTAATGCTTTGTTAATCGAAAGCCGTTCCAATCAAGGCAAGAGCCAGAAGTAGACCGACTTGTAGATCGGGTAGCAATAGGCTATGACATAGCTCACTTTACCAAGAACATAGGGCGTAAGATCAAGCGGTTCTTCCACCGAAAGATGGGGATCCTGTCTCTCCACAAGGGTTCCCTTTCTATCGAACTGGCCTTGGTGAGTCGCTTTAATTCCACTGGAGGGTTGTAGCTAGACCAATTCTCTACATTGTTATTATTTTCCTCTCGACCGAACGATCACATCCTAAACTTTGTATGTCAAGCTAAGAGTAACCATAGTCTCAGCAAATAGATAGGCTCCTTCCTTTGTTACCGGTCTTCTTAGAATGCCGGGCCACGCCCAGAAGTTTCCCTAAGTGACATGGCTAATAGGAATATTACAGATTGCCTCAGCGTCCATTTTAGATTCCCGTCCATATCTATTACGGTTTGTTTCCTAGAGCAGCACTTAGGAGCAGTTGGAAAATAAACTACTTTCAACACCCGGGCGCTAAGAGACATAGGATCTTGTAGAATCCGCCAGGCTTGCCTAGCCAAGATAGCCAGATTCTCAATTTCAATGTCTCTAAATCCCATGCCTCCCATATACTTCGGCATCGTCATCAAGTCCGACGAGACCCATGCCATTTTCTCCATTCTTGCTGCTAAACCAGAACGCTCTAATCAGCGACGTTATGTGCTGATACAAACAATCCCCTCGGTAATTTGAAGCATGACATAGAATATGTAGATACGGCTTGGACAAGAGACACTTTATCAATACACTTCCTTTCCCCCCACCGATAAAGTCTTCTCGATCCAATCTTGAACACGTTTCCACCGACTTGGCCAGGTTAAGAAAAGAGAACAATTGGAGATCATCTTCCACTTGTCCTTTTACCACCGCGGTGACTCTTAGCCCATAAACCCAGACAAAGCCATAGACCATTTAGTAGCGCATCACGAAGGTGGCCCAGTCGCACATCCTTACCTTTTTATATTTGTAACAAAACTAGCGTTGACAGACCGTATCCTGGTGTTAGGAGACCGGTCTTGCTGATCAAACATTGTACTTACTGTATTAGTATTTATGCAGCCCCTGTCCATCTGGTTGGAGCAAAAAAAATGAGCAATGCATCACAAGGCGGAAAAACCTATTTGCAAAATCCAATCCATCCGAGATTCTCTGGCCGCCCAAACTGAGACTTAGGTAATAAGCAAAACATGAAGAAGAGTAGACTCGACTATAAAGGAGGACGAATTGAGACCGCTTTCTGGTCTGCTTGGGAGAAAAAGTACTCAAGTTTTCATAACTTATGCGGGTGCCAATCAACCTTTACAAATGTTGATAAAGTGGGTTGTGGCTCACCCTAAGGGGCTTCTGGCTGGTGCTTCTGCCAAGTTTTTGTTCTGGCTCCAGCAATAACATCGAGGGTTCTCTCCCAAAGCGCTTACTTGTAGCAGCCCTAAGGAGTCTTTTGAAGTGCTCGCATTCATAGGCTCCGGCTGCGGCTAGAAGGCAGTTCTCATAATTTTAGGATGATGGATTTCTTATTCACAAGCTAGATCGTATTATAAAGGAACGAGGCACATCTATAGTAGGTGGGTCCCAGCTCTTCACGAGGGTCAGTGCGGCTTTAAAGCTCCTAAGTCGTCCACTATACAATAAAAGAATCGAAGCCAGAGGAAACAAGTGAAGGTGGATCAGCGATTCCTGTTCAGGTGGTTCCAAAACTAGAAACTATTCCTCTACTCGCTATGCACAAAAAACCTTAGAAAATAAATATAGTCTAGATCGTACTCATGAAACTCATATAAGAACAAGGTATGGAAATTCATCTTTACAGATCGGAGGAAGAGTAGGTTATTCAGCCCGAGACTCGAGATGATCGATCTTGAAATGATAAGAGAAGGACCCACCCCTATAAATAAACTATTCCAATGACTTTGTTCGCTTCCCCTGAGGCAACGGTATGTACTCGGCACACTGGCTTATGAGCAGGATTTCTCGCCAAGTGCGTATGGTTTCTACCTGTATTCGATAGGCCATAATGACACTGGCTCCCGATTATTGACTTATGAAGAATGGCTTCTCGATGGAAGAGAAACAATAATAGGAAAATAAGGCTGCAATCTGAACCGTTAACTAGACAAAAGGAGAGATTGGCTCGATTCGAGGAGGAATTTCTACCGATTATTGAGTGGTTTGTTTCCTTTCCCCTGAAAGGTCAAATGGTTTATTTGCACCTGTAGTGGGACACCTCTCCCAGCTCCTAGCCAGGGTTCAAGCACGAAACTATGTTAAGGAGCTGATCCGAATACAGATACAAGGCCCCCACTCATAACAACGAACGGTGAGCTTTCCCACTAGCCTTCACAGGAGCAGCACAATCATGGCTAAAAACAAAACAAAAAAGATCGTAGTACGAGAGAACCAATGGCATTTATCTATTCTAAGTAGTTTCTTCTTTTCTTTTTAGAGAACCTGGCTAACTCTAATTCCAATGCCGCAATCCTATTGGTTTACTGAATAAGGGTGGGTAGACCGAAACGCTGAAGTGTTGTTATTTACTTCCTTCGATAACATAGATTGTCCACTCTTATGACCGATGCATAAAAATGGCTTGTGCTTTAGCACGTTTCGAATAAAAGAATAGAAAAAAAGTAGGTGGATCAGGATTGCTATTATGAGTATTCGAGTTCTTGTTTTCCTTTTCTTGGAAAAGGAATTATTTCATGAGAAGTGCACCGGTAGAAATGTGACTAAATATGATCTTGATCCATAGCTCGGACACCTGGGACCATACTATTACGATGATGCTGGAACGTATGCGATGGGACCTAGAGATCAGCATAATGGAAGAAGTGACTCCTAAGATGAGAGTATCATATCGATCTAGTATCTACTTTTCACGGGAGAAGGATCACAGGAGCGATTTTTTTTATAGTCAGTCTGGCTGCAAGCAGGCTAAGTCCAGGCAATGAAATTCTGTTGGGACATGCCCAAAGTGGCTTTTGCCAGAAGAAGCTGCGGGATAGGGAAAAATAGGCAGTTAGAGAACCCCATTGTTCGAGAATAACTTGCAGTCGAAGGAACGAAAGGAAAAAGACTGAAAGGAGAAGGAATTAAGGCTTGCCCTTACTCTATTCTTATTTCTCACTCCTTCGTCCATCATACTCCCTGCACTCCCCAAACTCTATGGGTTGCGTTAGCTATACGAGCGAATTGGCTGTTTCGAGCGCGTAGCAATGCGAGATAGAAGATTGAGCTTGCATGCAATAGCTATAGGTTAGTGAAAGTAGGCACGAGTGGAGGGCACTAGTAGACTTATCACGTCAGGTAGCTTGCTATCCGAACAACTACGATATACTAATCTTCGATACAACTACGCCTATCGGCTTACGGCCAAGACCACTTTCAGATAGAGAGTCATGGGCTTCTATCAAGTACTGGAGGCAAGCTCGTCAACTAGTACATAGCCATAACATAGCTATGATGAGTCCAAGGTTTACGCATCCTATTTTCGCCTGCATATCTTCTCAATCAGCTTCCGAACAAGACGACCCAGCACAACACTACGCCCTATTGCAAGCGTTGTAAACAATATATTAGGAAAGTGAGGCAAGCAAGCTCAAGTAACTACATTTACATATCTTACGTAAGTTAACAAAGCGAAAGCAACTCTACTTGTCTATCTACTTCATACATGATAAGTTCTGTGAGGAATAGAATATCTGGGCTTGCAATAGATCAGTTCTAGGCATTACATTAGTTGCATCATTAAGCAAAAAGGAGCATCAGAGGTTTTTTCTTTTCGAGTTGCGTGCTACTTCTTCCGATGAAAAGTAACGAATTGATCGATTTGCGGTAACAGCAAGGATCGGTATATGGTAGTCCTCTGGTAGGAAGAGGTTGCTTGCAAGGCTAGACTAAGCACACAAGCTGTATACCAATGATTCTTGTAGCGTCTAGTGCCATCAAGGGCCCTATTAGCTTACTCACTGCGTACTTAAATAATAGTTGGTTGCAAGAACAACTGCTGATAGGAAGGAAGCTAACCAAGCCTCTTCTGTTTAAGCTAGGCAAGGCAAGAATAAGAAATAAGGGGAACTGTAGGTGTGTTAGTATCTTTTCTTCTTGGCGAGTTCAATACTTTATGTGGTTTGAATGCATCAAGGATTCCTTGTTCTTCGGAAGGGAATCCACTTCTCCTCCTACCGAAGACTAAAGAGTAAACCTTGCATTCATTCTCTAAGGATTAACAAGGTTAGGAATAGGCTATAGGCTCGACTGCAAGGAGAGAAGGAAGAAGCTTGACTTTCACGACTATCAGGGCACCTACTGAACTAGATGCAACTCAAAAGAAAGCTCCAACTCTATCTAGTGAAGGTTTAGGCTTTCTTCGGACAAGCTTTTTTCTTTCCTTGCGTCTCTGACTTCTGCTTCTGCTAGGTGAAGAATGAGACTATTTAAAGGCTTATTCGAGCTAGTCTAGTAGGCATCGCTTTCTATCGGAACCGTTAGCCTCGCCCCATTCAAAAAGCTATCAATCTGATTCCCAAAGTCAAAGTCAAGCTTCCCCGCCTAGCAAGAGTGAAACTATCTCCTTGACGTATTGATGGTTCCATCCTCTCTTAGTCTTGGCTCTGTCTCGTACTACCTTTGCTCCTAACTACCTAACGCCGAGCTAAGTGCCCTCCTTTCCATCTCCGTCTTAGTAGAGCTTCCACCTCCTTTCAGTTGAAAAGCCAGTTCTTCCGAGCGGGAAGTCTTATGAATCTGAATTGTCACTTCTTTATTTTATGAATTCTTGTATGAACAAAGCAAAGTGGAAAAAAGCCTTTTTGAACTTCAATTGATAAGGAAAGCGGGAAAGGTCCGATACAAAGGAAAGGGTTGCGAGGCTTAACGATTTTGAATATACCAGTTGAGGTGGCACCTGTTCCCCTGTAAGGTGTATATGCCCGTAGCTTTCTTCATCACTTGTGGAAGGTATGGCGTGATGGCTAGAATATACTCTGAAATATCCTTTGTACATAAATCGTGACCGAGGTCACTCGAGAAGTAGCGGAAAGAGGGACCCTTTTCTTTGCCTAAAGAAAGTTTGCATGGTGTCTTTTCTTTTTGTTGAGGTATAGCCAACAAGTTATGTATGACCTTATGTTCTACTATGTTGGCAGGTCACAGGCCACGAAAGTGAGTTAGGTAAAAGACACTAAGGTAACAGATATATATTCACTGTACTCTAGAAATGGAACTCGAAAGTGGTTAGTATTTCTGATTTTTCCCTAAAGAGATCCTTTTAGATTAGGTACTTTTTTGATTTTTTCTCGACTCCATGGATAATGAGTTTCGATGTATTGGGCGTTTCCGTTTAGAAATTGAAGCTTTTTTGTGCTTGCTTGCGAGCATTGGAATGGCCTGAATGGAATGAATATTAAGATAAATAAAATAAACCATTGATAAAGTTATTCATTCTTATATTAATTTCCTATACTTGACCGAACTACTTCCAATTCCGTTATTTCAACTACACCAAATGATCTTTCGAATTTGTCAAGACTCTCCTGTTTATGGCCCCCTTCTATTCTATATGGTACCTGTTGTTGTTTCATTGAATTTGCTTCAGGCTCGTGATTCTACTTTGATCGTTATGGATTGGTACCAAGATCAAGTCCTAGGCAAGCGGACCTAATTTTCACAGCTGGTACGGTAACAATGAAAATGGCTCCTTCTTTAGTGAGATTCTATGAGCAAATGCCTGAACCAAAATACGTCATTGCTATGGGAGCTTGTACTATTATAGGGGGAATGTTCAGTACGGATTCCTATAGTACTGTTTGGGGAGTCGATAAGTCAATTCCTATGGATGTCTACTTGCCGGCTGCCCACCTAAACCGGAGGCGGTTATAGATGCCCTAACAAAACTTCGTAAGAAGATATCGCGAGAAATAGTTGAGCATCGAACTCTATCTCAAAAGAGAAATTAAAGTTTTACTACCAGTCACAAGCTTTATGTTCGGCGCAGTACTCATACTGGAACTTACGAGCAAGAATTGCTCTATCAATCACCATCTACTTTAGACATATCTTCAGAAACTTTTTTCGAATCCAAAAGTATCCTACAAATTAGGAAGGGCTCTTTTGTGCAGAAAAAGAAAGAGCAGGGCAATCTTTCAAACTTGCATTCGAAATGTGAAATATTTATACAAAGGGGGAGAGATCAAGACAATGCAGCAGGGTTGGTTATCTAATTGGCTAGTCATGAGGTGGTTCATAGATTTTGGGATTCCATTGCTGTCATTTTATATGTATATGGTTATGTTCCCAATGTGCTTATGACGTAGCACCTGGTGGATCTTTAGCTAGTGTGTATCATCTTACGAGAATACAGTATGGTATAGATAACCCAGAAGAAGTATGCATAAAAGTCTTTGCCCAAAAGGATAATCCTAGAATCCCGTCTGTCTTCTGGATTTGGAGAAGTGCCGATTTTCAAGAACGTGAATCTTATGATATGGTGGGAATCTCTTATGATAATCATCCATGCCTTAAACATATCCTAATGCCTTAAAGTTGGATAGGCTGGCCCTTACGTAAGGACTATATAACCCCCAATTTCTATGAAATAGAAGATGCTCATTGAATGAAAAGAAATTCATGCTCACTTATACAACACAACTCCAGATTTGATTCAAGTCAAGGAATATTTTTACGTTCTATTCCTAGACGAAACGGAATACCTATTATATTCGAATTCATTCCTATTATACGGGTCTAGATAGACTGAGCAAAAAAGGGCTTCATTTCGATTCTCCAATTTGGAAAATCACATATTAATTTCCTTCAACTTGCGAACTGTAAAAGACGGATACAGATCGTTCGAAAATAGTCGGCGTAGAATGAAGCCTGCAAACGCGACATGTTTTGCATCATCAGCATTTTAGACAACGTTAATGAATACTACGACAATTAAACGATGCAATCCATCATAGTTTTTACATCAAATTGTCACGATCATAGCAACTCAAACATAGCTTGGGAAATGTTCAACCATACGATCTAAAAATATACATCAGCCAGAATGAATGCAAGGGAGATCATCAAGCCGAGTCATCTTGGAGGTGTCCATCATCATGATCTCTTTCTCCTCGGCAATGAACTCCTTCATTGGCTTGGCCTCCTTTATCTTGAGCCTCCTCTCCTCTAGCTCTGTCTTATACTTGGTATCACTTCGGATTGCTTCCCACCTTAAGTGCTTCATCACCATCTTTTTGTCGTGCATCATCATCTTTATCTCCAACGTCTTGGTCATAAACACCTTCTTTGATTTCACCATGTCATCAATCTTATCCCTCAATGAGGATGATTCGGCTTCAAGCTTGATCCTCTCCTTTGCCTTCTTGTTGCCTTCTGGCTTATGTTTATTCCTTCCTCCATCTTCCTCATCACTAGCACCATCCATCTCCTTCATCTTGTCCTTCTTTGGATCCACTTCTTGGTCTCTCAAAGTCCACTTTGGAATGTGCTCTAGCAACTTCCAACAATGGTGAAGGGTGGAAGGTTTGTGATTTGATCCCTTCATTGCCTTATACCTCTCCCTGGCATAACGTTCCTATACAAAATTGTATGAATAATGGACTATAATCTGTAGCTCAACTAGGGCAATGAAAAAGAGATGCATAATAATCTCACATATTTGTCGGCATTGACACCACTTGGAGGATTAAGACGCACTTGTGACGCGCTGGTGTTTCCCAGCCGCTTCCTCTTCAGAGCTTTGCCGGTGCCAGGGTAGTTGGCTAGAGCGGCGGCGGTGGTGGGGGAACCAGATCAAATCGATCGGCAGCGGGGGTTTCCTGCGGTGGCGCAGCCTCGGCAGCGGCTAGCGCAACCTCCGTGGGGTCCATCGGCTCAAATCCGGTGGACTGTGGTGCCTAAGAGCGAGTTGGCTGGGGGATCGAGGACGGCAACAGCGCAAAAGAGGGAAAGATGAGAGGTGAAATGTTTGTCCCGCGCGAATGGCTTTCATGATACAGGGCTTGCTCAGTTTGGCCTTACACACCGAACATGTAGGGTTTCCCGGTCAGTTCCTCCGCGGACGGTAAACCGGAATACAGTTCCGTCACTTTATACAGGTATCACTAGATCGACTCACTTCCTTATAGTTTTTCCATGTTTACAGTTATTGTTAGAGTTGCTCTTAGCCTGTCCGCTGCCTCTCCGCCCAACCGCCACAATTCTCCCCATCAAAGAACTAGCTCCCTCGGACTGAGCTTGGATTTTCATACACACAATCTGAATCAAGGGATTTAGAGCTACACGTTCACAAAACTGAAACTCAACATGCTACAAAACAACCAATCGATTATAGGCGATGTTATGAAACATACATTTGAGGATCGCTTAAGTTCCAACCTGCGACAGCATGCCCTAACCTTCTCCCAAGCCATCACCTGGTGACAACAAGATTTTCTCATGTGAATATTAAGGCATACTGAAATAAGTGATGTGATTTTTTTTAGATTCGGATGTATCTATACACTAAAACATGTCTAGATACATATGAATCTATATAAATACAAGTCATAAGTGACGTGGATTTGTTTAGATTCGGATGTATCTATACACTAAGGGCGTGTTTGATAGGCCGCACGGCCGTTTCCCGCACCTTGCCGACAGAAATAAACCCGTTTGGAGAAACGCACGGTGGGCCGAACACGCATCGCACGAATTTTAAAGCACTCGAAAACTTAGCCCGCTAGGAACGCCAAAATCGGGCGTTTTTAGGGGACAGGCCCTGGGAGCCAAGAGGCGGCACGCGGGGAGAAGAGCAGGAGACGCGCGATGCATCGAGAACACGTGCCATAAATACCCTCACCACTCTCACTCTCCCCTTTAGCAACCGCTCCTTCTTCTCTCCCCTCTCACCGTCGGTGGTTCCTCTACCGCCGGCAGATCCAATACCATCGCAAGGGAAGCAGACGACATCATATCGAGGGCGAGTATTGCGGTCGTATTGCCGGCAGCGGAGCAATAGCTGCGATAGCTTCTTCATCGACAGAACCGGTGCTCCCAACCTGCAACAATGGCGGTAAGGCCTAAAACCACCCTATCTTTGCTTTTGCACCGCAGATCTGAATGTTAGCTTGTTCCTCTGAGCATATAATCGACATGCACGATAGATTTGTGCCCATTTTTCGCTTTTCGGCCGATTTTATAGGGGTTTTTCTTAGATGGCCGTGTACTGCAAGTGGTGCCTTCCTGGGCACTAGATCTATAGATAATTTTTTTCGATATATGCTTGTAATTGGCTAGATTTAGGAAGATGTTATGATTAGGGTTCCAGCGGTAGGAAAAATTGGGGATTTTGCATTGTTCATCTTATTTTTTCATGATTACAACGCATTCATTATGTGTCCAATATCTCAGTGGTTTGCATGTAAGCATGCATGTTATGATTGATCTTGGACACACGTGCACTAATATTTGTTCTACAACTATGGTAGTGCTAATGATTAAATATGCAGCACAATGAAATGGAAGGAATGACCCTTCCTAACCTTGCTCTTCCATATATTCTCGATCATGGAACTTGGTTCGGTAGATCACCACCTCCTATTGTAAGTTCTCTAAAATATGAGGCGGGATTTTGTGTTTATTGTTTAGTTTAGGCCGATGATTAAAATTGTCACCGTGACGGGGTGAATCTATAGTACCTCGAATCGCTCATAACAAAAATGTTGTGGATTGTCCTCGGTAGTAAAGAATCATCTCCCCAGTATTTGTGTGCACATCATATAAGAGGCTCACATATGTCACCCAGCTTATGATGAATCTCAGTCACACTGTGATCCTAGAACCGGTGATATTGGGACCCGACAGTATGTACAAAATTGGTCGTGCATCTCCTCCGGGTTCTCGTAGCACCAGCTCTACATTTGTGTGCTAGTTATTCTGAAGGTCGGGATTGGTTTTGTTTGCTTGCTTTGGCCGATGATTACAGTGTCGCACAATGAAATCCCAAACTTCTTGTGCGGTTATGTTGGTCCTGTGGAGAATCCCTTTGCATTTATTCCCTTACATATGAGGCAAGATTGGTTGTTCATTTGTGCTAAGCACATTGCTTGTTCATGTGTGATCACCTCAGTCTATGTGCTTAGATCATTGTGGTTTGCTTTCTTGCTTTGGCCAGTGATCATTCTGTTTTGCTTGCTTGATTTTTTAGTGCTCGAATATGCTGATGGGAGGTGGTCTCCCACCCAAGGGAGGAGGATGCTCGAGGGCCGATGGTGGTGAGGGCAGTGCCTCCAAGAGGGTGGCCGATGGTGGTGAGGGTAGTGGCTCCAAGAGGACGTGGGGCATGCCAGTGAAGGTGGGGAATTTCCATGATCAAGTAGGTATAACCCATTTCACCAAGGTCATCTTGTCACCTAACATGGACTTACTCCCAATTCCATATGGCTTCATGCCATTCATCGGCACTATCTCGAGGATGGTCGTGCTAAAGACGAACACTGGATGCAGCTGGATGGTGAAGTTCAGAGATGTTAACGACATAGTTTGCCTTGACCAGGGGTGGGCTGGCTTTGCCATTGCCCACCAGATCAAAATCGGTAACTTCATGACCTTCAAGCGGCTAAAGGGTGACCTGTTCAAGGTCACCATCTTCGAGTACACCATGACTAAAGTGATGAAGAAGTGCCTGGAGCATGATCTAGCCCTTGCCATGATCGATGAGTAGAAGCTTAATTAGTTTGTCTTCATTTGTTGTGAACTTTGTCTTTATATCGTGTGGTTGTCTTGCTACAATGTTTATGTCATGTTGCTATATATTGCAGCATCGTTAAATATATTGTATCGATATATATTTTGCTCGTTATGTGCATATTGGCGTGTGCTTGTTGTCGTTTAGCCTTACTTGTGACGTCTGGTAAGCTCACCATCTGGGGAAGAGGTTACTAGACCGCATGAGCATACTGAAACCAAACACTCGTTATCCTTTCTCCTAGGCCTAATACAGCTAACCAAACGACTGTAAGTCGGTATGAATAATTGGGGTTGTAGAATCGCACTCCTCGTCCTCTCCATCTCATTGCTAAATATAAGGATTACATGAGATAGACTTGACTTGCAAGTCAAGACAATTACAAACAAAATCAATCTAGGATTTTAATCTAAACAAACTAGGACTATGTCTATTATCGGAAGGATATGGTATAGAAACCGTATTACTCTCCAACACTCCCCCCGCAACAATGTGAAGACTGGTCCTGAACTCATGAAACAGGGCGGAAAGCAGACCTTCCGTGAAAATATCTGCATATTGTGATGAGGATGGAACATGTAAAACTCGAACAACACCAAGAGCTACTTTCTCCCATACAAAGTGAATGTCAAGCTCAATGTGTTTGGTCCTTTGGTGTTGTACTGGATTGTGAGCAAGATATACGGTGCTCACGTTGTCACGAAACACAATGGTAGAACTACTGACTGGTCGACGAACCTCATCAAGTTGTTGGCAAACCTAGCATGCTCAACAACGAACGCATCAACTGCACGGTATTCTTCCTTGGCGCTAGAACGAGAGCCTATACTCTGCCATCAAGAGGACTAGGAATTTAAGTTATCCCCAAGAAACATACAAAACCCTGAAGTGGGGCGTCTGGTATCCAGGCAACCTGCGCAACCGACATCTGATTAGGCAATGAGAGTATGAGATGTGGATGAGTTAAGAGTAAGAGCGAGATCAAGTGTGCCTTTGAGATAACGAAAAATGTGTTTGATGAAGTTGAGATGAGGCTCATGAGGATCGTGCATGTGAAGGCATACTTGTTGGATAGCATATGCGATATCTGGACGAGTAAGAGTGGCATATTGAAGGGCGCCAACAAGGCTGCAATATAGAGAGGGATCTGATTAAGTTGCTCCTCAATTAGTAGAAAGTTGGGCCTTGCTGTCGACCAGGGTGGAAACGGGATTACAATCAGTCATGCCCACACGATTAAGAATGTCAATAATATATTGACGTTGGGAAAGATGCATGCGATCGGATGTGCAAGAGACGGATATGACGAGGAAATGATGAAGAGGACTGAGACCTTTCATGGCAAATTCTATGGAAAAAAATTTAATGATAGAATGAAGGGCAGAAGATGAGGAGGTTGTGAGGATGATATATAGGAAGAGATAGACGATGGTGGTTCCTTTATGTAGAACTAGTAAGCACGTGCAAAGTACATCTCATAATTTATAAGTAGAACATCTATTTTAAGTTGTATCTCTTTTCACCATCTTTCTATCGAGACACTTAAATGTGTATGGTTCCAAACGATGATCCACACACACAGGCTTTCACATAAAATTCATGATCACATAAATCTATAATATTTAGTTACAAAAATAGTTAACAAGCAATAGCTAAGCAACGTCTTCTACTATATATTTATTCTCTGATGATGTTTTCTTATTGAAGGTCCATTTGTTTATGTCTCTATAAGCATCGTTCTAAGATAATTTTTAGAGCCTCATTCCCATCCTACTTGAAAATATGGTTAAAAAATTGCCGTGTCAATTCAATATCATTTACATACTCATCTCTGGTATTGGAAAATGTAGCACTCCATCCTCCCACGAGTGCGTGAGATTAAAACCATATATCGCGATAGAGGACTACAACTGCATAATCGGTGGAATTTTAAAAAAAAAAATGAATTAATTCGTCGACTCGGTGGCCAAACCGGGTAAACGGCTGGAACGGCGCCTTCCACGCCGAATTTTTTTGCCACCGTCCTAAAAGCCCCATTTTAGTGCCGAAAATTGGCATGGGGCACTATGTGTGAAGATGCTCTAATGCTAACCCCGTACTCCTTCTAGTGCCACTCGCACAGGCTGCATCGCGTCATCCAGACTAAGAAAAAAAGACAGCCCCCACTCCACTTTCTCCCTTTGTCTCCCCCAAGCCAGTGAGCGCATCTCCAATCCTCCACCGGCGGCGATAGGCCTCTTCGCCGCTAGCGTCGGCCTTCCAGCAGCGCGGCCCGTCACCACGTGCCCCTGCTATTCCAGGGCGACCCCGCCTCCACCCGCGCGTGCACGCCCCTGCTCCAGCCTGAGGTCCTGCCCGCGCGTCCGCTTCCTCCCGCTCATGCATTTGGCCGCCGGCGGGTCACGTCACCATGCCCCCAGCAAGGACGACAGGTGACCCAACGGAGGTGAAGGGGGGACCTCGTCTCCATCGGGTCTGCGGCCGCGGCCACCGCCCCCGGCGTTCGATATTACGCAGGTGCTACTTTCTTTGGAATTTCAGAAAAACTAAGTCGAAATTGCAAGAATCGAACATTGATGCCCACTGTTTATGTATGTCTGCATCATGGGCAGTGGTATGAATGCTTCTGGATAACCTTGACCAGCTTGAGATGCACGAACGTCCAGGGTGATTTGTAGTGATAATGGGCTTGCTCCGGCTTTAGATTTGGCACTATGAAGTGAGCTTGAGAGGCATTACAGATCATGGTGCTATACAGGGCATGGTGCTATAGGAAGCAAATGGTATGTCGTGGTACTGTATCCCCTTTTAACCACTTTTTTGTGTGGATTCATGTATCAAGGATCTTGTTATCCTATAAACCTTTGAGGAATTTTCTATTAGTTTCAGATCTCGCATGTTTTGGTGTCCCATAACTTTTCATGTACGTTGGAGTGGGATTTCTCATGTGCCCTTATTAGCTTCCATATCCTGATTCTCTTTTATGATCTCTAGCTGAATTTGAAATATTAGGCCCGTCCTATTGTTCTAGATTCCACTATGAAATCTGCTATAGCAGCATAAATTTAAGTTTCTATGGCTTTAGAACATTCGAGGAAGTTTGCTGTTTCATGCTCAGTTATTTTATAGCATTCTTACTGTATATAGCCCGCTATAGTAAAACATTCTTATTTTTCTCAATTCAATAACTTACAGGGTGAGGGGGCTGTAAAAATAAACCATGACCAACCTTATGGAGAGATTTTATTTGATCACACTGAAGGAGAGACATAAATTGAAAAGCCTAAGCCTATTACAAAACAGAATGAAACTTTGCCTTAATCAGAACTGATGATGTAGACATGCCTTGCTAATGATTTCTTGAAGAGGTAATACATTGTAGTTTGATTTTCCATTTCCTGTTAGATTCTATTTCTTTTCGTTTCTAATGGTGAATGCTATATGATATTTCAAACTATATGATGTTCCAAATAAGTGTCGACTCTGTGTAATACCCATGTTGGGGGGTTATCCCTCAGACAACTACCTAACTGTCTTAGTTGGAATGGGTATGGAGAAGGGGCGATCACGAAAGAGGTTCGGATCGTCCGGTTCTTCATATTTTGCGATGTGGTCACTGGTGAATAGCGCTTTCAGTGGTTTGTACAACAAGCAGACCGGGCCCTACAGAAAAATGTGTCAAAAGAAGATCAGCATGCTGCTCAGGTCACTGTTGATGAAAAAATAACTTGAATTATCTGTGATGATGACTACCATCTCACACTTACAAACATTAGCATAATAGTACATTTGAGAACAACAAAAGAGTGCCGCAAAAAAAGATAACAACAAAAGAGAATCTGGTTGATTATCAACTTTAAGAAAATTAATCTGGGACAATTTGATTCTTCTACCGTTTGAATATGAATGTCATTAATTCTAAAAGAACCTAGACATTGTTGAGGGTCTCATGTATGGACAAGTGATTAATCTGGGACAGTTCTATGTAATTATGCATCCATCTATAACTTACAATGCATTCTCTTTAATCAAGAAAATCCATCCGTATCTGAAGACTACAGGACATCATTAAATCTATTTTCATTCATTGAGTTGAGTCCATTACTTCGGTGTGTCCTGGGGGTATGGATTAGTTCAAAATTAGCAGTAATGTCCAGTGCCTGTATCGGAGAGCAAATTGAAATTTTTAAGATTCTTTTAAATGGTATACAAATTAAAATTGCTTCCAAAACTAAATATTAACCGCTGCAAGTCAATGTGGTTCTAAGCCTTGCATCTCCTGAATGGATGATTCTCTGGCATTTTAGCTCCTCAGCCCACTTCTTTGGCTACTATGTTATATAAGTATGGAATTTTTTCCAGTTCTGAAGCTGGTATAGGGACATCTCTACAGCTTGCACTAATTGCTGGCTCCTCAACTTATAGTGTCTCATGTTTGAACATGATAGTACAAAGGAGGAGAACCAACCATCTAGTTACTGTATGGACCCATAGTCCAAGGGTGAACTACTCACACATCACTCCAGAGGCTGGCATGGTGATGAAGAAGGCCTCCGGGATGATCTCTCCCCTCCGGCAGGGTGTCGGGAAGAGCTTCGGATCTCCCCGATCGAGGGATGGAGATGGCGGCGTCTACGTACTCTTTCATGGATTTTTTGATCAGGTCCTTAGGGTTTCTGCATCAGGATACTTTTATAGGCGAAGGGTCAAGGTCGGTGGGCACCCGAGGGGCCCACACCATGGGGCGGCGTGCCCTACGGGGTGACCGCGCCAGCCCTAGGTGTGGCCACCTCGTGGAACCACTTCGGCTGCCCTTCGGAATCCGTGTTCCTTCTGGTAAAATATTGAGTTTGGCATTTGTCCTGTCTAATTTCGAGAATATTTTCTTACTAGCTTTTCTGAAACCAAAAATAGCAGAAAACAGGTAACTCGCACTGCGTCATCTTGTTAATAGGTTAGTTTCATAAAATGTATAAAATACCTCAAAGTGTAAATAAAACATAAGAAAGTTGATACAAAACAAGCATGGAGCATCAAAAATTATAGATATGTTTATGACGTATCAAACATCCTCAAGCTTAACTCCTGTTCGTCCTCGAGTAGGTAAGTGATAAAAAAGAATAATTTTTGAGGTGACATGTACCATCACAATCTTGATCAAGGTATTTGTAAAGCATTGATAGCTGGGATCAAAGTACTCTAAACATGAGCATGAAAGATAGAGTTCTAACAATAAGACATAGCAACTATGTTGTAACATGAAAATGTACAAACAAAAGATCATGAATAACAATGCATTGAAAGACGTTTGTTTGTTTCACATATAGAAAACATAATAAGAGTGGTATTTAGCTTGTCCCTTATGGTATAGCAAAACATAAATGCATAGGACACCTTCAAAGTTCATAAGGGTGACTAGATACAAATAATTTAAGGACAAGCAATATCAAAGTTATGAATCAATCAACAAGTTTTGGGACAATGCACATTAAACTAAAAATGACCATTATGCTCTCTAAATTGGTGCATAAAGATAGAAGATGAAGACTCAACATAAAAGTAAAAAGCAAGGCCCTTCACAGAGGGAAGCAGGGATTTCAAGTTTCTTAAAGAGCTTCCAAAAATTATGGTAATTATTAGCTTTCAGCTCACATTGCCTCTATCATAAGCATCTTGAGGTGATTAAGGTTAAATTGACACAAATATGAGGATATGCTTGACAAGTTATAAGTTGAAAATCTCATGCCCCTTGCTTACGAGTACCGAACCTCATGCTACTCAACTTTAGTCGCAAGTAAGTTCTTGTCATTGTAAGTACATGTGTATCATGAAGAACCGCCAACGGGGTACCCCTTGCCCCATGACATAGGAGCTTTCCCATATCAAAATGACAAGACAATAGACAATGAGCATCTTAGCGATCTTTTTATTTGCTATTTGCATAGGTTTTTATTGAGGATGCTTCACAGAATGCTCACTATGGTTATGCTACAAGTTTCTGCCATGATTAGGCATGGCTTAGGCTAGCCGCCCAGGAGTTTCTCTAACACATACAAACTCCATGAGCTTACAAGCTCCCCTTTTATTTCACACCGACGGGATCCATAAACAAAAGAACATGATATCAACTGAATAATAAGTGCAATGTTGAAAGCGTTCCCCATGGTATCATGGTTCTGCTAATTCACAACTAATAAAGTGCAAGCATATAAGCAACATAGATGAACACAATGGTTCAAGTTTATTAAGTGCAAGAAAATAAAGTGTGACATCAAGTTTGTGAGAGCTTTAATCACTAATTTTCACATAACAAGTTTAATTTGGAAGATAGATAAAACATGAATATACTTGGAATGGTGTAACACACCATGTATAGGAATTTATAGTGGAATCTTTGGAATAACTTGGTTTTCTTGGATGTTGGATGCATGAGTGGAACTCATACGTGGTACAGGTGGAGGCTAGCAAAAGACTGGGAGCAGCCAACTAAGAGAGCTATAATGACCATAATCATGCAAAGAGACAAAACATTATTAATTAAAGCATAAAGTGATATTACAAGTCAAAAACTAAATGATCATAGAGGCTAAGGTGATTGGTTTATAGTCTTAACATGGTGTAAGCATGTGCCAAATCAACCCAAATAAAGCATCAAAGGAGAATACCACAATATTATGCTTTGTATGCTAAAACAACACATGATTCTTTCAAGGCACATTAAGCAATCTCAACTGTTTTGTAACATCCCAAAATTTCATCTAAAATCATCATCATTGCACTCATATCATCATGGCATGTAATTGCATTGCATTTAGAATGTCCCCCAAAAATTTGGTGCAATTTTGAGCCATGAACAAAAAGATATGTTTTTTTTTGAAAATAGAATCAAAGAAAATGCTATATTACTTATTAAATCCAAAGTAAATACTTTGGATTAAAATAGAAGATAAATATGTTTCATAATACCCTAAAGACCTAATTTGAGTTTTTACAAATGTTCACAAATTGATTTGAATCAATTTGAATCCTTAAATCCAAAGTTGTGGAGAAAACAGAAATAGAAAAAGAAAAAGATTAAGGGAGAAAAAAGAGCAGCGTGACGACTTACGGCCTTTAGGCCCAAACCTGCCCAGCACCCGGCTTTTCCCCTCTCCCCTGCTTTTCTTACGCTACCTGACTACCCCCCTCGGCAGTCGACCCCACGCCACGTCACCCCGCCACCCCGTCGTCTTCAACCCCGCCGTCGAGCAACCCCACCCCTCTGCCGTTTCTAAAACCCGGCCGAATTCGGGCGTTACCGCGAGTTAAATCACCACCACCGCACCCCTTCTTAATCCCCTCTCCCTCCCCATCATTTTCCCCATAGACACCACCCCGGAGAGCCCCCAGGCTCCCTGAATTTCGAGCTCGAACCGCCGCTGTTCGACGGACTCCGGCGACGATTCCGGTGAACCCAGGCCGCCCGGCGCCCTTCTCTATGTCCTACTTTGATTGTCGTATACTGGCGCGTGTTTTAAACCCGACCACGTGTTTTCTCTTGCCCCAGATCGACGACTCGGACCAAGTCCGTCGAACTCCTCTGCCGCCGCCGTCCATCGCTTGTTACGGTGAAGGTAGGGTTTCCGCCGCCCCTTTTTGACCTCTGATAGACCGTGCTGATCCGTGCGCATCTCACTGACCCCCTTGCTGGTTTGTTCGAGCCCCAGGTCATCATCTCCGTCACCGAGCCGTGAGCTCCGCCGGCAACGCAACTCCGGCGAAGGATCCGAAGCGCCCGCACCACGGTGACCTCCATCGAGATCGCCACGACCTCCCGACCTCGATGCGTGTCCACGGACTCCACCTCATAGAACCGCCGGACCGTCGCCGGACGCTCGCCGCCATCATCTTGCGGTGGTCAGCGTCGCCCGCTCCCGGCCAGGCTTTAGGGACCGTTAGATCTCACATCTGCGGCTAAGATTAGAACGTAGACGAAGCGGTACGGGCTAATCAGATCCATCCGTAGTCACTTAAGATCTGACGGCCCACAGCGATCGATCTGGCCGAACCGGTACCAGCCAATAGGATAGCGCCACGTCGCCAGACTATTTCTGTTTAATTAGAAAATAGACAGATTTAGTATTTAACTTAGAAAATCCATAACTTTTGATCCACAAATCAGAAAAATACAAATTTGATGTCTATGGATTCAGAAAAATAAGACCTTTATTATGGAGGCCTTGTTTCACACTTTTGCCTCTGTAAACTTGGAATTCTAGGCAGAACCTTTTTAGGAGTATTTTGTTCATAAAAATTGTTTTATAAATTATTTTTGAGTATTTCTTCTGCAATTAGTTGAAGTATTCTATCCTCTGTACTGTAGACTCTGTAAGTTATAGAGTTGTGTTCATATCATTGCATATTGCATGCATTCATGTTTTTGTAATGTTTTATTGATTGAAATATTGTTGTTGTATTGTTCTTGTGTAGATTGTGTGGATTGTGAAGTTTGTTGCTGTGAGGATTGTACCTATTTCCCTAGCTACCAAGGCAAGTGATATTTCATCTCATGTCCTATTATTTTCACTATTGCACTAGTGATATTTTGGTAGATCTTAGCATGGTAGAATTATTCATATGTTACCATACTATGCCATGCTAACCTATAGTGTATATCTTGGTAGTATTCCCTAGATAAAGACTTTGTATGCTAGAATGCTTAGCTATGCTATTAGAATTCGTGGGTGGAGTATACACATAAGATAGCATGGAAAGATATTATTTTGTTTAACTAAGAAAACAACTAATGTTAATGAAACACCTGGGTGGAATGAGCTTGCTTGGATTATGTTGAGTGGTTACTCAGGGGCCATGTCTATGGTCAGCTGGTGTATCACACTTGTGGATGGCCACCCAGGAACAAAGAGATTGGAGACGTTCTTGTCATGAAGCTTCGGTCTTGCCACATGGCATATGGGCTCTGCCTTGACCGACTAAGTTGCAAGAACTCAGCCAGACGGACGGAGGGTGGTAGTGATGATAGGATGGAGCAGCGTCCGTGGTGGTCGAGGATTGCTTCGAAAAGTCTCGTCTCGATGCATGTCGAGTCTTGTGGGAAAGTGCACCACCACTCGAGAGGGTAAAACTAATTTCTTAGTCGTGTCCCCGGATATGGACATTCCTGAGCCTCAAGACAGTGAAGCAGTTCAATAATCTCCTCATCCAAATTTCTCTAAGTTAAAACTTGTGGGTGAACATGGGTAGAGGTTCAGTGATGTCTATCATTGGTACCTTATAGCTGGAATAAAAAACTTCTTCAAAAACTATAAGTTAAACTAATTTTAGCAAAGCCAGCCATAAACCCCACTTAGCCATATACTCATGTAGTTGTTGGATTATACTAAGTATCTATGGTATCACTTGCCAATACAATTCCAAATGTATTGACCCTTGTGGCTGTAACTTATTATGTTGCAGGATACTCTGATGATGAGTAGGGTTGCGGGTCTACACTCGACATGCTTGCCTGTGGCACATGAAGACTAAAGACTCTATTGTTATTATGCTATGTAATGTGAACTTTAAGTGTCTTAGCCTTGGGCTAAGTGAGTTGTAAGAACCATTATACTCCTAGATATGCGATGTAATAATGACCTTTGTTTCTGTGTACTTCATCTTAAACTGTGGGTGCTAGCATTTTCGATCCAGGGACTAGCACTGCAATCACAGGGATCTTACCTTATTATGGTGAGATCTTACAGATGGTATCAGAGCATCGTGTTGCCTGTAGGTTCGTGACCCTAGAATGGATTAGACTAAGGAAAACCCTTAGGAAAAATAACTCCATATTTTAGGCCTCACACTTTATCTTTTCATCTCGTAAAGCTTTCCCTAATCATCCTTCTCATCTATTTTTGTAGATGTCCACCATCAATGAATCTGTCAAGAAGGGACCACTGATGACTATGACCCTGGAGTGTGAGACAGAATTTCCCAATGTGCTCAAGAACCTCATGCTCGGCTTGGGGATGAATGGTGAAACCGTGTACAAGGGATTTCTTGTGATAGATGAAGGACACGAGTATTGGTGGGTGCAACTCCACTTGTACAAGAACAAGGAAGACGATCCCAAGAGTACGGGATTCTGCATGTTCACCAACTCTGAAATGCACCCGTCATTCTTTGACTCTGCAAGGAATGCTGCATGGAAGGCTATTGAGGAACTTGGGGAGAGACTCAAGTATAGAATGCTCAATACTCAGGAGGATCTCAAGGAGGAGAAGCGTCTTGCCCAAGACTCAAAGGCCACAATGAAACGCCTAAGTAAGGATATCATAGGCCTAGCTTTGGAGCTATGCGACCAAGACAAGCAGATTGCTGCCAAGGATGCCCAGATTGCCACCTTGGTTAAGAAGGAGTGAGATATTAGTTGGACCACCACCCTTGGCGTTATATCACGTTAATATCTCGACCATACCAACCTATGTGGTATGGCAAAAATAAAGTTATGTCTGGAACCTTGAGTGCTTGAGTTGAATTAATGTATTACTACTTGGAATGTTTTGTTGGTTGAATTCTCTTTTATTTTGTGACTTGTATTTTCTTTCTCCATTGTGTTACTAATTTTCTCCATACTATGCAAAAGATGCCGAACTTTGTCTACAGCACGGCCGAGGATTTCAAGGGGACTCGCTTTGGGACTCGTATCTTGGAGCTAGTCCAAGTGCTCGCTCTTCCGATTCCCACTATTCAGGGACTTCAGCTGAGGAAGTTTCAGAGGAAGGACTTATGGGGATTCAGAGTTACCCAGCCAGAACGTGAGACAGAGCCCCAAACTGGGGAGATTACCTTCAAGGTTCTCCATGATGACATGGAGAGGGGCCTCGACGTCGCTATGCAGGAGCTGTTGGGACGCCTATGTGGACGCCATTCTTCTGAGATCAAGAGCCACTGCTTCCACTTCTTTGGGAGGCGCGACGAGGATGGAGAGCCTATTGTGTTGGACAAGGCCACTAAGGAGTCTATTAAGCCCGTGCGTCACTATCTCCAGGACTTAGAGAGCCTCATTAGGCGCCTTGATACTGATAGGACTAACGTGATGCTTAGCAATGATGAACTACGAGTCCAACTCAAGGAGAAGGAAAAGGCCTTCCAGGAACAGGAAAATCGAATCAAGGAAATGGAGAAGAAGTTTGAAGACCAAGATAAGAAGTTCAAGAACCAAGAGAAGAGAGTTCAGGAGAAGAACAAGAAGATTAGAGACTTGGAGACCGAGTTAGAGCTAGAGAACATTGAGCTGGAAGCGGATCACGAGGTGATAGAGAGGCTACGCACACAGAAGACAGAGTTACAAGCAAAGATCGATGCTTTGACCACAAGCTTGGAGGAATACAAGGCAGGATTCGCATCAGCAGGACTTGCTCTAGTAGAGGAGGAAGTCGACATGGAGGAGTAGTGATACTGTTCCATTTACCTATCGTTCTATTATTATTGAGTTAATAGGTCATAAGGAATTGTGGTTGACTATTCTAGTATGTTATCTTCTGGACTACTGTTATTGTTGTGATGTTGGAACTTGCATGTGCTTGTTTGTCTGAATTGTTGTTTTATTTGGGTTATCTATCATTACTTACCCTTACTAAACCCACAGATGCCTCCCCGACGCAACAACGAGGATAACAATGACAATGACAATGGAATGCAGCAGATGATGGCTACACAGACCCAATTGATGCAAATGATGACTCAATTTATGGCGAACCGTAACAACAATAATAATAACAACCAGAACAATCCACCACCTTTGGATATCTTGACCAGATTTCTAATTTGAGACCTGCCAAGTTCTCGGTACCTCGACCCATGGTAGCAAATGATTGGTTACGCTCTGTGAATAAGGACCTAGTCACGGTTGGATGCACGGATGCAGAAAAGGTCAGATTTGCAGCACACTTGTTGGAAGGTCATGCAGCTGCTTGGTGGGATAATTTTCAAATTACCCACCCTATTGAGGAAGTGACTTGGGCAATGTTTGAAGATGGGTTTCGCACCACTCACATCTCTGCAGGAATAATGGGATTGAAGAAAAGGAGTTTCATAACCTCAAGCAATGCCATCGCAGTATTTCTGAATACATCGAGGAGTTCAATAATTTGTCACGTTATGCACCTGATGACGTTGACACTGATGCTAAGAGGAAGGAGAAGTTCCTAGATGGGCTGAATGATGAAATTTCTATGCAACTATCTGTTGCATATGTTCCAACTTATCAATCTTTATGTGATAAAGCTACCATCCTGGAAAACAAGATGAAGCTAGTGGAGGGTAGAAAGAGGAAGCACCATTTCGATAAGTTTGGATCAGGATCTCCTCACAAGCACCCTCATGGTGAAGGAAGTGGGAGCTCAGGATTCCACAAGAATGGGAATCATAATAACCATCGTAACAACAACCACCACCATGATGGAAACAATCATCATGGACATAACAAAAGTGGATTCAGGAACAATCACAATAATCATGGCCATGGGAACCAAAATGGTCAGAACCGTCACAGTAAGCCAGCGAAGAAAGACAATCAGTCAGGTGGAATGTTTCAAGTGTAAGAAGACAGGACACTATGCTAATGAATGCCCAGAAAAGAAGACTGATGGGGCTAAGACAAACCCATTCCAAAAGGGCCATGTGAATCACATTAATGTGGAGGAAATCCAAGAAGGATCTGATGCCGTGATCGGTAAGTTCATGATTAATTCCTTTCCTGCACTTATCCTTTTTGATACTGGCGCATCGCATTCATTCATTTCAAGAGCATTTGTAATCAAAAATGAACTCTCCACTGAAACTATTGGATGTCCTATGAAGGTAAGTTCTCTGGGTGGAGAAATGATAGTAAATTCAGGGTGCCGACATATCACCCTAGAAATTGGAAAACACAAGTTCCCGATTAGTTTAATAATCCTAGAATCCCAAGGATTACATGTTATATTAGGGATGGACTGGTTGACCCGTTATGAAGGGGTGATTGATTGTGCCAAGCGAACTGTTATGCTCACTACCCCAGAAAAGAAAAGGATCAGGTTCAAGTCTAACTTTGAACCCAAGGGGAGTAAGGTTAATTCTCTTAAGGGGGTTAGCCTAGATAATGTGCCAATAGTGAGGGAATATCCAGATGTGTTCCCCAAGGAATTACCTGGCATGCCACCAGATAGGGACGTGGAGTTTCTGATAGACCTACTACCAGGAACGGGGCCTATAGCAAAGAGACCTTATAAAATGTCGGTGGACGAGTTAAAAGAACTCAAGAAACAGCTGGGAGAACAGTTGAAAAAGGGATTTATTCAACCAAGCTCGTCGTCTTGGGGAGCACCAGTCTTGTTTGTTGAGAAGAAGGACCCAAGTCAAAGGCTATGCATAGATTATCGTTCACTCAACGAAGTGACCATAAAGAACAAATATCCCCTGCCTAGAATAAATGATCTCTTCGATCACCTAAAGGGAGCATGTGTTTTCTCAAAAATTGATCTTCGATCAGGATACTTTCAACTAAAGATCAGAGAACATGACATACCCAAGACTGCATTCACCACTAGATACGGGTTGTATGAATATACAGTGATGCCGTTTGGATTGACTAATGCACCGGCCTACTTCATGAACATGATGAATAAAGTATTCATGGAATTCCTTGACAAGTTCGTAGTGGTATTCATCGATGATATATTGGTATATTCCAAAAGCAGCAAAGAACATGAAGAACATCTACGCCTGATTCTAGAGAAACTTAGAGAACATAAACTTTATGCCAAGTTCAGCAAATGTGAATTCTGGCTGAATGAAGTGGGATTTCTTGGACACATAGTATCTGGTAATGGTATAGGTGTGGATCCAGCAAAAGTGGCAGTTGTGACAAAGTGGGAACCTCCTAAATCAGTTAAAGAAATTCGTAGCTTCCTTGGCCTAGCAGGGTACTATCGAAGGTTCATTGAAAATTTCTCTAAGATTGCAAAGCCCATGACTAATCTGCTAAAGAAGGAGAATAAGTTTAATTAGACAGAAACTTGCGAAACCAGCTTTCAGGAATTGAAAAAGAGGCTAGTTTCAGCACCAGTGTTATGTTTGCCAGATCTTGAGAAAGACTTTCAAGTATACTGTGATGCATCTCACCAAGGATTAGGAGGTGTGTTGATGCAGGAAGGTAGAGTGGTAGCTTATGCGTCAAGAAAACTCAAAAATCATGAAGTGAACTACCCTACTCACGATCTAGAGTTGGCATCAGTTGTGCATGCACTAAAAACATGGAGGCATTATCTTATGGGAAAACGTTGTGAGATGTTCACTGATCACAAGAGTTTGAAATATATTTTTACACAGAAAGAGCTCAACATGAGGCAAAGAAGATGGCTAGAACTTATCAAGGACTATGACTTAAGTTTGCAATACCACCCTGGAAAGGCAAACGTCGTAGCCGATGCATTAAGCCGCAAGGCTCATGTAAATGGCCTCAATAAAGGAGAATTGCCGGAGGAGTTATGTGCCCAATTTAGAGAGCTGAGACTTGAAATTGTGCTTATCTTGCATCCTTGGAAGTGCAACCCACACTAATGGACAAAATTCAAGAAGCCCAAAAGTTGGACAAAGAAATAGAAGAAATCAAAAGTAAAGCTAGTGAAGGCAAGGCGAAAGGATTCCATGTGGATGATCAAGGAATCTTATGGTATGAAAAACGTATCTGTGTTCCGTAGGATCTTGAACTTAAGAAGTTGATCTTACAAGAGGCGCACAACTCACCATATTCAATTCATCCTGGCAATACCAAGATGTATATGGATGTTAAGGAGAGGTTTTGGTGGAATAATTTAAAGAAGGACATAGCAGAGCACATTGCTTTGTGCGACGTGTGCAGTCGTGTAAAGGCAGAACATCAGAAACCGGCAGGATTATTACAACCACTGCCAATACCTGATTGGAAATGGGATAAAATTGGTATGGATTTTATCACCGGACTACCCAGGACTAAATCTGGATACGATTCCATATGGGTTATCGTTGACCGCTTGACAAAAGTGGCCCATTTCATACCAGTAAAGACCACTTATACAAGTGCCAAACTAGCCAAGATTTACATGAATAGAATTGTATGTTTGCATGGGGTACCTAAAAGTATCGTGTCCAACAGAGGAACTCAGTTTACTTCACATTTTTGGCGACAACTTCACGAGTCATTGGGAACTCGACTGGAGTTCAGCACTGCATTTGATCCACAAACTGATGGACAGACAGAAAGGACCAATCAAATATTAGAGGATATGCTAAGAGCCTGTGCGTTAGATTATGGATCCAGTTGGGATGAAAGTCTACCGTACGCAGAGTTTTCCTATAATAACAGCTATCAATCAAGCATAGAAATGGCTCCGTTTGAATTTCTTTACGGAAGGAAGTGTACTACACCATTACTATGGAATGGAGTAGGGGAAAGAAATTTGTTCGGGCCAGACCTAATCAAAGAGGCCGAAGAGAAAGTCAAGATGGTGAGAGATAGGCTAAAGGTAGCTCAATCTCGGCAGAAGAGCTATGCTGATCCAAAACGTAGAGAGGTTACCTATGAGGTTGGTGATAGAGCTTACCTCAGGGTATCACCACTTCGTGGTGTAAAGAGATTTAGAATCAAAGGAAAACTAGCACCACGCTATGTAGGACCTTTCAAGATTTTGAGTCGCAAAGGAGAAGTGGCATATGAGATAGAATTACCAGAATCTTTGTTAGCAGTTCATAACGTATTCCACGTTAGTCAGCTGAAAAAGTGTCACCCAGAGATGGAAGAAACTTCGTTGAAAGACACTATACCATTGGAGGAAATTCAGCTAGATAATGATCTCACTTATGAAGAGAAACCTATTAAGATTCTAGAGACCGCAGAAAGAATTACCCGTACCAAGACCATCAGGTTCTGCAAAGTGCAGTGGAACCATCACACTGAATCAGAAGCAACATGGGAGCGAGAGGATGAACTTCGGAGAGATCACCCTCACCTATTTGCTAGCCAACCCGAATCTCGAGGGCGAGATTCATCCTAAGGGGGTTAGATTTGTAACATCCCAAAATTTCATCTAAAATCATCATCATTGCACTCATATCATCATGGCGAGATTTGTAACTCCAGCAAAGGATCCAGGCCAAGCCCGAGCGCCCCCCGCACCACGGTGACCTCCATCGAGATCGCCATGACCTCCCCGACCTCTGGTACGTGTCCACGGACTCCCTGCCCCTGTAGAACCGCCGGACCGTCATCGGCCGATGCTCCGCCAGCAAGATGTGGTCAGCCGCTCGCCCGGCCGAGCTTTAGGGACCGTTAGATCTCACATCTGCGGCTAAGATTAGAACGTAGACGAAGCGGTACGGGCTAATCAGATCCGTCCATAGTCACTTAAGATCTGACGGCCCACAACGATCGATCCGGCCGAACCGGTACCAGCCAATAGGATAGCGCCACGTCGCCAGACTATTTCTGTTTAATTAGAAAATAGACAGATTTATTATTTAACTTAGAAAATCCATAACTTTTGATCCACAAATCAGAAAAATACAAATTTGATGTCTATGGATTCAGAAAAATAAGACCTTTATTATGGAGGCCTTGTTTCACACTTTTGCCTCTGTAAACTTGGAATTCTAGGCAGAACCTTTTTAGGAGTATTTTGTTCATAAAAATTGTTTTATAAATTATTTTTGAGTATTTCTTCTGCAATTAGTTGAAGTATTCTATCCTCTGTACTGTAGACTCTGTAAGTTATAGAGTTGTGTTCATATCATTGCATATTGCATGCATTCATGTTTTTGTAATGTTTTATTGATTGAAATATTGTTGTTGTATTGTTCTTGTGTAGATTGTGTGGATTATGAAGTTTGTTGCTGTGAGGATTGTACCTATTCCCCTAGCTACCAAGGCAAGTGATATTTCATCTCATGTCCTATTATTTTCACTATTGCACTAGTGATATTTTGGTAGATCTTAGCATGGTAGAATTATTCATATGTTACCATACTATGCCATGCTAACCTATAGTGTATATCTTGGTAGTATTCCCTAGATAAAGACTTTGTATGCTAGAATGCTTAGCTATGCTATTAGAATTCGTGGGTGGAGTATACACATAAGATAGCATGGAAAGATATTATTTTGTTTAACTAAGAAAACAACTAATGTTAATGAAACATCTAGGTGGAATGGGCTTGCTTGGATTATGTTGAGTGGTTAATCAGGGGCCATGTCTATGGTCAGCTGGTGTATCACACTTGTGGATGGCCACCCAGGAACAAAGAGATTGGAGACGTTCTTGTCGCGAAGCTTCCAGTGCAGCCACATGGCATATGGGCTCTGCCTTGACCGACTAAGTTGCGAGAACTCAGCCAGACGGACAGAGGGTGGTAGTGATGATAGGATGGAACGCGCCCGTGGTGGTCTGAGGGATGATGCATGTCGAGTCTTGTGGGGAAAGTGCACCACCTATCGAGAGGGTAAAACTAAGTACTTAGCCGTGTCCCCGGTTATGGACATTCCTGAGCCTCAAGACAGTGAAGCAGTTCAATAATCTCCTCATCCAAATTTCTCTAAGTTAAAACTTGTGGGTGAACATGGGTAGAGGTTCAGTGATGTCTATCATTGGTACCTTATAGCTGGAATGAAAAACTTCTTCAAAAACTATAAGTTAAACTAATTTTAGCAAAGCCAGCCATAAACCCCACTTAGCCATATACTCATGTAGTTGTTGGATTATACTAAGTATCTATGGTATCACTTGCCAATACAATTCCAAATGTATTGACCCTTGTGGCTGTAACTTATTATGTTGCAGGATACTCTGATGATGAGTAGGGTTGCGGGTCTACACTCGACATGCTTGCCTGTGGCACGTGAAGACTAAAGACTCTATTATTATTATGCTATGTAATGTGAACTTTAAGTGTCTTAGCCTCGGGCTAAGTGAGTTGTAAGAACCATTATACTCCTGGATATGCGATGTAATAATGACCTTTGTTTCTGTGTACTTCATCTTAAACTGTGGGTGCTAGCATTTTCGATCCAGGGACTAGCACTGCAATCACAGGGATCTTACCTTATTATGGTGAGATCTTACATGTTTGGAACAAGTCATGGTACAGAAATAATCACTAAGCATAAGGTCAAAGCAACATCAAACATGACATGATAAAGTCTAGGTCATAGTCAAAACAAGCTCCTTTTGTACCACTTATAAGCATGAAGCTTCCTACTCCTTTCCAACACCAATGAACTTATTTGAAACAACCTATGAATGCGGGAGTCCAACCAATTTATTTAAGCACACAAAATAAAACTAAAAACAAAAACAAAGACGCTCCAAGAACAACACAATTATGCATGAAACAATAAAAATGAAGTGTTTTGGAAGAAAACCTGAGATTTTTATTGATGAAGAAGGGGATGCCTTGGGCATCCCCAAGCTTTGACGCTTGTACCTCTTGAATATTTCTTGGGGTGACATGGGTGACATCCCCAAGCTTGAGCTTTTTTCCATACTTCATCTCATCACATTATTCTTCCCTACACTTGAAATTTTCCGTCATACAAAACTTCACACGATCTTCATTAGCAACATTAGTGTATTCAAGATAATAAGTCTTTGGGTTTAGTTTCAACACAAGTAAAACTTCCATTAAAACACAAGCTACTGTAGCAATTCCTTCTAAAATCTCAAGTTATCCAAGAGAACTCAAAGAGAAAGAGATTAAGAGGCAAATGCAAATAATGGCAGAAATCTGTCAAAACAAACCAGCAGGTGAAAACCGATTTTTTCGAAGACCTTCTGTTGCTCAAATCAAAAAGTGTTAAACTAACTAAAGTTAGATAATAACCTGGGGCATAAGCACAGAAAATTACAGATAAATCTGACTTACAAGGATTTTTCACGATTTTTTACAGTGAAGCACAAAAATCTGTTTTGGGACAGCAACTTTCCCAAGTCTTACTTCTCTCTCATTAGAGGTTATTCTTGGCACAAAAACCACACAAAAAGTATAAGGAGAGGTTATTACTGAGGCAATAACTTCCAAGACTCAACAAAAGAAAAACTTACTGAAAGTAAAAATAATTTGGGTTATCTCCCAATACTGCTTTTCTTTAACGCCTTTCAGCTAGGCATAGGAGCAAGATTCAAGTATTTTCAAATGAAGAAGCATTAATATCAAATTTTGTTTTAAAAGGAGAGGTAAAAGGTATCTTATCTCTCTTCCTAGGGAATTGTTCTATACCTTTATTGAATGGGAATTGATATTTAATGGTGCCTTCCTTCATATCAATAATGGCACCAACAGTTCTAAGAAAAGGTCTTCCCAAAATAATAGGACAAGAAGCATTGCATCCAACATCCAAAACATAGAAATCAATAGGGACATAGGTATTGTTAACCATAATAAGAACATCATTAATACTCCCCATGAGTTTATTTTTAGCATTATCATCAAGTTGGACATCTAAATAACAATCTTCCAATGGTGGCAAATCAAGCATTTCATAAATCTTTCTAGGCATAATAGAGACACTAGTACCAATATCACATAAAGCTTTGAGATCAAAATCATTCACTTTCATATTAATGATGGGTTCCCAACCATCTTCTAATTTCCTAGGAATAGAAGCTTTATGTTTCAATTTTTCTTCTTTAATTTTTATGAGAGCATCTATAATATGTTTTGTAAAGGCCATATTCATAGCACTAGCATTAGGATTTCTAGCAAGATTTTGTAGGAACATAATTACTTCAGAAATATTGCAACCATCAAGATCAAAATCAAAATTACCATCCAAGGTAGTAGAACTATTGTTTCCCATATTTCGAAGAATTTCAGCATTTTTATTGGAAAAGGTTCCATTGGTTTTAGGCATTGTTGCAAAAGGAATGGGGACTTCATATGGTTTGCTAGCATCAACACTGGTGGTGGTAATAGTACACATACTACTATTTCTAGCAATTTCATCTTCTCTTTCCCACTTCGCATGCAATTCAGCTAACAGTCTAATATTTTCATCAACTCTAACTTGTATGGCATTAGTAGCAGCAAAGGGGTTTTCCATAGTTTCAGGTTTAGCCGCCATTTTATTAATCAAAGAGGATTGTGCTTCAGACAAAGATGAAATATTTTTTTCAGCATTCAAAAGTTTTTCCTCAACAGTTTTATTGAAAGCAGTTTCTTTACTAATAAAATCCTTAAGCATGACTTCAAGTTCAGAGGGTGCACTTCTATTGTTGTTGTAGGAATTTCCATAAGCATTACCATTATTGGGAGGATATGGCCTTGATACATCGTAAATGTATCTATAATTTTTGATGTTCCATGCTTGTTTTATATCTACTTTCTTATGTTTTATTCACACTTTGAGGTATTTCTATACATTTTCTGGAACTAACCTATTAACAAGATGCCACAGTGCCAGTTGCCTGTTTTCTGCTGTTTTTGGTTTCAGAAAAGCTAGTAAAGAAATATTCTCGGAATTGGATGGGACAAAAGTCCAAGTCAATATTTTACCCGAAGCAACACGGAGACCGAAGGGGAGACGCGCACCGGTAGCCACACTGGTAGCCACTTGACGGCGCACCACCAGGGGTGTGGGCCCCCTGGTGCTCCACCGACCTTGCCCTTCGCCTGTAAAAGCCTCCCGGGACGAAAACCCTAAGCACCCGATCAGAAATCCATGAAAGAGTCTGTAGTTGCCGCCATCTCCATCCCTGGATTGGGGGATCTGAATCTCTTCTCGGCACCCTGCCGAAGGGGAGAGATCACCCTGGAGGCCTTCTTCATCACCATGCCTGCCTACGAAGTGATGTATGAGTAGTTCACCCTTGGACTATGGGTCCATGTAGTAGCTAGATGGTTGGTTCTCCTCCTTTGTGCTATCATGTTTAGATCTTGTGAGCTCCGTTCATGATCAAGATCATCTATTTGTAATCCTATATGTTGTGTTTGCGGGGATCCGATGGATATTGAGATACTATGTCAGATTGATTATTGATTCTATCATGTCTATGTTATTTGTGATCTTGCATGCTCTCCGTTGTTAGTAGCTATCTTGGCCAAGTAGATGCTTGCAACTCCAAGAGGGAGTATTTGTGCTCGATAGTGGGTTCATGCCTCTAGTAATATGGGGAAGTGACAGAAATCTCTAAGGTTGTAGATGTGTTGTTGCTACTAGGGAGAAAACACCAATCCTTTGTCCATGGGGCAATCGTATTGTTTACTTTACACACTTTGCTTAATGCAATTATTTGTTGCTTGCAACTTAATACTGGAGGGAGTTCAGATGATAACCTAAAGGTGGATTATTAGTCATAGATGCAGTTGGATTATAGTCTATGTATTATGTTGTAATACCCAATCAAATCTCATAGGAGTCAAGATGTCTAGTATATGCATTGTTATGCTTTCTCAATCTGTCAATTGCCCCACTGTAATTTGTTCACCCAACATGCTATTTCTCTTAAGGAGAAACACCTCTAGTGAACTCTGGACCCCAGTCCATTCCTTTACCATTGATATACCATCTAATGTTTACCATTTACTGTTTACTTTCTGCAAGGAATTACTATCTTCCACACAATACGTTTAATCCTTTGTTTTCAGCAAAACCAGTGAGATTGACAACCTCACTATAAGTTGGGGCAAAGTTCTGTGGTTGTGTTGTGAAGGATTCCAAGTTGTTAACAACACCTTGGAGTTGTTTCCTTGCTCCTACTGGTTCGATAACCTTGGTTTCATAACTGAGGGAAACTTGCTGTTGTGCTCATCATACCTTCCTCTTGGGGTTCCCAATGAGCTCTACATATCTTGAGCAATAAGTAGACCTATAATTATTACTACCAAAATTATTCCTATAGGAATTGTTGCTAAAATTATTATTTCTAATGAAGTTCACATCAACTTGCTCTTCTTGAGCAACCAAAGAGGCTAAGGGAACATGATTTGGATCAATATAAGATTTTCCATTAACAAGCATAGACATAATAACATCAATTTTATCACTCAAGGAGGAGGTTTCTTCAACAGAATTTACCTTCTTACCTTGTGGAGCTCTCTCAGTGTGCCATTCAGAATAGTTAACCATCATATTATCAAGGAGCTTTGTTGCAGCACCCAAAGTAATGGTCATAAAGGTGCCTCCAGCAGCAGAATCCAACAGTTTCTTGAAGAATAATTCAGTCCTGCATAAAAAGTTTGGATAATCATCCAAGCAATCAGTCCATGAGTGGGGAAATTCTTTACCAAAGATTTCATTCTTTCCCAAGCTTGAGCAACATGTTCATTATCAAATTGTTTAAATTTCATTATTTCACTTCTCATAGATATAATCTTAGCAGGAGGATAATATTTTCCAATGAAAGCAACTTTGCATTGAATCCAAGAATCAATACTATTTATAGGTAGGGATAGCAACCATTCTTTAGATTTTCCTCTCAAAGAGAAAGGAAACAATTTAAGCTTAATAATATCTGCATCTATATCCCTATGTTTTCGCATATCACAAAGTTCAACAAAGTTATTAAGGTGAGCAGCAACAGTACCAGTACCAACACTAGAGAATTGTTCTTTCATAACAAGATTGAGCAAAGCAGGTTTAATTTGAAAGAAAGTCGCTTCAGAAACATGTGGAGCAATAGGTGTGCACAAGAAATCATTGTTGTTTGTGCTAGTGAAGTCACACAACTTAGTGTTTTCAGGAGTAGTCATTTTTTTGCAAGATTAAAGCAAGCCAACAGAAATAGAAACTGAAATAGGAACTAATTTTTTTGTGTGTTTTTGATGAAAAAAGCAAACCAGTACAACTAATTTTTTGTGTTTTTTTGATAAAAAGAAACAAGAAAACAAAGCAAAATAAACTAATCAAAACAAAAACAAAGCAAAGAGTGTTGTTGTGAGAGACTCCCCTTGCAAGAATCTTCTTTCTCCCTGAAAAGTGATTGACGAGGAGGAAGAGATTGAAGATGTCCTTAACTCCCCGGCAACAACGCCAGAAAAGTGCTTGATGGCTCAAGATATGTAGAGCTCGTTGGGAACCCCAAGAGGAAGGTATGATGAGCACAGCAGCAAGTTTCCTTCAGTTATGAAACCAAGGTTATCGAACCAGTAGGAGTAAGGAAACAACTCCAAGGTGTTGCTAGCAACTTGGAATCCTGCACAACACAACCACAAAACTTTTCCCCAACTAATAGTGAGGTTGTCAATCTCACTGGTTTTGCTAAAAACAAAGGATTAAACATATAGTGTGGAAGATAGTAATTGCTTGCAGAAAGTAAACAGTAAACAGTAGATGGTATATTAATGGTAAAGGAATGGACTGGGGTCCACATTTCACTAGAGGTGTTTCTCCTTAAGATAAATAGCATGTTGGATGAACAAATTACAGCGGGGCAATTGGCAGATTGAGAAATCATAACAATGCATATACTAGACATCTTGACTCCTACGAGATTTTATTGGGCATTACAACATAATATATAGACCGTAATCCAACTGCATCTATGACTAATAATCCACCTTCAGGTTATCATCCGAACCCCTTCCAGTATTAAGTTGCAAGCAAAATATAATTTCATTAAGCCAAGTGTGTAAAGTAAACAATACAATTGCCCTATGGACAAAGGATTGTTGTTTTCTCCCTAGTAGCAACAACACATCTACAACCTTAGAGATTTCTGTGACTTCCCCAGATTACTAGAGGCATGAACCCACTATCGAGCATAAATACTCCCTCTTGGAGTTGCTAGCATCTACTTGGCCAAGATAGCTACTAGCAACGTAAAGCATGCAAGATCACAAATAACAAAGACATGATAGAATCAACAATCAATCTGAAATAGCATCTCAATATCCATCGGATCCCCGCAAACACAACATATAGGATTACAAATAGATGATCTTTATGATGAACAGAGCTCACAAGATCTAAACATGATAGCACAAAGGAGGAGAACCAACCATCTAGCTACTGTATGGACCCATAGTCCAAGGGTGAACTACTCGCGCATCACTCCGGAGTCTGGCATGGTGATGAAGAAAGCCTCTAGGATGATCTCTCCCCTCCGGTAGGGTGTCGGGAAGAGCTTCGGATCCCCCCGATCTAGGGATGGATATGGCGGTGGCTACCGACTCTTTCGTGGTTTTTTTATCATGTCCTTAGGGTTTCTGCATTGGGGTACTTTTATAGGCGAAGGGTCAAGGTCGGTGGGCACCCGAGGGGCCCACACCATGGGGCGGCCTGCCCTACAGGGTGACCGCGCCAGCCCTAGGTGTGGCCACCTCGTGGAACCACTTCGGCTGCCCTTCGGAATCCGTGTTCCTTCTGGTAAAATATTGACTTTGGCTTTTGTCCTGTCTAATTCCGAGAATATTTCCTTACTAGCTTTTCTAAAACCAAAAACAGCAGAAAACAGGCAACTGGCACTGCGGCATCTTGTTAATAGGTTAGTTATAGAAAATGTATAAAAATACCTCAAAGTGTAAAAAAAACATAAGAATGTTGATACAACACAAGCATGGAGCATCAAAAATTATAGATACGTTTATGACGTATCTGGTCCAGGTTTCATTGAAGGCGAGGGCATCGTACTCTTCCTACATAACATGATGCTAGTTAGGACCATGAAGAGCAGTTAGATAATTATGTGGAAGTGGAGATGAAGGGATAGGAAATAGGTTTAAGCGTGGATGGGGTCCAGGTAGATGTCCTGTGATGGGTTAAGTGTGATGCGGGATAGGTGGAGGTGGTGGTGGCGGAATTGGTAAAGTAGTTGGTGGTGACGAGCTAGGTGATGATGACAAGTTGGGTGGTGATGGAGAGCAGAGTGGTGATGGGATAGCTGGTTGGTATGCCACGGCAAGTGATGACTGCAAGTGCACAAATCGTTTGTAGCTAGTTTCGAAATAAAGACATCGATCCCACGGGGAGCAGTAGGCGAAAGACTAAAATGCTTTTAACTATAACTAAACAGAGTACTTGAGAAATAACTTTAAGATGCAAGATAAGCAGAGTTGTTTTTGGGTTTTTGGTTGAACAAGGTAATTTAAAGTAAAGCAAAAATTAATGCAGAAATTAAGATTCACGTGTGTAATAGAACTTTGGAACTGCAATAGCGAAAATACGTTCTCAGGGAGTAGCGGATACACCACTAGCAATTTATACTAAGTAATTGAGAGTATTATAACGAAATTCTCATAGCATGTATGTATGTGGGAGGAGCTCCATATATGGATGATTTGCCAACAACCGCTGCACACATTGTCCTCATAACTACAGCAGACAATAACCGACAACCATCACATTACCACACTATTAAGGGATTTCTCCCATGGCATGGACATGGCTTGATGAGTTCTCCTTGGTTCCCCAAGTTAGTACGTAAATAATAATAACAGCTTTATAGTCATAGTAAGTGCTATCATCCCTCCATCTACTAACAAGTAATCCCCTCCATCGAGTCCCCATAAGAGGCAAATATTAAGAAGGTGCACTTCTCCTCAATATCAAGATGAATACAATTAACATATACACATAATGATGTATAACATAATAATCTCTATCTCATCTCAGTCATATGCTAGGGTTTCTCCATCTCCCCAAGAACTAAAGATCTACTCAGACATGGAGGCAATCAACATCATGGCAATAGTAATGGGAACAATCATAGAAGAATAGTACTTGTATAAATCCACAACAAGTATAGGAATTACAACAAGATCTAGACAAGATGTAGGTGAGATGGATGAGGATGGTGGTGATGCAGCGGTGGTAGATGAAGATCGATGCCTTAGCCTCCTGGATCTATGCAGGGTGAAGATGAATCCCTGGCAGACAAGTTCCCCCTCCAGATGCCTTCCGGAGGTGAGGTTTTCGCGATTTCTAGGTGTTCTATATGTCGTCTCCCCAAACCAATTGCATAGGGTGAAACTATTTGACGAGGCAGAGGCGGTGCCAGCTATAGGGCCGGAGCTATACGGGCGGAGAAATTTCTCCCGCCGTATAGTTGGTCGTTATGCTCTCCGCTTCCTTTGTTCGCTTCTGGTTTTCTTCTAGTATTATTAATATTTCCCAAATAAGATATTTACGTTGTTTTTGACTCCTTTTCTCCTCAGTACAACTGCTTCAATAATTGTATCCATTGGATCCATCATCTGTGCTGATCCTGGTGAAAATAGACATAAAATATGCGCGCAAGCGCCATAAAATACCAAAATCCTACATCTATAATGCAAAATAATAAACGAAAATATGATGCAAATATGCACTCATCAACTTCCCTAAGATTAGACTTTTGCTCGTCCCGAGCAAGTTTTTAGCTTAATGGATGTGATCCTCATATTCATGAAGCCGAGTCGATAAAATAAATGAGGCAATTGCATCATGTGTTCATCATGTAGATATAAGGGAATAAGTTCATGAATAGTATCTTACTCGAACCATCTGAATAGTATTGGAAGGCTTCCACACCTTAGTTATCAATAGTTCATAAAAGATGAATCTCAACATAATGTAAAAGAATCCGGTTCAACCGAATGAGTTAATGAGATAGTCCCAAGTGTTTTAGGATTAATGTATTCACTTGGGATTCAAAATCTCAAAAGTGTCTCTTTGTCATACTACAATACAGTGGTATATGCCTATTTTCTCTTCGCACATTCGCTCTTTTTCTTCTTTCTTTTCCTTTTCTTTGCATATATGCTCAAACTTTTGTTTTAAGTGTTGTGCAAAGGAGATAGCCATATATTCCACTTCATGTAGGAATTCAAAGTTCAACGATCTCAATTATCAAATTCCAACTGTATATGAAGCATTCTTATGACTTGAGATTCTACCACAACTTGTTCTCACTCTATTTAGATAGTATTTCATTTTCCTTTGTTCAAGGTTTTCTTTTTCAACTTAATTGTATAGATAATTTTTCTTTGTGAATCAAACCATAAACTTACAGCATATTGACCAAATTATCTTTATGTGTTCCATTAATACCAATGGTGTGGAAGAATCCTATTGCTATCATCAAGTGCAAGTAAAATCATACTCAAGCCATTCATATATCAATAAAGCAAACACAACCTCAATATTGATCCATGTATAATAATAAACTTGGAATTTCATAAAAGGGATCGGCTATTCCTGAAGGGAATTCTAATGAGGCAAACTTATTTCTAGTTTGAACTAATGCATAAACTTCAATATAAAACTTATAAGAAAGTTTACAAGGTCTTTAAAGATCTCCCAAAGCTTGGAATCAAGCTAGGCGGGATCAATTAACTCCTTGTGAGTACCTATTCCTCCTCTTGGGTAGATAGAGCTTCACCTTCTTCCTTTACATTGCCCGCTTTAACTATGCTTTCAAAGCGAATGCTGAGCTTGGCCATGTTGTATTAGAGCTTAAACATTTTCCTCTTGAGGAATTTCTTCTTGTATGTTAACTCAAAAATAGTTTTAATCAAGAAACCAACTGTACCATCGATTGCATCGACCTTCTTCTCAAGGTCTTTGCTCATCATTCAGTAGGAGTCAATCCCTTCTCCAATTTTTTCAATGCATGCCTTAGAAGCCTTTTCTAACTCACATATCTTATCATGAATCTCATCTTGCCGCACCTTCTTAGGTTTAAGAGGTGATGGACCAAGAGGAGGTTTATAATAGGATCCTATGTTGTAACGATAAGGATTAGGGAGGTACTCATCCTTGTTCCTTCCCTGCTTAGCTTGTCTCATCATCTCCATCCTCTATGGGAACAGGTCCTCCCAATTTGGGAGAGGCTTGATCTCCAGGCCGGATGATGACAATGATCCTTTAGGTTCTGCTTCCTCGATCCTCTTCACGGGCTTCTCATATTTCTTCTTTCAGACCTGGTTGACGTGGAAGGGCTGCATGACTTTGCTGCACGGATGTTATTAGAGGGCTTGTACAGGGATGGCAAGGATTTTTCGAGGCTGGAGGTTGTAGCTCTACGAAAACTTAATGAAAAAGATTAGGTGCGATCAGCTTTAAAAGGAGGGCTCAAAAACCTAGCTGTCTTGCGTAACGAGCAACTATACGGGCGTAACCCGTATAGCTCCCGCCGTATAGCTGTGAACCGACTATAGATTAGATCTACGGCGGAACCTAACTATACGGCTAGAACTATACAGGCGAAACTTTAATTCCGGACGTATAGTTGGTCGTTAAACTTTCTGTTTCCTCGATGAAATTTTTGAAGAAGAGTCGATAACTATACGACCGCGACTATACGAGCAGAATTTTTAATTCTGTTTGTATAGTTGGTCGTTAAACTCTCAGTATTCCAGAAATTATTTTGTCAAAGGTGTAGACAACTATACGACCATAACTATACGTGCAGAAATTTTAATTCCAGCCGTATAGTTGGTCGTTAAACTCTCTGTTTCTTCGACAATTTTTTTGGAGAAGGGTCGATAACTATACGACCGCGACTATACAGGCAGAATTTTTAATTCTGGCCATATAGTTGGTCATTAAACTCTCAGTACCTTTCGAGGACGAAAGCGTTGTCATCGAAACAACTATACGGCTGGAATTTTTATTCCCGCCTTATATTTGGTCATTAAACCTTCTGTATCCACCAAATTTTTTCTCCTTCTCCAAGTATTCTTTATTAATCTGAAACTTAATGAAATATCGAGTTTTGACAGAGAAATGTCAGCTTAGACTTTCGACCAATTTTGGCATCATCAATCTTCCTTCTTCTTTGCTAGAGCATGAATCGTTCTTATTAAAAACAATACTCAAACTAGACTTCTAAGTTTAAAAACTTACTCAACATTTAATTCACATGGGTTGCCTCCCATGAAGTGCTCTTTTATGGTCAATAGCTTGACCGTAGTATCGTTCATTCCGTCTTGAGTCCATTCTTCTTGTAACTGTTGTTCTTCGTATATTTTCGCTTTATCACTTCTTTGGAGGTGCTCAATTCTATAGTGATTGCACTTATATCTTCTTTCATCTGATAATGCTTCAAGTGTTGTCCATTTATCACCCATGCAAGAGAGGGTGTTTTCCTTGGAGCTTCACTGCTCCTTACGAATAGGCTTCTTCAACTACATATGGACCTTCCCACTTTGACCTTAGTTTTCCTGCAAACAACTTAAGACGAGAATTATAGAGCAACACTTTGTCTCCACTTTAAAAAAATCTATTCTCTAGTTTCCTATCATGCCATCTTTTAACCTTCTCCTTAAACAACCTAGCATTCTCATAGGCTTCACTTCTAAACTCATCTAAAGCATGCATATCTAATAAACGCTTTTCCTCTGCTGCTTTGAGATCATAATTTAGATTCTTGATTGCCCAAAAATCTTGGTGTTCTATTTCTAAAGGTAAATTACATGCCTTACCGTACACCATCTTATAAGGTGTCATACCCATTGGATATTAAACGCAGTACGGTATGCCCATAAAGTGTCGTTTAACTTGTTTGACCAATCCTTCCTTTATTTGTCCACCGTCTTCTCGAGTATGGTCTTTAGTTCTCTATTTGAGAGTTCCACTTGACCACTTGTTTGGGGATGATATGGCGAAGCAACACGGTGAGTTACTCCATACTTGCTGAGGATTTTCCTGAAAGTCCCTTTCATAAAATAAGAACCATCATCAGTAATTAAAAATCTAGGAACTCCAAACCTGGGGAATATGACATCCTTGATCATCTTCACTAAGGTACCTGCATCTGCATGATTTTTTGGGATAGCTTCAACCCACTTAGTAACATAGTCAACAACAAGAAGAATACGAGTATAACCGTTTGACTATGTAAATGGCCCCATGTAATCCATTCCCCATACATAAAAGGGTTCAATTATTAGACTATAATTCATCGCCATTTCTTGTCTCCTACCTATATTACCTCTTATTTGGAAAGCATCATAGTATTCCACGTACTTGTGTGCATCCTTGAGAAAGGTGGGCCAACAGAATCCAGATTGAAGTACCTTTGTAGCAGTTCTTTTACCTGCATGATGCCCTCCATATGGACTATCATGACAAGCCTTTAATATAGCATTCATTTCGTGATTAGGGACACACTTCCGAATCATTCCGTCAAGTCCATGACGATATAAATATGGATCATCCAAAAAATAATACTTAAGATCATTAAAGAATTTCATTCTTTGATTTCTTGTCATACCGGGAGGTAAAATTTTTGTTGCTAGATAGTTAGCATAATCTGCATACCAAGGATCAGCAATATCCACGTTTGCTAAATATTCTCCCGGAAATGATTCATTAATAGGTATGGGGTCATTAATTATTCCCTCCATCCTAGAGAGATGATCTGCTACCAGATTACCCTTACCCCTCCTATCTACTATTTGCAAATCATATTCTTGTAGTAATAAAATCCACCCAATCAACATGGGCTTAGCATCCTTTTTCACAAGCAGGTGACGCAAAGCTTGGTGATCCGTATGAATTATTACCTTAGAATTAATTATGTAAGAACTAAATTTGTCACAAGAAAAAATTATAGCTACAAACTCTTTTTCTGTAGTAGCATAATGTTTCTGAATCTTATTAAGAGGTCTACTAGCGTAATAAATAACATTTAAATTCTTTCCATCTCACTGTCCCAACATAGCCCCTAAAGCATAATCACTAGCATCATGCTGACTCGTGTAATAACGAGCTCGTTGGGGAACCCCAAGAGGAAGGTATGATGAGCACATCAGTAAGTTTTCCCTCAGTTATGAAACCAAGGTGATCGAACCTGTCGGAGCAAGGAAACACCTCCAAGGTGTTGCTAGCTGGCCTTTGGTAGGGCGCACTACCAGTGCTAGCAGCAACGTGGAAACCTGCACAACACAACCACAAAACTTTGCCCCGAACTTACAGTGAGGTTGTCAATCTCACCGGTTTTGCTAAAGACAAAGGATTAAACGTATTGTGTGAAAGAAAGTAAAAGCTTGGAGAAAGTAAACAGAAAACAGTAAACAGTTGTAGATTGATGGTAAAAGAAAGGATCGGGGTCCATAGTTCACTAGTGGTGGCTCTCCTTAAGATAGATAACATATTGGGTGAACAAATTACAGCGGGGCAATTGACAAACATCGAGAAAGCAAACATTCATATACTAATCATCTTAACTCCTTTGAGATTCGATTGGGTATTACAACATTATACATAGACTGTAATCCAACTGCATCTATGACTAATAATCCACCTTCAGGTTATCATCCGAACCCCTTCCAGTATTAAGTTGCAAGCAACAGATAATTGCATTATGCATTGCGTGTAAAGTAAACAATATGATTGTTCTATGAACAAAGGATTGTTGTTTTTCTCCCTAGTAGCAACAACACATCTAGTACCTTAGAGATTTCTATCACTTCCCCAGATTACTAGAGGCATGAACTCACTATTGAGCATAAATACTAACTCTTGGAGTTGCTAGCATCTACTTGGCCAAGATAGCTACTAACAACGGAAAGCATGCAAGATCACAAATAACAAAGACATGACAGAATCAACAATCAATCTGAAATAGCATCTCAATATCCATCGGATCCCTGCAAACACAACATGTATGATTACAAATAGATGATATTGATCATGAAAGGAGCTCACAAGATCTAAACATGATAGCAGAAAGGAGAAGAACCAGCCATCTAGCTACTACATGAACCTGTAGTCCCAGGATGGACTACTCACGCATCACACCAGAGGCTTGCATGGTGATGAAGAAGGCCTCTAGGGTGAATTCTCCCCTCCGGTAGGGTGCCGGGAAGAGCTTCAGATCCCTCTCGATCTAGGGATGGAGATGATGTAGGCTACACACTCTTTCGAGGAATTTTGATCGGTTACTTAGGGTTTTTGTATCGGAGGCATCTTATAGTCGGAAGGGGAGGCCGAGGGGGTGCCCTAGGCGGCCACACCACCCCTGGCGTGGCCAGGCCTCGCCCGCGTGGCCAGGTGGTGTGGCGGCCCTTTGGCCCCTCTCCGTCTCGTATTCTGGCTCCATGGCCCCCTCGGTGAAAAACTGACTTTGGCTTTTGTCCCGTCCAATTCCGAGAATATTCATTTTCTGACTTTCCTGGAACCAAAAACAGCAGAAAACAGGCAGCTGGCACTATGGCATCTTGTTAATAGGTTAGTCCAAGAAACTGTATAAAAAGTACTCCAAAGTTAAAACAAAACATAATAAAGTAGATAAAACCAAGCATGGAACATCAAAAATTATGGATACGTTAGCAACGTATCAACATCCCCAAGCTTAACTCCTGCTCGTCCTCGAGTAGGTAAGTGATAAAAAGAAAGAATAATTTTTTAGGTGACATGCACCATCATAAACTTGATCAAAGTATTTGTAAAACATGGATAGCTAGGATCATAGTACTTCAACATAGCATGAAAGATAAAGTTCTAACAATAAGACATAGCAACTATGTTGCAACATGAAAAGGCACAAACAAAAGATTCATGAATAACAATGCTTTGCAAGACGTTTGTTTGTTTCACATAAAGAAAACATAGCATAGTGGAATTCAGCTTGTCCCTCATAGAGTAGCAAATATAAATGCATAGGACACCTTCAAAGTTCATAAGAGTGACTAGATACAAGTAGTTTAAGAACAAGCAATATCAAGTTATGCATCAATCAACAAGTCTTGGGACAATGCACATAGAACTAAGAATGGCCACTATGCTCTCAAAGTAGGTGCATAAAGATAGAAGGTGGAGACTCAACATAAAAGTAAAAGAAAGGCCTTCATAGAAGAAAGCAGAGATTCAAGTTTCATAAAGAGATTTCAAAAATTATGGTACTTATTAGCTTTCATCTCTCATTGCCCCTATCATAAGCATCTTGAAGGTGATTAAGGTTAAAGTGACACAACTAAGAGGATATGCTTGACAAGTTATAAGCCAAAATCTCATGCCCCTTATTTACGAAGACCGAACCTCATGCTACTCAAATTCAGTCACAAGTAAGCTCTTGTCATTGTAAGTACATATGTATCATAGAGAACCGCCAACGGGGTACCCCTTTCACATGATATAGGAGCTATCTGATACGTCCAAAACGTATCTACTTTCCCGAACACTTTTGCTATTGTTTATCCTCTATACTTGTGTGATTTGGATGCAACTAATGCGAACTGACGCTGTTTTCAGCAGAATTGCCTTGGTGTCTACTTTTTGTGCAGAAAATCAACTATCAGGAAAAATCCCGGAAAATATACCAAAAATCCTATTTCACCCAAAGACTCCAGGAGCCAGAATACAAGACGGAGAAGAGCCCTAGGGTGGCCACACCACCTGGTGGCCTTGGCCAGCCAGCCGCCAGGGGGTGGTGTGGGCCCCCCAGGCACCCCCTCGGCCTCTCTCTTCGCCTATAAGGAGCCTTTTGACCTAAAAACTTCGGGGGGTTCGACGTTTTTCCAGAAGGATTTCCGCTCCGCTGCCCCCACCAGATTCCACGAATCAGCACCAGAAACTCCATTCTGGCACCCTGCCGGGACGGGGAATTGGAGGAGATCATCGCCATCATCATCACCATAGCTTCTCCATCGACCATCCATGTTTCCCCCATCTATGAGTGAGTAATCCCCCGCTGTAGGCTATGGGAATGGCAGGGATTGGATGAGATCGTTCATGTAATGGCATCATATTGTTAGGGCATGGTGCCTAGTATCTTTTATTAGTGCTTTATGACTTTGTTGTGACTTGTTGTGATTAATGCTTGTCACTAGGGCCCGAGTGCCATGATCTCAGATCTGAACATGTTATTGATTCATTATGATAGTATTGTTCTTGGTCTTATCTGCAAGTTGTATACACACGTTGTTGTCCCGAACCTATGGCCCCGGCGATGTAAATCGGGATAACCGGAAGGGAAAGGCTTTGATGTGAGGATCACATGTGTTCACGGAGTGTTAATGCTTTTCTCGGTGCTCTATTAAAAGGAGCACCTTAATTGCCATAGTTCCTAAAGGCCCGCCGCAAACGGGCTGGCAGGACAAAAGATGTTGTGCAAGTTCTCATTGCAAGCACGTATGACTATATATGGAACACATGCCTAGGATTGTCTAGTACTTGGGTGCTTTATCTTATTTATCTGCAATTGCCCTATGTTCTGATTGCTATGTGAATTGTCTTGTCCATGCAACGCCCGTCCATCCATCCCTATGCCTACCGCACTCGAAGCCCACTGTTTACTGCTTTTGTTACTACTGTCTTTGCTTTACTACTGCTGCTGCTTTACTATTCCTACTACAAAACTGTTGCTACTGATAAACTGATGTGATCAAGATTGTTTCTAGGTGCAGCTGAATTGACAACTCCGTTGTTATGGCTTATAAATATTCTTTGGCTCCCCTTGTGTCGAATAAATAAATTGGGTTTCACTTCCCTCGAAAATACTGCGATACACCCCCTGTACTTGTGGGTCATCAAGACTATTTTCTGGCGCCGTTGTCAGGGACCATAGCTTTATTTATCAAGTTCAGTTGGATTCTCTATTGTTCGCTGATATCCATCCATCATGGGTAAGTCTCGTGATGGCAAGGTTCCTATTTTACCATCCACTACAAGAAGAGGTACGGTTCTAAACACCTCTGTTGCTCTTGATTCACCATCTGTTATAAGTAAGCTCGTTACACCACCACATACACATGCTACACACACTGCTACTACTGCTGAATCTAAAACTTCTGATGCTTATGATGCTGCTTCTACTGTGCTTGATAAGAGTGGTTCATTAGGTCCTTTCCTAGATGCTACGATTGCTAGAACTATAGCTGACAATACCCAAACTCCTAATGAAGACACTACCACACCTGTTAGCTCACCTGAGTCTAGTGAGAGTTATGATATTGAAGAAGATTATGTTGAGATTACCGATGTGTTTATTAAAGAATGTAAGAACACACATGATAGGAGCGCTGCTAAGAGTCTCCTTGAGAGGCGTACTATTAGACCCAAATTATCTCCTGCTGCTAAGTTTGCTGCTTCTCCCATAAACATTACAGATGAAGATTATGATTTCTCTCTCGGTCTATCTTACATAGTTATTGTCGAGAAAGAACCTTTTTGTGGGACTAAGAATGAAAGTGTGGTAGCACATATAAATGAACTTTCTACCATGAGTGGCTTGTTTTCTGATGATATTAAGATGCGTACTTACTTTGTTGCTAAGATTTTTCCCTTTTCACTGAAAGGAGAAGCTAAAACTTGGTTTAGTAATTTACCTCCTGGATCTATTGATAGCCCTGAGTGCTTGATTAGTACTTTCCTGCAGAAATATTTTCCTCCTAGTGCTAGACATGCTATTTTCCAGGAACTTTTTGATTTCAAATAGGGAGAAAACAAGGTATTGCCTGCATCTTGGGCAAGGTTTTGTGCTTTGATTCATGCACAGGCTGGAAGTCCATTACCTAAGAATGAGCTTCTTGATATATTTTATAATGGACTAACCGAAGAATCTAGGACATACCTAGATAGTTGCGCTAATTCTATTTTTAGGAATAGGACTCCGAAGGAAGCTGAGGAATTAATGGCTAAAATAAGCAAGAATTATGAAGATTGGACTCCTCCTAAACAAGCTATACCTAAAGTAATTGTACCTGAACCATCTATTCCTGTGCCTATTCCAACATCAAAGAAGAGGGGAGTTATTGAATTAAATGATGAAGTGATGAAGGAAGCTAAGAAATGTCTTAAGGAGAAGGGAATTAAAGCTGCAGATGTCAAGAATTTACCTCCTATAGAAGAATTATGTAAGCCTATTCCCTACTCACCCACTATTGAGGTACACTCTGTCCAACACTTTGATGATGGTGATATCCCTTACTTGAAACCTCCATATCAATGCTTAGAAGAATTTGATATCTTTATTGTTAAGCAAGATAACTTTAATAAAAGGGTGCAAAATCATCTAATGGAAAACACTAGAGATATTGTTGAGTTGAAAGATATTGTGGAAAGAACCTCTAATGATGTTAAAATGATTGTTAAACACTTTCAAATGGTTCAAACTCAAATAGATCAACTCGTTAAAGTGCAAAAATACTTGCTAGTTAATGCTGCTAAAGAAAAACATGCTTATGAAATTAGAACTAGAAGTGGTGCTGCTACCCAGGATCCTCTATATCCCGAGGGGCATCCCAAAAGAATTGAGCAGGATTCTCAACAAGCTGAAAATAGTGGTTCTACTCGTAAGAAAAGGAAAAAGAAACATAAAACTATTATAGAGCCCTATGAACCTGCTATAGATCCTAATAGTATATCTATCTCTGATGCTGAAACTGAAAGTGGTAATGGAGAAAAAGAAGTTCCAAATGAAGAAAAAGTTGAAGAAGAACCTGAAAACCACACTAAGACTACTAAGTACACCAAAGAAGATTTTATTGCTAAGAAACATGGTAGTAAAAGAGAACCTTGGGTCCAAAAACCTATGCCTTTCCCCGATAAGAAACACAAGTCAAAGGAAGATGAACACTATAATAAGTTTTGTAAGTGGATGAAGCCTTTATTCTTGCAAATTCCTTTGACTGATGCTATTAACTTGCCTCCTTACTCAAAGTATATGAAGGACATTGTCTCGAATAAAAGGAAGATCCCTAATGAAGAAATCTCTACTTTGCTTGGTAAGGTTCCTAAGAAACTTGGAGACCCAGGGATTCCAACTATTCCTTGCTCTATTAAAAATAGTTATGTTAGAACTGCTTTGTGTGATTTGAGACCTGGAGTTAGTGTTATGCCTTTCTCTCTCTACAAGAGGCTTCAGCTTGAAAAATTGATACCAACTGATATATCTTTGCAAATTGCTGATAAATCTACCACTATTCTTGTGGGTATATGTGAGGATGTACCTGTTCAGGTGGCTCACAATTGCTTGATATTAACTGATTTTGTTGTGCTTGAATTACCCGAAGATGATAATATGTCTATTATTCTTGGGAGACCTTTTCTTAATACTGCAGGAGCTGTTATTAATTGTAATCAAGGAAAGGTGACCTTCAATGTTAATGACAAGGAACATACTGTTTATTTCCCTAAGAAGATTGAAAGGACTTATGGTTTGAATTTAATTGAACATGTTGAAGGCATTCAAGTTGGAGAAATATATTGTCCCATACCAAGAGAAAAATTTGAAACTATTATGATTGGGACCATTGCTATCAAGGTTGAGGTAACATAATCATTAGTGGAGTACAAAGTTTTGTCTCATATGCAATTGTTTTGGTAGCAAGACTTGATCAACCTTGTTAACAAAAGGATTCCATTGAACAAAACAATGTTTTCATTATGATTATCTCCGTTTATTTCTATCCTTTGCATTTTAGTTTTTGCTTTCATTTAGTTTTCTTTGTGTTGTTAGTTGCTTGCATGCTAGAACTTTTGTAGTTCTAGACTTGTTTTGTCCTTGCATCTTGTTTCCAAAAGAAAAAAATCTGTCTGTCAGAAAAATCATTCTTCTATTTCTGAAAAAGCCAAAAAATAAAGTGTCTCGAAAAATTCCAGAAAATTCATATTGATTTTTTTACGTGAAAAAAGGGGCAGAGGAGTACCTGGTAGGTACCAGGGGGGCCCACCAGGCAGGCACACCATGTGGTGGCGCGGCCAGCCCTAGGTGGCGCCATGCCCTAGTGTGGGCCACCCCTGGCCCCCCACTTACTCTCTCACCTGCCACTTTCTTTTCTCTTCCGAGTAAGCTCCAGTTCATAGCTCAATATCGCATTCTTTCTGTGCTAGCTCTTGATTTCTTCGATCTCCTTGCTCAACCCATCTTTCTTGCTGAAATTTGGAGCATTTGTTCCTTGGTATGTGACTCCTCCCCTTGTCTAAGTAGATTTGTGTTTAGTGGATTATATGTTGAGTATTTTGCTGTTGTAGGTGACTGGTTATGAGAGCTTGTAAGCTTGTTTGATGCTTAGAGATATAGTTTTGATGCATGTTTAGGCCTCTTGCAAGTCCCTATGAGTAGAATCTTTTATTATATTTACTTTGTAATCACTTGTTTGATAGGTGTTTAAATTTCAGAATACCAAGCATGAACAACCACACCTTTGGAGAGATTTTGCAGTATTGTAGGTGTACGCATGATAGGGACCGTGAAGAAAATTCAAGGGCGACCCGCTGATTTGTTGAACTTTACCGAGGGGTGACCAATGATGATGACCGCGTGGCGCAGCGTGGAAAGATAAGAAATATCCAACTCCCTGCTCTTAGATACTTTGCATATTATCTTGCCACTAGCGTATTGGGTAGGGAGAACACTAGTAATATCTTCAACTATCACTTAGCTTTCCTTGATGCTGCGCTCAACAATGATACTCGGTACAATCTTGGCTTGCTTATTGCTCGCCACCTAGCTGCTAGGGGGCCTATCTATGGGGGCATCATTGCCTCGCATGTAGTCAATGCATTAGGCCTTTCAGTGGATCCCGATGATGCTATGTTAGCACCACAGAGGCTCGACCTTGTTGCCATGAAAACTCATCATTTTGTCACTGCTACCTCTGATTTGAACAATCTAGTATATAGGATGCTTTTCACTGACGGGGATGAAAGGGAGATCCTTTTGCCACAGCCTGCTTTGTTTAGTGTTGACAGGAGACCGTGGTCGCGCTCCAAGGAGGAGGTGGACGAGCAGCTTTGCTTGTTGGGTTTCCACGAGCAGCACCAGGAGGATGTGCCCTCCTATGATTACTTCGCACATTACGAAGGGGCGTACTCGGGCTCGCACCAGGACGAGGGTACCTCCTCGTCGTACCCCGGTGATACTTCATCCTGGTCAGCTTGGGATTGATACCCACTTAGGCCAAAAGCCTAAGCTTGGGGGGAGGTACGCCGACACCGCACTCATCTCCATATCATGTTGCGTCGGTACTTTGTATATTCATGTTTTCGTTCTCTTTTTAGTTTTCGTTCTTCTTTGCTTTTGCTTTCTAAAAACACAAAAAGACCAAAAATATTTTTGTTGTTTCTCTTTGGTTTGCTTCTTCTTTTTGCCTTGGTTTGGTTTTCCCTTTTCGCTTTGTTTGAACTATTCGAAAAACCCAAAAAGATTTTGCTTTGCTTGTTTTTCTCTTTTGGTTCTTATTTAAAAATCGAAAACACCAAAAATATTTGTCATTCTTCTTTGGTTTTTGCAAGTTTGCTACAGGGTTCGGTAGTTCTCAGTGGATTATTGGTTTCATATTATTATTCAAGCCACACAAGTGAAGAGCAATAATGAGGATCAATGACAACTTGAGGCGTGGTAAGAGGCTGGTAACGAACTCTATTTTTTTTATTTTTGTACATATACTCATCACTGTGGGCGTGCTTAGTCTGTTATTGTAGAGTGTATGTTTTCTTTGGATGCTTAGTAGTTCTTGCTTTCTTATGATTAGCTCCAGCTCGCTAATAGTTTGTAGCATGTCTCATGAATGTTTGCTTGCATTGCTCTATTCATAAATTGGTATGACACCGTGGTATCCTCCTCTGAATGTTTCATTTGATTGACTTGGCACATGCTCACGCATGCACATGACTGTAATAACCAGTTAAGCCTTGCTGAATTATTTTGCCTTGAGCATCTTGAATCACTTTCATGCCATGAGTAGTCATGTTTTGTTGCAAGCATGATAATAACATCTATTGCTCTCTCGTTTGTCGCTCCCTTACTATTGCTAGCCTTCACTTCCACTGAGTGTTTTACTCATGTTTCCAACTCCCTAAACCAAATATTTCCAAAGTGTCCACCATACCTACCTATTAGCATCACTTGCTACTCCCGTGCATATTCATTATGCCTTGTTTTCTTCCAAATAAAATGGTTGCTTGTTATGGGAAAATTAGTTAGTAAAGCTCTCACGAACTTGATGGCACACTTTATTTTCCGCACTTAATAAACCTGAACCATTGTGAACTCTCCATGAAAATTATATGCTTGCAAATTATGGGCTGGGGATTAGCAGAACCGTGCTGTCATGGGGAACACTTTCAACACTTGTAAATATATACCCAGTTGATACCTTGCTCTTTTGTTTGCGGATGTCGTCGGTGTAAAATAAAAGGGGAGCTTGTAAGTCCATGGAGTTATGTATGTATGTTAGAGAAGCACTGGGCATTGGTCTAATCCATGCTGACATGGTGGAAACCTGCAGCGTAACCATAATGATATCTATGAAGCATTCTTATTATAAAAAAGAGAGTTATAGCTATTGAGAAAAAGAAAAAAAAAGAGAGATTTATGAAAAAAGGAAAGAGAGAAAAAGGCACCATTTTCCCATGGTAAATAAGAAGATTGCTGAGATACTCATTGTCTTCTTGCCTTGTCATTTTGATATGGGGATTCTTCCGTATCATCGGGCAAGGGGTACCCCATTGGCGAGGATACGCACATACTTACGATGACAAGAACTTACCGGTAACTAAAGTTGAGTAGCATGAGGAGCGGCCCTCGTACTAAAGGGACTTGGGATTTTCAGTTTATAGTCTGTCAAGCATATAACTCAGATTGGACCTCACTTTCACCTTAACCACGTTAAAGATGCTTATGATAGGGGCAATGAGAGCTCAAAGCTAACAAGTACCATACTTTCAGCATTTGGAAGCCTTTCAAAATTATTCAAAACCTTTTCCTTTACTTGTTGAGTCTCCACTTATTCTCCGAGCACCTTCTTGAGAGCTTAGTTGTCATACTTTGTGTTTGTTCCAATACTCGATTATTTGTGTTATGACTTTGATGCTTGAATTCTTGATATATTTACTTCTAGTCATCACTTGAACTTCAGAGGTGCCTGGACATTCATAATCAAATGCAAGCGAGATACCACTCTATCATACCTTTTTATGAGCATTGTAATGTTGCTTATGTTCGTGCTTTATGCTACTTATTATTCTTGAGTTGGAATCTCTTCATAGCTTGCAATGACTATTAAGTAGACTCAGTTGCATACTCTTTATTATGAATTGTCCAAGTAAGTTGATCACATTGCTGAGAATATTTACATCATATGAAGCAAATGTGTTCGTGAAAGTTCTTTTATCGCACTCAGTTTTCAACTGAATTGCTTGAGGACAAGCAATAAGCTAAGCTTGGGGGGGAGTTGATACGTCCAAAATGTATCTACTTTCCCGAACACTTTTGCTATTGTTTCTCCTCTATACTTGTGTCATTTGGATGCAACTAATGCGAACTGATGCTGTTTTCAGCAGAATTGCCTTGGTGTCTACTTTTTGTGCAGAAAATCAACTATCAGGAAAAATCCGGGAAAATATGCCAAAAATCCTATTTCACCCGAAGACTCCAGGATCCAGAATACGAGACGGAGAAGAGCCCTGGGGTGGCCAAACCACTTGGTGGCGCGGGCCAGGCCAAGCCGCGCCAGGGGGTGGTGTGGGCCCCCCAGGCACCCCCTCGGCCTCTCTCTTCGCCTATAAGGAGCCTTCTGACCTAAAAACTTCGAGGGGTTCGACGCTTTTCCAGAAGGAGTTCCGCTCCGCCGCCACCACCAGATTCCACGAAACAGCACCAGAAACTCCGTTCTGGCACCCTGCCGGGACGGGAAATTGGAGGAGATCATCGCCATCATCATCACCATCGCTTCTCCATCGACCATCCATGTTTCCCACATCTATGAGTGAGTAATCCCCCGCTGTAGGCTATGGGGATGACAGGGATTGGATGAGATCGTTCATGTAATAGCATCAGATTGTTAGGGCATGGTGCCTAGTATCTTTTATTAGTGCTTTATGACTTTGTTGCGACTTGTTGTGCTTAATGCTTGTCACTAGGGCCCGAGTGCCATGATCTCAGATCTGAACATGTTATTGATTCATTATGATAGTATTGTTCTTGGTCTTATCTGCAAGTTGTATACACACGTTGTTGTCCCGAACCTATGGCCCCAAAGTGACAGAAATCGGGATAACCGGAAGGGAAAGGCTTTGATGTGAGGATCACATGTGTTCATGGAGTGTTAATGCTTTGCTCTGGTGCTCTATTAAAAGGAGCACCTTAATTGCCAGTAGTTCCCTAGAGGCCCCGCTGCAAACGGGCTGGTAGGACAAAAGATGTTGTGCAAGTTCTCATTGCGAGCACGTATGACTATATATGGAACACATGCCTAGGATTGTCTAGTACTTGGGTGCTTTATCTTATTTATCTGCAATTGCCCTATGTTCTGATTGCTATGTGAATTTTCTTGTCCATGCAACGCCCGTCCATCCATCCCTATGCCTCACTTTTCGAATCACTGCTTTGCTTTTGTTACTACTGTCTTTGCTTTACTACTGCAGCTGCTTTACTATTCCTACTACAAAACTGTTGCTACTGATAAACTGCTGTGAGCAAGATTGTTTCCAGGTGCAGCTGAATTGACAACTCAGTTGTTAAGGCTTATAAATATTCTTTGGCTCCCCTTGTGTCGAATCAATAAATTGGGTTTCACTTCCCTCGAAAATACTGCGATACACCCCCTATACTTGTGGGTCATCACTATCCCATAATAAAAATGACAAGGCACGCAGACAATGAGCATCTCAGCGATCTTTTTATTTGCTATTTGCATAGGTTTTTATAGAGGATGCTTCATAGAGTGCTCATTATGGTTATGCTGCAAGTTTCCACCATGATTAGGCATGGCTTAGGCTAGCGGCCTACATGTTTCTCTAACACACATACAATCTCCATGATCTTACAAGTTCTCCTTTTATTTCACACCGCCGGGATCCATAAGCAAAAGAACATGATATCAACGGGGTACAATGTACAAGTGTAATGTTGAAAGCGTTCCCCATGATACATGGTTCTGCTAATTTCAAATTATAAAGAGCAAGCATATACGAGACATAGATGGACACAATGGTTCAAGTTTATTAAATGCAAGAAAGTAAAGTGTGCCATCAAGTTCGTGAGAGCTTTAATCACTAATTTTCACATAACAAGTTTAATTCGGAAGGTAAATAAAAACATGAATATACTTGGAATAGCAAGTGCTAATAGGTAGGTATGGTGGACTCTTTGGAATAACTTGGTTTTAGGAGTTGGATGCATGAGTGGAACTCATACTTGGTTACGGAGGCTAGCAAAAGACTGGGAGCGACCAACTAAGAGAGCAATAATGGCCATAATCATGCAGAGCGACAAAACATCATTAATCAAAGAATAAAGTGATATTATAAGTCAAAAACTAAAGGATCATAAAGTCTATGGTGACTTTGGATAGTCATAACATGGTGTGAGCATGCGCCAAGTCAACCCAAATAACGCATCAAAGGCGAATACCACAATACTATGCTTTAATATGCTAAAACAACACATGATTCTTCCAAGGCACATTAAGAAATCTCAATTGTTTATAACATGTCATGCTACATAAAAGATCACTAAGCATAAAGCCAAAACAATATCAAGCATGGCATGAAAAAGCATAGACCACAGTCAAAAACAAGCTCTCTTTACCACTTAAGCATGAACTTTCCTGCTCTTTTCCAATCCAAACCAAACTATTTGAAAACTAATGTGTGAAAGAGGGGGTCCAACCAATTTATTCAGCAAACTAAGAAAACCAAGCAAACGAAAACCAAAAGCAAAGAAAAAGAAGACGCTCCAAGAACAACACAATTGTGCATGAAACAATAAAAATGAAGTGTTTGGAAGAAACCTGAGATTTTTATTGATGAAGAAGGGGATGCCTTGGGCATCCCCAAGCTTTGAAGCTTGTAATTCTTGGACATGTACACGCGTGGCATCCCCAAGCTTGAGCTTTAGTCCATTCTTTATCTCATTACATCACTCCTTCCATACACCTGAAATTTTTCCTTCATACAAAACTTCACACAATCTTTATTAGCAACATTAGTGCACTCAAGATAATAAGTCTTTTGGTTCAGTTTGAACACCAATAAAACTTCCATTAAAACACAAGGTACTGTAGCTCTTCCCTCAAAAATCTCAATTCCCCAAAAGAACTCAAAAAGGAACCAACAAGAAGCAAATGCAAATAATGGCAGAAATCTGTCAAAACAGATCAGCAGGTAAAAACGAATTTTTTTGAAGACCTTCTGTTGACCAAATCGAAAAGTGTTGAACTAACGAAAGTTAGATAACAACCTGGGGCAAAAGCACAAAAATTCACGCCTCAAAAAGATGTACCGAGATTTTACACGAATTGTTACAGTGAAGCACAGAAATCTATTTCGGGACAACAACTTTCCCAATCATTACTTCTCTCTCATTAGAGGTTACTCTTGGTACAAAAAGCAAATAAAAAGGATAAGGAGCGGTTATTACAGAAGTAATAACTTCCAAGACTCATCTAAAACTTTTGGGTTATCTCCCAATAAGTACTTTTCTTTAACGCCTTTAAATTAGGCATAAGAAGCAAGAAAAAGAATCAAGTGTTCTCAAATGAAGAAGCATTAAGAGCAAATTTTGTTTTCATAGGAGAAGCAAAATAGATCTTCTCTCTTCTTAGGTAAGTGTTATATACCTTTCTTGAGTGAGAGTTGATATTTAATGGTGCCTTCTTTCATATAAATAATGGCACCAACAGTTCTAAGAAAAGGTCTTCCCAAAGTAATAGGACAAGAAGCATTGCATTCAACATCAAAACATAGAAATCAACGGGGACATAGGCATTGTTAACCATAATAAGAACATCATTAATACTCCCCATGAGTTTCTTCTTAGCATTATCATCAAGTGGGACATTTAAATAACAATATTCAAGTGGTGGCAAATCAAGCATATCATAAATCCTTCTAGGCATAATAGAAACACTACTATCAAGATCACATAAAGGTTTGAAATCAAAATCATTCACTTTCATATTAATGATGGGTTCCCAACCATCTTATTGTCTCATAGGAATAGAAGCTTTATGTTTCATATTTTCTTCTTTGATTTTTATGAGAGCATCAGTAATGTGTTTTGTAAAGGCTATATTCATAGCACTAGCATTAGGACTTTTAGCAAGCTTTTGTAGGAACTTAATAACTTCAAAGATATTGCAACCATCAAGATCAAAATCATAGTTATCATCTAAAGTAGTAGAGCTATTACTAGCTTCAACACTAGTGGTAGTGATAGTAGAAACAATAATGTTTCTAGCAATTTCATCTTCTCTCTCCCACTTAGCATGCAATTCAGCTAGTAATCTAACATTTTCATCAATTCTAACTTGTATGGAATTAGTAGAAGCAAAGGGATTCTCATTAGTTTCAGATTTAGCATCCATTTTATTAAAAGAAGATTGTGCTTCAGTTAATGACTCTATATTTCTTTCAGCATTAGAGAGTTTTTCCTCAATAGTTTTATTGAAAGCAGTTTGTTTACTAATAAAGTCTTTAAGCATGACTTCAAGTTTAGAGGGAGCACTCCTATTATTGTTGTAAGAATTTCCATAAGCATTACCATTGTTGGGAGGATAAGGCCTATAATTATTATTACCAAAATTATTCCTATAGGCATTGTTGCTAAAGTTATTATTTCTTATGAATTTCACATCAACTTGCTCTTCTTGAGAAACTAAAGAAGCTAAAGGAACATGATTTGGATCAATATGAGCTTTCCCATTAACAAGCATAGACATAATAACATCAATTTTATCACTCAAGGAGGAGGTTTCTTCAACGGAATTTACCTTCTTACCTTGTGGAGCTCTCTCAGTATGTCATTCAGAATAGTTAACCATCATATTATCCAGAACCTTCGTTGCAGCACCCAAAATAATGGTCATAAAGGTACCTCCAGCAGCAGAGTCCAATAGGTTTCTTGAAGAATAATTCAGTCCTGCATAAAAAGTTTGGATAATCATCCAAGCAGTCAGTCCATAAGTGGGACAATTCTTTACCAAAGATTTCATTCTTTCCCAAGCTTGAGCAACATGTTCATTATCAGATTGTTTAAACTTCATTATTTCACTTCTCATAGATATAATCTTAGCAGGAGGATAGTATTTTCCAATGAAAGCATATTTGCATTTAGTCCAAAAATCAATAATATTCCTAGTTAAGGAATTCAACCATTCTTTAGCTTTTCCTCTCAAAGAGAAAGGAAACAATTTAAGCTTAATAATATCTCCATCTATATCCCTATGCTTTTGCATCTCACAAAGTTCAACAAAGTTATTTAGATGAGCAGCAGCATCTTCATTACCAATACCAGAAAATTGTTCTCTCATAACAAGATTGAGTAAAGCATGTTTTATTTCAAAGAAAGTAGCTTCAGGAACAGGTGGAGCAATAGGTGTGCACATGAAATCATTGTTGTTCGTGCTAGTGAAGTCACACAACTTAGTGTTTTCAAGAGTAGTCATTTTTTTGTGTTTTTAATAAAGAAAGCAAACTAGCAAAACTAAAAAAAATGTGTTTTTGATAAAGGAACAAGAAAACAAAACAAAAATAAACTAAGCAAAACAAAAACAACAAAGTAAAGAGATTGGTTATGAGGGACTCCCCTTGTGAAGATGTCCTTGACTCCCCGGCAACGGTGCCAGAAAATATGCTTGCTGACTCATGTAATAACGAGCTCGTTGGGGAACCCCAAGAGGAAGGTATGATGAGCACAGAAGTAAGTTTTCCCTCAGTTATGAAACCAAGGTTATCAAACCAGTAGGAGCAAGGAAACACCTCCAAGGTGTTGCTAGCTGGCCTTTGGTAGGGCGCACTACCAGTGCTAGCAGCAACGTGGAAACCTGCATAACACAACCTCAAAACTTTGCCCCTAACTTACAATGTGGTTGTCAATCTCACCGGTTTTGCTAAAAACAAAGGATTAAACGTATTGTGTGGAAGAAAGTAAAAGCATGGAGAAAGTAAACAGAAAATAGTAAAAAGTTGTAGATTGATGGTAAAAGAAAGGATCGGGGTCCATAGTTCACTAGTGGTGGCTCTCCTTAAGATATATAACATGTTGGGTGAACAAATTATAGCGGGGCAATTGACAAACATCGAGAAAGCAAACATGCATATACTAATCATCTTGACTCCTTTGAGATTCGATTGGGCATTACAATATTATACATAGATCGTAATCCAACTGCATCTATGACTAATAATCCACCTTCAAGTTATCATCCGAACCCCCTCTAGTATTAAATTGCAAGCAACAGATAATTGCATTACGCATTGCGTGTAAAGTAAACAATACGATTGTTCTATGAACAAAGGATTGATGTTTTCTCCCTAGTAGCAACAACACATCTAGTACCTTAGAGATTTCTGTCACTTCCCCAAATTACTAGAGGCATGAACCCACTATCGAGCATAAATACTAACTCTTGGAGTTGCTAGCATCTACTTGGCCAAGATAGCTACTAACAATGGAAAGCATGCAAGATCAGAAATAACAAAGACATGATAGAATCAATAATCAATCTGAAATAGCATCTCAATATCCATCGGATCCCCACAAACACAACATGTATGATTACAAATGGATGATCTTGATCATGAATGGAGCTCACAAGATCTAAACATGATAGCACAAAGGAGAGAACCAGCCATCTAGCTACTACGTGGACCCGTAGTCCAAGGTTGAACTACTCACGCATCACACCGGAGGCTTGCATGGTGATGAAGAAGGCCTCCAGGGTGAATTCTCCCCTCGGGAGTGCGGAAGAGCTTCAGATCCCTCCCAATCTAGGGATGGAGATGACGGCGGCTACAGACTCTTTCGTGGAATTTTGATTGGGTACTTAGGGTTTCTGTATCGGAGGCATCTTATAGTCGGAAGGGGAGGCCGAGGGGGTGACCTAGGCGGCCACACCACCCCCTGGCGTGGCCAGGCCTGCCCCGCAGGGCCAGGTGGTGTGGTGGCCCTCTGGCCCCTCTCCGTCTCGTATTCTGGCTCCGTGTCCCCCTCGGTGAAAAACTGACTTTGGCTTTTGTCCCGTCCAATTCCGAGAATATTCATTTTCTAACTTTCTTGGAACCAAAAACAGCAGAAAACAGGCAGCTGGCATTGTGGCATCTTGTTAATAGCTTAGTCCAAGAAAGTTTATAAAAAGTACTCCAAAGTTGGAACAAAACATAAGAAAGTAGATAAAACCAAGCATGGAACATCAAAAATTATGGATACGTTAGCAACGTATCACATCACACATAATTTCGAAAGGTTCATCCTAGTTTGACGGTTGCATGATAGGTGCTGAATCTAGTTTATCATTAAGGTTCTCAAAAGCTAAAATACAATCATGGTCTAAATAGAATGGAGTTTCTTTATCAAGAAGATTGGTAAGGGGCATAGCTTGTTTAGCAAAATCTTTTATAAACCTCCTATAAAATCCTGCATGTCAAAGAAACATTTTTAAGCCTTTAATGTCCTAAGGTATTGGGAGATTTTCTATAGCATTTATATTAGTTTCATCTATTTCTATTCCTTTCTCCGAAACCTTGTGCCCGAAAACTTTACCTTCTCTTTCCATAAAACAGCATTGCTCCAAATTCAAAACCAACTTTGATTGCCTGCATCTTTGTAAAACTCTGGTAAGATTATAGAGACAATTATTAAAAGTTGTTCCACAAACAACAAAATCGTTTGTTAGGACTTCCATAGTCTTCTCAACAAAATCATCAAAATCTATAGAACACATTCCTGAAAAGTTTTTGCTACATTACATAAGCCAAATGGAATTAATCTATAAGCATATGTGCCATAAGGACAAGTAAAAGTTATTTTCTCTTGATCTTTCGGCTGTATGGAAATTTGAGAATATCCAGAATAACCATCAAGAAAATAAAAATAAGAATTATTACTAAGTATTTCTATAAATTTATCCATGAAAGGTATAGGTTTATGATTCTTTTGCGTTTCACGGTTTAATTTCCTAAAGTCAACGCACATACGATATCCTACAATTGGTCTCACAGGAACTAGCTCAACTTCCTCATTCATAGCAGCATCAAGACCACCTTGTCTTGGTATGCAATGAGCTAGGCTAACCCACTTACTGTTAGAAATAGGATATATTATACCAGCATCAAGTAAGCGTATAACTTCTTTTCTTATACTTCCTTCATCTTAGGATTAAGCCTTCTTTGTGTATCTGCTACAAGTTCAGCATCATCAAGCATGGTAGTCTTATGTGTTACAATAGATGGATCTATTCCTTTAATATCACTCAATGTATATCCAAAGGCTTCACGATGCTTAACCAAAACTGAAATGAGTTTATTCATTTTATTTTCTGATAGATTATTCCTAATAATAATAGGAAATTTATTTTCATTATCTAAAAATTCATACATCATATTGTCTGGAAGTTTTTTCAATTCTATTGGTGGAGGTTCTTCATCACCTGTTCTTACCAGTTTTTCACAGTCATGTGGATTTTGTGCTTCTAGAATTGAATCAAGTTAATCATCCATGTCTTCTTTCTTCTCATCATCCGGTGCTTCTTCCCAATTAATCAAACTCCTTTCTGGTTCATCTTGTGGAGTACTAAAATGAATTGCCGCTAGCTCGACAATCGTCTTTTCTTTCTTGATATCCTCCACTTCATATGGCCTCTTGTTTAGTTTGGCAAAGTGGAATGTCATTTCTTCTTCTCCAAACTTTAGTGAAATGGTTTCCTTCTGATTATCCACTCGAGCTTTGGTGATGGAAATAAAAGGCCTGCCTAAAACAATAGGGCAAAAAGAATCTCGAGGCATATCAACAATATGAAAATCAAGGGGGTACATGAGTGAGCCAATAAAGACATAGATATTTCTGATTACCCCTTCCATTTTTATATTGGTTTTATTAGACATTTTAACAATAGTGTCTACCGGTTCAACATCCGGATTATTTAAGTTGTAGCAAAGTTCTTGATAAAGTGATGACGACATAATATTTATGGTGGAAATTGGTTCACAAATTCCATATAAGAAAGTTTCTCCACAATATATAGGAGTCATAAGTTTTGAAGTTTCATTACCTCGAACCTTACTTTGGATGAATTCTGAAGTTTCACGGTCTAACACCACTTCATCCTCCACTATTCGTGCCTCCATAAGGTCTTTTATTATAACATTATTTATATTTGTAGCTTCGGAATTCCTTTTTGGTTTCTTCAGTCTCTTCTTTATTTGTTCTTCCTCTCTTTGTATCTTTTCAAAAATTCCCCGTATAGGTATCAAGGAGAACTCTTACATTAGTGCTCTTGCACGCTTCTTTTCTTCAAGAGGTTTACGAGGTTCCCATTCTATAGGTACCTGCAAATGCTTTGCATAATTCTCAATAATTTTCTTTAATGAGTAAGAATCAATACAGAGGGTTTTAATCATTGTATTTGTCCTCTCATCTGCAAGGAAATCATTAATGCAAGCATATTCTAAAAAACTATTTGTCATATTTTCCTTATCTTTAGAATTTTCAGTTGCTTCTTTCATTTTTATTATTAGATTCCAAGCCTCGTCATAACTATAAGATAGAAAACTGTCATTTGAAGTAGTGTCTAGATTCGTCCTATTTTCAATATTTAGCCCTCCATAAAATGTATGGGTGATTAACCAATCAGGTAAACGATGATGCGGGCAATTATCCAGGTAACTTTTATACCTTAGATATCCTTCATATAAGCCCTCACTAGGATTATTTTTGAAACTGATAATAATACCTCTCATCCTGTGAGATTTGCTTCCAGAATAATATTTTGATAGGAACTTGGTTGTCAATTCCTCCCAAGTCTTTGGTGCTTCCGCACAAAAAGATCTGTACCAGTCGCAAAGATTATTAGAGAGAGTTTGTCTAAACAACTAGATTTTAACCATATCAAGATTATAGTCATAAAAAATAAAGGAACTCAGAATGTCTTCAAAGAATTGTAAGTGTCCATATGGACTTTCTTCATTGGTTCCTGCAAATTTCTTAGAGTGTAATAACTCAAATAATAAAGAATGGATTTCGACTCCATTAGGATTTATGCTTTTGTTGACAGTTATAAAAGCGTCCATGGGCGAACCCATTTTCCTTACTGCATCAAGCTGATTTAAATGCTGAGTATTGTCCATTGTTGTGGTCCTGCAACTCAAGTAAAAATTAGCACAACAAAATTAAATAACTAAAAGTAAAGTGACTTATAGCGCTAAGCTCCCGCAACGGCGCTAGAAGATAGCTTGATGACTGTAAGTGCACAGATCGTTTGTAGCTAGTTTCGAAATAAAGATATCGATCGCACAGGGAGCAATAGGCGAAAGACTAAAATGCTTTTAACTATAAATAAACTGAGTACTTGAGAAATAACTTTAAGATGCAAGATAAGTAGAGTTGTTTTTGGGTTTTTGGTTCAACAAGATAATTTAAAGTACAGAAAAACTTAATGCAGAAATTAAGATTCACATGTGCAATAGAACTTTGGAACTACAATAGGGAAATGCGTTCTCACGGAGTAGAGGATACACCAGTAGAAATTTAGACCAAGTAATCGAGAGTATTATAACGAATATTCTCATAGTGTGTATGTATGTGGGAGGAGCTCCATATATGGACGATTTGCCAGCAACCGCTGCACACATCATCCTCATAATCACAACAGACAGTAACCGATAACCATCGCATTACTGCGCTATTAAGGGTTTTCTCCCATGGCATGGACATGGCTTGATGAGTTCTCCTTGGTTCCCCAAGTTAGTACGTAAGGAATAACAACAGCTTTATAGTCATAGTAAGAACTATCATCCCTCCGTCTACTAACAAGTAATCCCCTCCATCGAGTCCCCATAAGAGGCAAATATTAAGAAGGTCACTTCTCCTTAATATCAAGATGAAGACAATTAACATATACACATAATGATGTATAACATAATAATCTCCATCTCATCTCAGTCATATGCTAGGGTTTCTCCATCTCCCCAGCAACTAAAGATCTACTCAGACATGGAGGTAATCAATATCATGGCAATAGTAATGGGAACAATCATAGAAGAATAGTACTTATATAAATCCACAATGAGTATAGGAATTACAACAAGATCTAGACAAGATGTAGGTGAGATGGATGAGGATGGCGGTGATGCAGCGGTGGTTGATGAAGATCGATGCCTTAGTCTCTTGGATCTGCGCAGGGAGAAGATGAATCCCTGGCGAACGAGTTCCCCCTCCAGATGCCTTTCGGAGGTGAGGTTTTCGCGATTTCTAGGTATTCTGTATGTCGTCTCCTCGAACCAATTGCACGGAGTGAAACTATTTGACGAGGAGGAGGCGGTGCCAGCTATACGGCCGGAGCTATACAGGTGGAGAAAATTCTCCCACCGTATAGTTGGTCGTTACGCTCTCTGTCTCCTTTGTTCACTTCTGGTTTTCTTCTAGTATTATTAATATTTTCCAAATAAGTGATTTACGTTGTTTTTAACTCCTTTTCTCCTCAGTACAACTGCTTCAATAATTGTATCCATTGGATCCATTATCTGTCCTGATTCTGGTGAAAACAGACATAAAATATGCGCGCAAGCACCGTAAAATACCAAAATCCTACATCTATAATGCAAAATAATAATATAAAACAGGATGCAAATGTGCACTCATCAGCAAGGAAAATGTTCGCGGCAGGTTGCGGAGGCTCCACGGTAGGGGTTTGGCTAGCGCGGTAGCCTACCGAGGCAGGGTGTTTGGATGGGGTGGCAGAGGGTGTGGTATGAACAAAAATAGTGGGTGGAGGATCAAAAATATCAGGAGTAGATGATTGAGTAGGGTCGACGGCTGATGCATAGGGAAAGGAGGTTTCGTCGAATACGATGTGATGATGCAAGGTGAAGTGAGATCTAGACAGTGATAACCTTTTATGACGTGGAGGATAACCAAGAAAAATACATATCGAGGAGCAAGTTTATGGGGGATGTGGATGAGGTATTGGGATAGAAAAGGCAACCGAAGACATGTAAATCGTCATATCCAGATGGTTCTCATCCAAGATCTAATGGCTATGAACACACCCGCCAGGAGTGCCTTCATATGGCCGGGTCAGCATCAGGCTTAAGCCTATAAATAGTTGGAGGGAGTGACTAACCTCAGTCTTAGGGTCAAGTAGTGACATTCTTTGACTAAATATGCTTCCTATCAGTTTTTGGTGATTGTTTAAATTTATGTTTTACCCTATTTAAATGCTTGCAAAGTAGCAGATAACTGTATATGGTAAATGCACCTTTTGGTCATTAGGTGAAGAAGACATTCCTATAAGAAATAAGTGAAATAGGTAAATCACTAGGAAAAGTTGTTATTCTCTGTTTCTTAGTATTTGTTTAGTTGAGAGCGAACATGTATTGTAGCTTCATTTCTTTTTAGACTTCATATGCACCTCATGTTCTACTCTAAATATAACGTGGAGCATATGAATACAAAGCTTGCAATATATAACATGGCGTGGATTGAGGGAGCAGGGCGACGAGGCCTAGGCGCGGCCAAGCCCTGAGGCCTCCAGCGGCGGGGCGGTGACGTGGAGGCGGCGGCGCACCGCCGGTGTGGCTGTTGGCCCTGGTGCTGATCACCGGTGCGTGCGATCTGGGCCTCTTGACCTTGATTTGGTCCTTTTGGCCCTTGATCGGGGATGGAGGAGCCCGGATTGGGCTGCGGTTGCGGGGGTCCTCAATCCCTTCGACATATCATCCTTCTGTTGCTTGCTTGCCCGCTGCCTTCGTGTTGGAGGAGGCTGGCGGTGTGGGGGCCTTGAGTCTCGCGAATAATGGTGGTGGTCCTAGAGTTCTTATCGAGCCAGGACAAAGATCTTCTTGATGTCTGCCCTCATTGATCTGGCTGGACTGTCGAGTTCCAGAAGGCTCCATTGGCGAACTCCCATGGATGAATATGCCTGGATATTGCTGAATCAGATTGAATTCGGTCGGGCGTACTCATGTTTTTGTCTGGCCATTTGGTTTCAGCGGGAGTATTGCGAAGCTCTGATATTTGTTACCATCATGTGTCATGTCTTCGACGATCCATAGTTAAGTCAGATACGGAGAATGTCAAAAAAGCTGGAATATCAGGGAAGCGATGGTGATTTGAGTCTTTATGGCGACGAGGAACTGGCTGCGTGATCTGTGACTCGCAACATCGATTGTTTGAGGGGGCGACAACACAGGAGGAGTTCCCAGTCTTACCTTGCAAGGTGAATATCCAAGGTCTGACCTTAATTGGTTGTGCCTGGCAATGACCTTGTGGAAGGCCTTGGAGTGGGGTCTTTCTTCAGGGTGAAAACATATGATCTTTGATCAGGCAACGACGGCATTTGTGCACTCTTTTCTTCTTGAAGGCATTACTATTAGAGTGGTTGGACTACTCACCCCAACAATTAGAATTCAAAAAAATTGGTGTTGTTTTGGTGGTGTTAGTGTCGGTGCTTCGAGGAATCGTTCTCTGTAGCGGGACTTTTTTTGTAATTCTTCTTTTTTTCTGGCATGTGTGTATCTGTAAAGTCAATAGGCAAGGCGTTGTTGCAGAGGCTGGGGGTAATTGGTATCTTCTGATATTAATATATACACTTTTTCAAAAAAAAATCTCATGGATATTATGCTGCATTCAACTCACCTCATGTATTTACATGTATCCATAGACTCCGTGCAGAGAATCTCTGCATCCAGTAGCTTCCCTGCTTCTCACCCTTTTCTAAACATAAAATGTATTTTTCTTTAAAAAAAACAAATCTATTTTCACTTTTTGGAATAACAACCACCATCTAGAGATCCCTGCAGCAGAAAATGAATATACCAATTGTTGAAACGCTCAACAACCTATATGTTCAAAAATTAATGTAGTTACGAGGTGTAACTTAATAGTGAAGAAGACACCTCTTTAAGCAGATCAACATAAAGAAAAAAGAATTAAATACGGAGTATATTTCTCACAAAGTAAAATGGTGTAGCCAAAAAGTGTCTTTGACTCCCAAACCCTGCATCAACCAGCAGCAATTGACCAATTACGGCATGTCCACGGATTGTGACATAAAGTTTCAAAAAAGGGGTCGCCATAATTTCTAGTTCATACCAGAAAACCATGGAACCGATTTTTATGTTGTAACTGAAGCATGATCATATAACTATCATTCTGAAGTACAAAAATACAGTACAAACATGTCTGAATTAACAAATTGTGCCACCAAATTTGACATGGTAAATTAAGCAGTGTCACAAATACCACCCAACATAAGTCGTAAGTCCAGTTCACAACTTGACTGAATGCACAATTTCTACTACCAATTAGACGGGAAAATTCACTAGTTCGGCCACTCTGGAGCTATTGGGTCCATTCAGATAATACACTGCTTGGAGTCTGGTTGCCCATCACCTTCTTCATACACCACACCTCCTAATGATTCAACAATGCCCATCACAGATCGATCCGGCTCGACTGATCCCACATGGCTGTATCCGTCCACCACCGCCGGCTACCTCCGGCGTCCCCTCATAGATTGCAAAACTGCTACGAAAAGACATGAAATCTTCCGGATTTAATCTCCGACCACAACACCCAACTGCTCGGTATTGGGAAAAGTTGCAGCACTAACCTACTGACTGGATCCATGGGGGAAGTCCATTGCGGATGCCAATGGAGACGAGGCCTCTTAGGCTCACTCGATCAAGGGCACAACGTCGCCGTCGTTACCCTAGCCGCCTGCCAAGTCGCCGTATTGTACCAGCCTGCAACGGGGGAAATTAACCTCACACCTTCCAGATCCCCAAATCACGCGTTCGGGAACACCAAACTTGGTTCTTGTACCACGGTTCAGTTACGTACACCGACATGTTCCACGGGTCCACGTCGTTAGCCGTCCGACAATCTATACTGCAACGTGGGGCACATCTACGACGGTATACGGTCACAACAATTTATTTATCTATTACCTATTGTTTGTTACAATTGAGTGGTCCAGGTGCCAGGTTCATCTGGACCTGGGAGCCAAAACTCCACTTCCGAAAATCGTGCGTGGATGTTGGACAGCTCATCCCTTTTACTCAGCGCGTGGTGATAGGCGCACCGTTAGGCCTCTCAAACAGTCAGTCCAGGTCGGTGGGCGTTAGTCTAGGTCGATGAGCCTCTGAATCGGCCTAACGTAAACGGCTAGGTTGTACTAAATGCAGTGGGTCATGGGCCAGTAGCACTGTTCAATAATTGATATACTGAGAGCAATACAATTCAATAAACGTACATGGACTTCCATTTGGTGTGAACTGGTTGGTCCAAGTAGCGGGAGCACCTACACATGAAAGCCAAATCGAATTTCCCATATAATTGACCAATGATTCAACTAATAAAAGTACTCTCCTCGTTTCAAAATATTAGATGTTTTAGACATTTTCTAAAAATATGTATCTAACGCCTTTTAGTGTGTAGGTTCGGAACAAAATAGTGAACATGCATAATAAATACATTTAAGCACATTTATTTTAGAAAAAGTGTAAAACATCTTATATTTAAAACAGAGGGAGTAATACATTATACATTTTATGGGATAAACTTATAGAAAGTTGTTGTTCCATATTTTTTTCGAAATGGGGAAAGATCGCCCCAGCCTCTGCATCTAAGAGATGTACACATCCTTTTTATTAGATTGTTCTCAAAATCTTATAAAAGAGATTACAAATATCAAACCGAAGCCCATCAAAACAAGCAACAGCTTGTTGTTTCTACAACACTGATGAATGGGGTGTCCATGAACATGGCCAATATCCCTGGCATCTCATTAGCGCGCGATATCTAAAAACCGAAGGCCTCGACAAGTTGCCTAATGGCGAGCAAGTGCACAACCGGTCCGACAGACCCTCAGCGCGTATCAGCATACCACGCTCCAGAAGGTCCTCGTCACTGCCGTCATCCACGTACCCATCTTCAGAAGAGATCGAAGCAATGACCTTGTGAGGTCTTCCATCAACGTCACCATGACACCAAATAGCACCTCCACCCTGCACACGTCTAACACGCACGCGCAGTCGACATCGAGACCCCTCGACACCATATCACTGATTCCCGCCATCCGATGCAGCTAGAAACCACTAGGAGATCCATCGTGCGTAGCACCTACCGAACCAGGCATTACTGAGCGTAGCACCTAGCGGTTAGGCATGACTTGACATCTCCACCGGCGTCTCCGTGCTAGAAGAATACGCTCTACCTCCTGCCTCTATCATCCAGTGCCGCTCCACAAACGATGCTCCCAAGAGAGAATGCGACACCGCAGTGCCGCCATTACCCGATCCGGAAGCCAGATCTTAGGGTTTCCCCCGGAATAGCACGAGTTGGTAGACAATGACTGCATAAGCGATGCCTTTAGCAAGGTAACAATGCGTAGATGCCTCCATCGCCTTCCATGACAAAGAGTTAGAGCTTGGTTTAGACCAGCAACCAAGCCTCCCAAGTTATCACTCGGACTAGGTGCCGGAAACACCACACCCAGCCAAGGCTGACCACCTCCGACAAAGAAGAAGGTCACCACCACCATCATACCCAGTGTTGCTGCCCCAGGCATCCTCATGCTGCGGGGTAGCCCCGTGGTGCACACTCCGCCGTCGAAGAGATTCTCCGACGCCTAGCACAACCCCAGGTCGCCGCTACCCCACAAGACACTACCAAAACACCATAGACATAGGCCTGCACTCCCGAAAAGGCAGGGTCACCGCTATCGCAGAACCACGCCATCGCCACTGCTCTAATCAAGGCCATAGGCCGCTAGATCGGGGTGCCTCTAGACCACTGCCGCGGCGAAGGTCGAGGCAGAGGCGGTCGGTCAGGGCCGCCGCTGGATCAGGACCTCACCAGAAGGAGGGTCACTGCCGGAGGTTGCCGCTGGTCAGGGACACCTCTAGATCAGGGCCCACCAGAAGGAGAAGGGCTGCCACTCGTGGCCACACAGAGTCGGCCGCTAGAGCGACGACCCACCGCCTAGCTCCACCTGGAGCACAGGGAGGCCGAGGATGGCCGCCGCAGCCATGACTTTCCCGGCGACGCCTCCAGCGGCGATGGTGGGATCTGGATCGTAGGTCGAGGGGTCGGGAGCGAGGTGTTGTTCCATGCTTAGTGAATGTAAAACTCTTCCAATCCCTAATCCAAATGACAAGTTTGACGGTTATCTTGAATACTCTTCAACACTTCAACTTACACATTATTTCTAGTAACACATCAAATTCATGTTAAACCTAACTTTCTCAACTCCGAACCTCATTTAGACAAAAGATATGAACTACACACGCCTACAATAATCATTGTCCTATGTGACTGCACTAATATGATGTACTCCCATTGTTCAGAAATAAGTGACTTGGGTTTGTCTAGATTCATATGCACTATACATTAAAACATGTATAGTTACATGCGAATCTACATAAATCCAAGTCACTTATTTCTGGATAGAGAGAGTACCATTCTAGAAAAATGATCATTGTTCTTTTACGCAACATACCTAGCAAGCTTCCCATAACCAAGTTCCGCCAAAGCACCATTGGGCTAACCATCCGAGGCTTAGGAGGGCGTGGCACGTCTCGTCCACGTGCTTATGGATGGCGGCGAAATCTAGGAGGAGTGATACGTCTAAAACGTGTCTACTTTCCCGAACATTTTTGCTATTGTTTTTCCTCTAAACTTGTGTGATTTGGATACAACTAACACGGACTGACGCTGTTTTCAGCAGAATTACCTTGGTGTCAAGTTTTTGTGCAGAAAATCAACTATTAGGAAAAATCCCGGAAAATATGTCAAAAATCCTATTTCACTAGAAGATTCCCGGAGCGAGAAGACGAGACGGAGTAGCGCCACGAGGGGCCCACACCACCTGGCCGCGCAGGCCAGGCCACACCTGGGGGTGGTGTGGCCGCCTCGGCTACCCCCTCGGCCTCCCTCTTCGCCTATAAGTTGCCTCCTGACCTAGAAACCCAGGGGGGTTTGACGTTTTTCTAGAAAGAGTTCCGCTCCGCCGCCACCACCAGATTCTGCGATTCGGAACCAGAAACTCCATTCTGGCACCCTGCCGGGACGGGGAATTGGAGGAGATCATCACCATCATCATCACCATCGCTTCTCCATCGACCATCCATGTTTCCCCCATCTATGAGTGAGTAATCCCTCGCTGTAGGCTATGGCGATGGTAGGGATTGGATGAGATCGTTCATGTAATGGCATCGGATTGTTAGGGCATGGTGCCTATTATCTACTATTAGTGCTTTTTGACTTTGTTACGACTTGTTATGCTTAATGCTTGTCACTAGGACCCGAGTGCCATGATTTCAGATCTGAACATGTTATTGATTCATTATGATAGTATTGTTTATGGTCTTACCTGCAAGTCGTATACACACGTTGTTGTCCGGAACCAAAGGCCCCAAAGTGACAGCAATCGGGACAACCGGAGGGAATGGCTTTGATGTGAGGATCACATGTGTTCACGGAGTGTTAATGCTTCTCTCCGGTGCTCCATTAAAAGGAGCACCTTAATTGCCAGTAGTTCCCTTAAGGCCCCGCTGCAAACGGGATGGCAGGACAAAAGATGGTGTGCAAGTTCTCATTACGAGCACGTATGACTATATATGAACACATGCCTATGATTATTTAGTACTTGGATGTTTTATCTTATTTATATGCAATTGCCCTATGTTCTGATTGCTATATGAATTGTCTTGTCCATGCAATGCCCGTCCATCCATCCCTATGCCTACCGCTCTTTAATCCTACTATTTACTGCAATTCTTACTACTGTCTTTACTTTACTACTGCTATTACTTTACTATTGCTACTACAACACTATTGCTACTGATAAACTGCTGTGAGCAAGATTGTTTCTAGGTGCAGCTAAATTGACAACTCAGTTGTTAAGGCTTATATATATTCTTTGGCTCCCCTTGTGTCGAATTAATAAATTGGGTTTCACTTCCCTCGAAAATACTACGATACACCCCCTATACTTGTGGGTCATCAAGACTATTTTTTGGTGCCTTTGCCGGGGAGCATAGCTTTATTTATCAAGTCCACTTGGAATCATTATTGTTTGCTGCCATCTATCCATCATGGGTAAGTCTCGTGATGGCAAGGTTCCTATTTTACCATCCACTACAAGAAGAGGTACGGTTCTGAACACCTCTGTTGCTCTTGATTCACCGTCTGTTATGAGTAAGCTCCTTACACCACCACATACACATGCTACACACACTGCTACTACTGCTAAATCTGAAACTTCTGATACTTATGATGCTGCTTCTACTGTGCTTGATAAGAGTGATTCATTAGGCCCTTTCCTAGATGCTACGATTGCTAGAACTATAGCTGGAAATACTGAAACTCCTAATGAAGACACTACTAAACTTGTTAGTTCACCTGAGTCTAGAGAGAGCTATGATATTGAAGACGGTTATATTGAGATGACCGATGAATTTATTAAAGAATGTCAAAACACCCATGACAGGAGTGCTGCTAAGAGTCTCCTTGAGAGGCATACTATTAAACCCAAATTGTCTCCTAATGCTAAGTTTGCTGCATTTCCCATAAACATTAAAGATAAGGATTATGATTTCTCTCTTGATCTATCCTACATAGCTATTGTTGAGAAAGAACCTTTTTGTGGGACTAAGAATGAAAGTGCGGTAGCACATATGACTGAGCTTTCTACCATGAGTGGCCTGTTTTCTGATGATATTAAGATGCGCACCTACTTTGTTGCTAAAATTTTCCCTTTTTCACTAAAAGGAGAAGCTAAAACTTGGTTTAATAATTTACCTCCTGGATCTATTGATAGCCATCATTGCTTGATTAGTACTTTCCTGCAGAAATATTTTCCTCCTAGTGCTAGACATGCTATGTTGCAGGAACTTTTTGATTTTAAACAGGGAGAAAAAGAGATATTGCCTGAATCATGGGCAAGGTTTTGTGCTTTGATTCATTCACAGGCTGGATGTCCTTTACCTAAGAATGAGCTTCTTGATATATTTTATAATGGACTAACTAAAGAATCTAGGACATACCTGGATAGTTGTGTTGATTGTGTTTTCAGGAATAGGACTCCCAATGAAGCTGAGGAATTAATGGCTAAAATAAGCAAAAATTATGAAGACTGGACTCCTCCTGAACCAGCTATACCTGAGACAACTATACCTGAACCAGCTATTCCTGCGCCTATACCTACATCAAAGAAGAGGGGAGTTATTGAACTAAATGATGAAGAGATGAAGGAAGCTAAGAAATGTCTTAAGGAGAAGGGAATTAAAGCTGCAGACGTCAAGAATTTACCTCCTATAGAAGAATTATGTAAGCCTATCCCCCACTCATCCACTATTGAGGTACACTCTCTCCACCATTTTGATGAAGGTGATATCCCTTACTCTAAACCTCCTGATCAATGCTTAGAAGAATTCGATATTTTTTATTGTTAAGCAAGATAATTTTAATAGAAGGGTGCAAAATCATTTAATGGAAAACTCTAGAGCTATTGTTGAGTTAAAAGATATTGTGAAAAGAACCTCTAATGATGTTAAAATTCTTGTTAAACATTTTCAAATGGTTCAAACTCAAATTGATTAGCTTATTAAAGTACAAAAAGACTTGCTAGTTAATGCTGCCAAAGAAAAACATGCTTATGAAATTAGAACTAGAAGTGGTGCTGCTACCCAGAATCCTCTATATCCTGAGGGGCATCCTAAAAAAATTGAGCAGGATTCTCAACGAATTGAAAATAGTGGTACTACCCCTAAGAAAAGAAAGAAGAAACATAAAACTATTAAAGAACCTTCTGAATCTGCTAAAGATCCTAATAGTATATCTGTCTCTAATGCTAAAACTGAAAGTGGTAATGAAGAAAATGATGCTCCTGATAAATAGAAGGTTGAGGAAGAACCTGAAAGGCACACTAAGAATACTAAATACACTAAAGAAGATTTTGTTGCTAAAAAACATGGTAGTGAAAGAGAGCCTTGGGTCCAAAAACCTATGCCTTTCCCTGATAAGAAACACAAGTCAAAGGAAGATGAACACTATAATAAGTTTTGTGAGTGGATGAAACCTTTATTCTTGCAAATTCCTTTGACTGATGCTACTAAATTGCCTCCTTATTCAAAGTATATGAAGGATATTGTCTCGAATAAAAGGAAGATCCCCAATGAAGAAATCTCTACTTTGCTTGCTAATTGTTCCTTTAATGGTAAGGTTCCAAAGAAACTTGGAGACCCAGGGATTCCAACTATTCCTCGCTCTATTATAAATAGTTATGTTAGAACTGCTTTGTGTGATTTGGGAGCAGGAGTTAGTGTTATGCCTTTTTCTCTTTACAAGAGACTTCAACTAGAAAAACCAATACCAACTGATATATCTTTGCAAATGGCTGATAAACCTACTACTATTCCTGTTGGTATATGTGAGGATGTACCTATTCAACTGGCTCATAATTGCTTGATATTAACTGATTTTGTTGTGCTTGAAATGCCTGAAGATGATAATATGTCTATTATTCTTGGGAGACCTTTTCTTAATACTGCAGGAGCTGTTATTAATTATAATCAAGGAAAGGTGACTTTCAATGTTAATTACAAGGAACATACTGTCTATTTCCCCAAGAAGATTGATAGGACTTATGGTCTGAATTCAATTGAACATGTTGAGGGCATTCAAGTTGGAGAAATATATTGTCCCATACCATGAGAAAAATATGAAACTACTATGATTGGGACCATTGCTATCAAGGTTGAGGTAACATAATCATTAGTGGAATACAAAGTTTTGTTTCATATAAAATTGTTTTGGTAACAAGACCTGATCAACCTTGTTAACAAAAGGATTTCATTGAACAAAATAATGCTTTCACCATGATTATCTCCGCTTACTTCTATTCTATCCATTTTAGTTTTTGATTTCGTTTAGTTTACTTTTCTGTTGTTAGTTGCTTGCATGTTAGAGTGTCTTATAACTTCTGAAGTTCTAGCTTTGTTTTGTCATTGCATTCATTCCAGAAACCTCTTTCTATCAGAAAATCATTCATCTATGCCTGAAAATTGCTCAAAAATAAAGTGTCTCGAAAAATTCCAGAAAATTCATATTAAATTTTTACGTGAAAAAAGAGGCAGAGAAGTGCCTGGAAGGTACCAGGGGGCACCACCTGGTAGGCACACCACCTAGTGGCGTGGCCAGCCCAAGGGCGCGCCTGTCCATGGTGTGGGCCACCCCTGGCCCTCCACTCACTCTCTCACTTTCCCCTGCTCACTCTCCTGAGAAAACACTAGTTCATTGCTCGAAATCACGTTCTTGCTGTTCTTGCCCACGATTTTTCGATCTCTTTGCTCATCCCATCTTTGCTGCTGAAATTTGGAGCATTTGTTCTCCGATATGTGACTCCACCGCTTGTCCAAGTAGATTTGTGTTTAGTGGATTATATCTTGAGTATTTTGCTGTTGTAGGTGACTGATGACCCACAAGTATAGGGGGTGTATCGCAGTATTTTCGAGGGAAGTGAAACCCAATTTATTGATTCGACGCAAGGGGAGCCAAAGAATATTTATAAGCCTTAACAAGTAAGTTGTCAATTCAGCTGCACCTGGAAACAATCTTGCTCATAGCAGTTTATCAGTAGCGATAGTTTTGTAGTAGGAATAGTAAACTAACAGCAGTAGTAAAGTAAAGACAACAGTAACAATAGTAGTAAACAGTAGGATTCGAGTTCGGTAGGCATAGGGATGGATGGACGGGTGTTACATGGACAAGACAATTCACATAGCAATCAGAACATAGGGCAATTGCAGATAAATAAGATAAAGCATCCAAGTACTAGATAATCCTAGGCATGTGCTCGCAATGAGAACTTGCACAACATCTTTTGTCCTGCCAACCCGTCTGCAGCAGGGCCTCAAGGGAACTACTGGCAATTAAGGTGCTCCTTTTAATAGAGCACCGGAGCAAAGCATTAACACTCCGTGAACACATGTGATCCTCACATCAAAGCTATTCCCTCCGGTTATCCTAATTTATGTCACTTCGAGGCCATTGGTTTCGGACAACAACGCGTGTATACAACTTGCAGATAAGACCATAAACAATACTATCATAATGAATCAATAACATGTTCAGATCTGAAATCATGGCACTTGGGCCCTAGTGACAAGCATTAAGCATAACAAGTCGCAACAAAGTCAAAAAGCACTAATAATAGATACTAGGCACCATGCCCTAATAATCCGATGCCATTACATGAACGATCTAATCCAATCCCTACCATCCCCATAGCCTACAGCGGGGGATTACTCACTCATAGATGGGGGAAACATGGATGGTCGATGGAGAAGCGATGGTGATGATGATGGCGATGATCTCCTCCAATTCCCCGTCCTGGCAGGGTGCCAGAACGGAGTTTCTGGTGTTGTTTCGTGGAATCTGGTGGTGGCGGCAGAGCGGAACTCCTTCTGGAAAAACGTCGAACCCCCCTAAGTTTGTAGGTCAGAGGGCATATTATAGGCGAAGAGGGAGACCGAGGGGGTGCAGCTGCAGACCACCCTGGCGCGAGCCTAGCCCACGCGGCCAGGTGGTGTGTCCTGGGACCAGCCCCCCTCTGTCTCGTATTCTGGCTCCGGGAGTCTTCTAGTGAAATAGTATTTTTGGCATATTTTCCGGGATTTTTCCTGATAGTTGATTTTCTGCACAAAAAGTTGACACCAAGGCAATTCTGCTGAAAACAGCGTCAGTCCGCGTTAGTTGCATCCAAATCACACAAGTTTATAGGAGAAACAATAGCAAAAGTGTCCGGGAAAGTAGATACGTTTTGGACGTATCAACTCCCCCCAAGCTTAGCTTATTGCTTGTCCTCAAGCAATTCAATTGAAAACTGAGTGCGATAAAAGAACTTTCACGAACACATTTGCTTCATATGATGTATATATTCTCAGCATGTGATCAACTACTTAGACAATTCATAATAAAGAGTATGCAACTAAGTTTACTTAATAGGCATTGCAAGCTATGAAGATATTCCAACTTAAAAATAATAAGGAGCATGAAACATAAACATAAGCAATATTACAATGCTCATAACAAGGTATGATAGAGTGGTATCTCGCTTGCCTTTGATTATGAATTCCAAGGCACCTCTGAAGTTCAGGTGAAGACTAGAAGTAAAGATATCAAAGATACAAGCATCAAAGTCATAACACAAATAATCAAGTTTTGAGACAAGCACATTACACTAAGAATGACAACTATGCTCTCAAGAAGGTGCTCATAGAATAAGTGGAGACTCAACAAGGAAATGAAAAGGTTTTGAATAGTTTGAAAGGCTTCCAAATGCTGAAAGTATGGTACTCATTAGCTTTGAGCTCTCATTGCCCCTATCATAAGCATCTTTAATATGGTTAAGGTGAAAGTGAGGTCCAATCTGAGTTATATGCTTGACAGACTATAAACTGGAAATCCCATGTCCCTTGAGTACGAGGGCCACTCCTCATGCTACTCAACTTTAGTTACCAGCAAGTTCTTGTCATCATAAATACATCCGTATCATAGAGAACCGCCAACGGGGTACCCCTTGCCCAATGATATGGAAGAATCCCCATATCAAAATGACAAGGCAAGCAGACAATGAGTATCTCAGCAATCTTCTTATTTACCATGGGAAAATGGTGCTTTTTTTTCTCTCTTTCCTCTTTTCTCAAATCTCTTTTTTTCTTTTTCTCAATAGCTATCTCTCTCTTTTTTATAAGAAGAATGTTTCATAGATACTTATTATGGTTATGCTGCAGGTTTTCACCATGACGACATGGATTAGACCGGCGGCCCAGGCTTTTCTCTAACACACATACATAACTCCATGGACTTACAAGCTCCCCTTTTATTTCACACCGACGACATCCGCAAACAAAAGAGCATGGTATCAACTGGGTATATATTTACAGGTGTTGAAAGCGTTCCCCGTGACAGCACGGTTCTGCTAATCCCCAGCCTATAATTTGCAAGCATATAACTTTCATGGATAGTCACAATGGTTCAGGTTTATTAAGTGCAGGAAATAAAGTGTGCCATCAAGTTCGTGAGAGCTTTACTAACTAACTTTCTCATAACAAGCAAACATTTTATTCGGAAGAAAACAAGGCATATTGAATAAGCAGAGAAATAGCAAATGATGCTAATAGGTAGGTATGGTGGACACTTTGACAATATTTGGTTTTAGGGAGTTGGAAACATGAGTAAAACATACTCAGTGAAAGTGAAGGCTAGCAATAGTAAGGGAGCGACAAACAAGAGAGCAATAGCTGTCATAATCATGCTTGCAACAAAACAGGACTAATCATGGCATGAAAGTGATTCAAGACCCTCAAGGCAAAATAATTCATCGAGGCTTAACTGATTATTTCAGTCATATGCATGCGTGAGCATGTGCCAAGTCAATTCAAATGCAACATTTAGAGGAGGATACCACAGTGTCATACCAAGTTATGAATAGAGTAATACAAGCAAACATTTATAAGACATGCTACAAACTATTAGCAAGCTGGAACTAATCATATGAAAGCAAGAACTACTAAGCATCCATAAATAACATACACCCTACACGAATAGGCTAAGCATGCCCACAATGATGAGTATATGTACAAAAAATGAAAACAAATAGAGTTCGTTACCAGCCTCTTACCACACCTCAAGTTGTCATCAATCCTCATTATTGCCCTTCACTTGTGTGGCTTGAATAATAATATGAAACCAAATCCCACCGAGGACTGCTGAACCCTGCAACAAACTCACAAAACCAAAGAAGAACAACAAATATTTTTGATGTTTTCGATTTTTAAAAGAAGAACCAAAAAGGAAGAACAAGCAAAGCAAAATCTTTTTGGTTTTTTCGAATAGTTCAAACAAAGAAAAAAAGGGAAAAAGAAACCAAGGCAAAGAGAAAAAGAAGCAAACCAAAGAGAAAAAACAGAAATATTTTTGGTCTTTTTGTGTTTTAGAAAGCAAAAGCAAAGAAAGAACGAAAGCTCAAAAGAGAACGAAACATGAATATCAAAGTACCGACGCAAAATGATATGGAGATGAGTGCGACGTCAGCGTACCTCCCCCAAGCTTAGGCTTTTGTCCTAAGTGGGTATCAATCCCAAGCTGGCCAGGATGAAGTGTCATCGTGGTACGACAAGGAGGTACCCTCATCCTGGTGCGAGCTCGAGTACGTCCCTCCATAGTGCCCAGAGTAATCGTAGGAGGGCACATCCTCCTGGTGCTGCCCGTGGAAACCTAGCAAGCGGAGCTGCTCGTCCACCTCCTCCTTGGAGCGCGACCACGGTCTCCTGTGAACACTAAACAAAGTAGATTGCAGCAAAGGGATCTCCCTCTCATCCCCATCAGTAAACAACATCCTATATACTAGACCGTCCAAATCAGAATCAGCAGTGACAAAGTGATGAGTTTTCATAGCAACAAGGTCAAGCCTTTGTGGTGCCAATATAGTATCATTGGGGTCTACTGAAAGCCCTAATGCATTGACCATACGTGAGGCAATGATGCCCCCATAGATAGGCCCCCTAGAAGTTAGGCAGCGAGCAATAAGCGAGCCAAGGTTGTACCGAGTGTCAATGTTAAGCGCAACAGCAAGGAAGGCTAAATGATAGTTGGAGATATTAATCGTATTCTCCCTACCAAGAACGCTAGTAGCAAGATAATATGCAAAGTATCTAAGGGCAGGGAGTTGGATGTTTCTTATCTTTCCGCGCTGAGCCACGTGGCCATCATCATTGGTCACCCCTCGGTAAAGCTCCAGCAAATCAGCGGGTCGCCCTTGAATCTTCTTCACGGTCACTGCCATGCTTACACCTACAATACTGCAAAATCTTTCCAATTACATGGTAAAGGGCATATTATAGATTTTGAAAGAGATAGTTGACTGATAGGGCGTGTTAGTAAACATGAAGCTCTCAACAAAAGTTTTGGTGAGCATAGCGTATTGCTCACTCTCATCTTGCATATATGAGGTCAAACCAACCCTTTGAATCAGTAGCAAGAAATCATCAAGAATCCCTGCAGCTTGTAAGAAAGTAAAACAAGGAAAAGTAGATGGGTGAGCATCCCCATCATCCCCTTCATTACCAATACGAGTTGCAATGAGATCTTTGTTGTATGATGGCCTAAACTGAGAGGCTGATCTTGAGGGCCTCGACCTCCTAGGTGCATCCCTCTCAAATATTTCTCCAAAGGTATGGTTGTTCATGCTTGATATTCTGAAATTTAAACACATATTAAACAAGTGATTGCAAAGTGAATATAATGAAGGCCACTACTCATAGGGACTTGTAAGAGGCCTAAACATGCATCAAAACTATATCTCTAAGCATCAAACAAGCTTACAAGCTCTCATAACCTGTCACCTACAGCAGCAAAATACTCAAGATATAATCCACTAAACACAAATCTACTTGGACAAGCGGAGGAGTCACATACCGGAGAACAATTGCTCCAAATTTCAGCAGCAAAGATGGGCTGAGTAAGGAGATCGAAAAATCGAGAGCAAGCATAGCAAGAACGCGATTTTGAGCAATGAACTGGAGTTTACTCGGGAGAGAGAAGAAAGTGGCAAGTGAGAGAGTGAGTGGAGGGCCAGGGATGGCCCACACCATGGCATGGCGCCACCCAGGGCAGGCCGCACCACCAGGTGGTGTGCCTGCCTGGTGGGCCCCCTGGTGCCTTCTAGGCACTCCTCTGCCCTTTTGCTCACGTAAAAATTTAATATGAATTTTCTGGAATTTTTCGAGACACTTTATTTTGGGGCATTTTTCAGGCATAGATGAATGATTTTCTGGCAGAAAAAGATTTTTTTGTAAATGATGCAATGACAAAACAAGGCTAGAACTACAGAAGTTCTAATACACTCTAACATGCAAGCAACTAACAACAGAAAATAAAACTAAACGAAAGCAAAAACTAAAATGGATAGAATAAAAGTAAGCGGAGATAATCACGGTGTAAACATTGTTTTGTTCAATGAAATCCTTTTGTTAACAAGGTTGATTAGGTCTTGTTACCAAAACAATTTTATGTGAAACAAAACTTTGTATTCCACTAATAATTATGTTACCTCAACCTTGATAGCAATGGTCCCAATCATAATAGTTTCAATTTTTTCTCTTGGTATGGGACAATATATTTCTCCAACTTGAATGCCCTCAAAATGTTCAATTGAATTTAAACCATAAGTCCTATCAATATTCTTGGGGAAATAGACACTATGTTCCTTGTCATTAACATTGAAAGTCACCTTCCCTTGATTACAATTAATAACAGCTCCTGCAGTATTAAGGAAAGGTCTCCCAAGAATAATAGACATATTATCATCTTCAGGCATTTCAAGCACAACAAAATCAGTTAATATCAAGAAATTATGAGCCACTTGCACAGGTACATCCTCACATATACCAACAGGAATAGTGGTAGATTTATCAGCCATTTGCAAAGATATATCAGTTGGTATTAATTTTTCAAGTTGAAGTCTCTTGTGGAGAGATAAAGGCATAACACTAACTCCAGCTCCCAAATCACACAAAGCAGTTCTAACATAACTATTCTTAATAGAGCAGGGGATAGTTAGAATCCCTGGGTCTCCAAGTTTCTTAGGAACCTTACCATTAAAGGAGTAATTGGCAAGCAAAGTAGAAATTTCTTCATTAGGGATCTTCCTTTTATTCGAGACAATATCCTTCATATACTTTGAGTAAGGAGGCAATTTAATAGCATCAGTCAAAGGAATTTGCAAGAATAAAGGTTTCATCCACTCACAAAACTTATTATAGTGTTCATCTTCCTTTGACTTGTGTTTCTTATCAGGGAAAGGCATAGGTTTTTGGACCCAAGGCTCTCTTTCCCTACCATGTTTCTTAGCAATAAAATCTTCTTTGGTGTATTTAGTATTCTTAGTGTGCTTTTCAGGTTCTTCTTCAACTTTTTCTTCATTAGGAACATCATTTTCTTCATTACCACTTTCAGTTTTAGCATCAGAGATAGATATACTATTAGGATCTATAGCAGGTTCAGAGGGTTCTACAATAGTTTTATGTTTCTTTTTCCTTTTCTTACGAGTAGTACCACTATTTTCAGCTTGTTGAGAATCCTGCTTGATTCTTTTAGGATGCCCCTCAGGATATAGAGGATCCTGGGTAGCAGCACCACTTCTAGTTCTAATTTCATAAGCATGATTTTCTTTAGCAGCATTAACTAGCAAGTCTTTTTTCACTTTAATGAGTTGATCTATTTGAGTTTGAACCATTTGAAAGTGTTTAACAATCATTTTAACATCATTACAGGTTCTTTCCACAATATCCTTTAACTCAATAATAGCTCTAGTGTTTTCCATTAGATGATTTTGCACCCTTTTATTTAAATTATCCTGCTTAACAATAAAGATATCGAATTCTTCTAAGCATTGATCAGGAGGTTTAGAGTAAGGGATATCACCTTCATCAAAGTGTTGGAGAGAGTGTACCTCAATAGTGGATGAGTAGGGGATATGCTTCCATAGTTCTTCTATAGGAGGTAAATTCTTGACATCTGCAGCTTTAATTCCCTTCTCCTTAAGACATTTCTTAGCTTCCTTCATCACTTTATCATTGAATTCAATAACTCCCCTCTTCTTTGACATTGGAATAGGCACAGGAATAGTTGGTGCAGGTATAATTACTTCAGGTATAGCTGGTTCAGGTATGATTACTTCAGGTATAGCTGGTTCATGAGGAGTCGAATCATAATTCTTGCTTATTTTAGCCATTAATTCCTCAGCTTTCTTGGAAGTCCTATTCCTGAAAACACAATCAACACAACTATCTAGGTATGTCCTAGATTCTTTAGTTAGTCCATTATAAAATATATCAAGAAGCTCATTCTTTGGAAATGGACTTCTAGCCTGTGCATGAATCAAAGCACAAAACCTTGCCCATGATTCAGGCAATATCTCTTTTTCTCCCTGTTTAAAATCAAAACGTTCCTGCAAAATAGCATGTCTAGCACTTGGAGGAAAATATTTCTACAGGAAAGTACTAATCAAGCAATCAAGGATATAAATAGATCCAGGAGGTAAATTACTAAACCAAGTTTTAGCTTCTCCTTTCAGTGAAATGGGGAAAATCTTAGCAACAAAGTAAGTACGCATCTTAATATCATCAGAAAACAAGCCACTCATGGTAGAAAGTTCATTCATATGTGCTACCGCACTTTCATTCTTAGTCCCACAAAAAGGTTCTTTCTCAAGAATAGCTATGTAAGATAGATCAAGAGAGAAATCATAATCTTTATCTTTAATGTTTATGGGAGAAGCAGCAAACTTAGCAATAGGAGACAATTTGGGTCTAATAGTATGCCTCTCAAGGAGACTCTTAGCAGCGCTCCTATCATGGGTGTTTTTACATTCCTTAATAAATTCATTGGTTATCTCAACATAACCGTCTTCAATATCATAACTCTCACTAGACTCAGGTGAACTAACAGGTGTAGTAGTGTCTTCATTAGGAGTTTCAGTATTTCCAGCTATAGTTCTAGCAATCGTAGCATCTAGGAAAGGACCTAATGAACCACTCTTATCAAGAACAGTAGAAGCAACATCATAAGTATCAGAAGTTTCAGATTCAGTAGTAGTAGCAGTGTGTGTAGCATGTGTATGTGGTGGTGTAACGAGCTTACTCATAATAGATGGTGAATCAAGAAGAGCAATGAGGTGTTCGTAACTACCTCTTCTTGTAGTGGATGGTAAAATAGGAACCTTGCCATCACGAGACTTACCCATGATGGATGGATAGCAGCGAACAATAGAGAATCCAAGTGAACTTGATAAATAAAGTTATGCTCCCCGGCAACGGCGCCAGAAAATAGTCTTCATGACCCACAAGTATAAGGGGTGTATCGCAGTATTTTCGAGGGAAGTGAAACCCAATTTATTGATTCGACACAAGGGGAGCCAAAGAATATTTATAAGCCTTAACAACTGAGTTGTCAATTCAGCTGCACTTGGAAACAATCTTGCTCACAGTAGTTTATCAGTAGCGACAGTTTTGTAGTAGGAATAGTAAAGTAACGACAGTAGTAAAGTAAAGACAGCAGTAACAATAGTAGTAAATAGTAGGATTCAAGTGCGGTAGGCATAGGGATGGATGGACGGGCGTTGCATGGACAAGACAATTCACATAGCAATCAGAACATAGGGCAATTGCAGATAAATAAGATAAAGCATCCAAGTACTAGATAATCCTAGGCATGTGTTCTATATATAGTCATACGTGCTCGCAATGAGAACTTGCACAACATCTTTTGTCCTGCTAGCCCGTTTGCAGCGGGGCCTCAAGGGAACTACTGGCAATTAAGGTGCTCCTTTTAATAGAGCACCGGAGCAAAGCATTAACACTTCGTGAACACATGTGATCCTCACATCAAAGCCATTCCCTCCAGTTATCCTGATTTCTGTCACTTCGGGGCCATTGGTTCCGGACAACAACGTGTGTATACAACTTGCAGATAAGACCATAAACAATACTATAATAATGAATCAATAACATGTCCAGATCTGAAATCAAGGCACTCGGGCCCTACTAACAAGCATTAAGCATAACAAGTCGCAACAAAGTCAAAAAGCACTAATAATAGATACTAGGCACCATGCCCTAATAATCCGATGCCATTACATGAAAGAGGGGGTCCAACCAATTTATTCAGAAAACTAAGAAAACCAAGCAACTAAAAAACCAAAACGAAAACTAAAAAGAAGACGCTCCAAGAACAACACAACTGTGCATGAAACAATAAAAATGAAGCGTTTGGAAGAAACCTGGAATTTTTATTGATGAAGAAGGGGATGCCTTGAGCATCCCCAAGCTTTGACGCTTGTACTTCTTGGATATTTCTTGGGGTGACATTCTTGGCATCCCCAAGCTTGAGCTTTAGTCCATCCTTCATCTCATTACTCATTCCTTCGATACACCTGAAATTTTTCTTTCATACAAAACTTCACACAATCTTTATTAGCAACATTAGTGCACTCAAGATAATAGGTCTTAAGGTTCAGTTCTAACACCAAATAAACTTCCATTAGAACACTAGCTACTGAAGCACTTCCCTTAAAAAGCTCAATTCCCCAAAAGAACTCAAAAAGGAACCAACAAGAAGCAAATGCAGAAAATGGCAGAAATCTGTCAAAACAGACCAGCAGGTAAAGACGAATTTTTTCGAAGACCTTCTGTTGCTCAAATCAAAAAGTGTTGAACTAACGAAAGTGAGATAACAAAGTAGGGCAGAAGCAAAAAATTCACGCCTCAAAAAGACGTTCAGAGATTTTACACGAGTTTTTACGGTGAAGCACAAAAATCTGTTTCGGGACAGCAACTTTCCCAATCATTACTTCTCTCTCTTTAGAGGTTACTCTTGGCACAAAAAGCAAATAAAAAGGATAAGGAGCGGTTATTACTAAAGTAATAACTTCCAAGACTCATCTAAAACTTTTGGGTTATCTCCCAATAAGTACTTTTCTTTAACGCCTTTAAGTTAGGCATAAGAAGCAAGAAAGAATCAAGTGTTCTCAAATGAAGAAGCATTAAGACCAAATTTTGTTTTCATAGGAGAGGCAAAAGAAATCTTTTCTCTCTTCTTATGGAAGTGTTCTATACCTTTCTTGAGTGGGAGTTGATATTTAATGGTGCCTTCTTTCATATCAATAATGGCACCAACAGTTCTAAGAAAAGGTCTTCCCAAAGTAATAGGACAAGAAGTATTGTATTAAACATCCAAAACATAGAAATCAATGGGGACATAGGCATTGTTAACCATAATAAGAACATCATTAAGACTCCCCATGAGTTTCTTTTTAGCATTATCATCAAGTGGGACATTCAAATAATAATCTTCAAGTGGTGGCAAATCAAGCATATCATAAATCCTTCTAGGCATAATAGAAACACTACTATCAAGACCACATAAATCTTTGAAATCAAAATCATTCACTTTCATATTAATGATTGGTTCCCAACCATCTTCTTGTTTTATAGGAATAGAAGCTTTATGTTTCATCTTTTCTTCTTTAATCTTTATGAGAGCATCAGTAATGTGTTTTGTAAAGGCCATGTTCATAGGACTAGCATTAGGAATTTTAGCAAGCTTTTGTAGGAACTTAATAACTTCATAGATATTGCAACCATCAAGATCAAAATCAAATTTATCATCTAAAGTAGTAAAACTATTACTAGCCTCAACACTAGTGGTGGTAATAGTAGAAACAATAATGTTTCTAGCAATTTCATCTTCTCTTTCCCACTTAGCATGTAATTCAGCTAATAGTCTAACATTTTCATCAATTCTTACTTGTATAGCATTAGTAGCTGCAAAGGGATTATTATTAGTTTCAGATTTAGCAGCCATTTTATTCAAAGAAGATTGAGCTTCAGCCAAAGATGCTATATTTCTTTCAGCATTAGAGAGTTTTTCTCAATAGTTTTATTGAAAGCAGTTTGTTTACTAATAAAGTCTTTAAGCATAATTTCAAGTTCAGGGGGAGCACTCATATTGTTGTTGTAGGAATTTCCATAAGCATTACCATTGTTGGGAGGATATGGCTTATATTGTTGTTACCAAAATTATTCCTATAAGCATTATTGCCAAAATTGTTATTTCTTATGAAGTTCACATCAACTTGCTCTTCTTGAGCAACCAAAGAAGCCAAAGGAACATTATTTGGATTAATATGGGCTTTCCCATTAACAATCATAGACATAATAATATCAATCTTATCACTCAAGGAGGAGGTTTCCTCAACAGAATTTAGCTTCCTACCTTGTGGAGCTCTCTCAGTATGCCATTCAGAATAATTAACCATCATATTGTCCAAAAGTTTTGTTGCAGCACCCAAAGTGATGGTCATAAAGGTACCTCCAGCAGCAGAGTCCAATAGGTTCCTTGAAGAATAGTTCAATCCTGCATAAAAAGTTTGGATGATCATCCAAGCAGTCAGTCCATGAGTGGGACAATTCTTTACCAAAGATTTCATTCTTTCCCAAGCTTGAGCAACATGTTCATTATCAGATTGTTTAAACTTCATTATTTCACTTCTCATAGATATAATCTTAGCAAGTGGATAGTATTTTCCAATGAAAGCATCTTTGCATTTAGTCCAAGAATCAATACTATTCCTAGTTAAGGAATTCAACCATTCTTTAGCTTTTCCTCTCAAAGAGAAAGGAAACAATTTAAGCTTAATAATATCACCATCTATATCCCTATGCTTTTGCATCTCACAAAGTTCAACAAAGTTATTTAGATGGGTAGCAGCATCTTCATTACCAATACCAGAAAATTGTTCTCTCATAACAAGATTGAGCAAAGGAGGTTTTATCTCAAAGAAAGTATCTTCAGGCACAGGTGGAGCAATAGGTGTGCTCATAAAATCATTGTTGTTGGTGCTAGTGAAGTCACACAACTTAGTGTTTTCAAGAGTAGTCATTTTTTTGGGTTTTCAAATAAGAAAGCAAACTAGTAAAACTAATTTTTTGTGTGTTTTTGATAAAGAAACAAGTAAACAAAACAAAAAGAAACTAAGCAAAACAAAAATAACAAAGTAAAGAGATCGGTTATGAGGGACTCCCCTTGTGAAGATGTCCTTGACTCCCCGGCAACGGCGCCAGAAAAATGTCTTTGATGGCGTGTGGTTGACGTGGGAGATTCTTCTTCTTCAGTCCCCGGCAACGGTGCCAGAAAAAATGCTTGATGGCTCAGTGTTGATGTAGAGCTCATTGGGAACCCCAAGAGGAAGGTATGATGAGCACAGCAGCAAGTTTCCCTCAGTTATGAAACCAAGGTTTAATCGAACCAGTAGGAGCAAGGAAACACCCCAAAGGTGTTGCTAGCCGAGCCTTGGCAGGGTGCACTACCGGTGCTAGTAGCAACGTGGAGACCTACACAACACAACCATAGAACTTTGTCCCCAACTTGCGATGAGGTTGTCAATCTCATCGCGTTTTGCTGAAAATAAAGGATTAAATGTATCGAATGGAAAGAAGTAATAGTTTGTAGAAGTTAAACACAAAGCAGTAAACAGTTTATAGATTGTACGTAAAAGAAAAGGACCGGGATCCATAGTTCACTAGAGGCGGCTCTCCTTAAGATAGGTAACATGCTGGGTGAACAAATTTCAGCGGGGCAATTGACAAACATCGAGAAAGCAATACAAGCATATACTAATCATCTTGACTCTTTTGAGATTTGATTGGGCACTACAACATTATACATAGACCGTCATCCAACTGCATCTATGACTAATAATCCACCTTCAGGTTATCATCCGAACCCCCTACAGTATTAAGTTGCAAGCAACAAATTATTGCTTTACGAATTGCGTGTAAAGTAAACAATACGATTGTTCTATGAACAAAAAATTGTTGTTTTTTCCCTAGTAGCAACATCACATCTAGTACCTTAGAGATTTCTGTCACTTCCCCAGATTACCAGAGGCATGAACCCACTATCGAGCATAAATACTAACTCTTGGAGTTGCTAGCATCTACTTGGCCAAGATAGCTACTAACAACGGAAAGCATGCAAGATCACAAATACCAAAGACATGATAGAATCAATAATCAATCTGAAATAGCATCTCAATATCCATCGGATCCCCACAAACACAACATGCAGAATTACAAATAGATGATCTTGATCATGAACGGAGCTCACAAGATCTAGACATGAAAGCACAAAGGAGGAGAACCAGCCATCTAGCTACTACATGGATCCGTAGTCCAAGGATGAACTACTCACGCATCACACCGGAGGCTTGCATGGTGATGAAGAAGGCCTCCAGGGTGAATTCCCCTTTCCGGTAGGGTGCCGAAAAGAGCTTCAGATCCCTCCCGATCTAGGGATGGAGATGACGGCGACTACAGACTCTTTCGTGGATTTTTGATTGGGTACTTAGGGTTTTCGTCCCGAGGGCATCTTATAGGCGGAAGGAGAGGCCGAGGGGGTGCCTGGGCTGGCCACACCACCCCCTGGCGCAGCCAGGCCTGGCCCATTCGGGCAGGTGGTGTGGTGGCCCCCTGGCTCCTTTCCGTCTCGTATTCTAGCATCTGATGACTTCCGGAAAAATAGGCACTTTGGCTTTTGTCCCGTCCAATTCCGAGAATATTCATTTTCTGACTTTCCTGGAACCAAAAATAGCAGAAAACAGGCAGCTGGCACCGTGGCTCTTGTTAATAGGTTAGTCCAAGAAATCATATGAAAAGTACTCCAAAGTGTGGACAAAACACAAGAAAGTGGATAAAACCAAGCATGGAACATCAAAAATTATAGATACATTTGCAATGTATCATCACTCTTTGCCTAACCCCATGGTCCACTACAAAATTTACAATATAGCTGTCGACCTTCCTCTTGATGACTTTTGTGCAGCTATTAAGGTATCGCAATGGAGATCGTATGGAAGGATTAAAGAGCGACCTGCACCACTCATGGACTTGTATGCGGAGATTTGCCAAGGGAGCAACTTCTTGAAGGAGAGCGGAAAAATCCGTAACATTCATCTCCCGTCTATTCGCTACTTTGCTTACTTTATTGCCAAGTGTGTTCTTGCTAGGAAAACTGCCAATAAGTTATCTTCATATGATCTAGCATTCATCTCTACTGCTCTTAAACGAGATAGGACTTATAATTTGGGTGCCTTGATAGCTTTCTGCCTTGCTGCTAACCGCAAGAAAGGTGGAATTTGTGGAGGCCTCATTGCTTCTCGTTTATTAGCATTGCATAGTTTAGTGCCTCATCATCTAGACCTACAGTTTCCCATAGAAAGGCTTGATCTTAATTCCATGATACAACATAAATTTGTTTCTTCTTGGGCTAATCTGAGGGAGTTGTCTTATGAAATAACCTTTCTCAAGGCTGGTTGGAGAAGGAGTAAGTCCGAGCAATTTGTTCTTTTGCATGCACCTGTTTTGTTTAACCTTGATACCGGGATAGGATGGTCACTCACTAAGGAAGAGCTTGATACGTACTTGGGAGAGCTCTCCCAACAGGAGCAGGATACTAGAAGGGAGGTCACAGATGATTCGGTCCAGCTCTCGAATGAGGGGGAGTCTTCATATCAGCAGCCTACCTATGATTGGGGAGTTTCTTCTTCTTCCCAAGGGCCTAACTATGATCATTCTTACAATGACCCGCCTGCTTGGAACCCTTACTCGTATTTGGATTGATACCCACTTAGGCCAAAAGCCTAAGCTTGGGGGGAGGTACACCGACATCGCACTCATCTCCATATCATGTTTCATCGGTACTTTGTATATTCATGTTTCGTTCTATTTTTAGTTTTCGTTCTCTCTTTGTTTTTGCTTTCTAAAACACAAAAAGACCAAAAATATTTCTGATGTTTCTCTTTGTTTGCTTCTTCTTCTTTTTGCCTTGGTTTTCTTTTCCCTTTTTTGCTTTGTTTGAACTATTCGAAAAACCCAAAAAGATTTTGCTTTGCTTGTTCTTCCTTTTTGGTTCTTGTTTTTAAAAAAAAATCGGAAACACCAAAATATTTGTTGTTCTTCTTTGGTTTTGTGAGTTGGTTGCAGGGTTCAGCAGTCCTCAGTGGAATTCGGTTTCATGTTATTATTCAAGCCACACAAGTGAAGGGCAATAATGAGGATTAATGACAACTTGAGGTATGGTAAGAGGCTGGTAACGAACTCTATTTGTTTTCATTTTTGTACATATACTCATCATTGTGGGCATGCTTAGTCTGTTCGTGTAGGGTGTATGTTATTTATGGATGCTTAGTAGTTCTTGCTTTCTTATGATTAGCTCCAGCTCGCTAATAATTTGTAGCATGTCATATGAATGTTTGCTTGCATTGCTCTATTCATGACTTGGTATGATACTATGGTACCCTCCTCAAAGTGTTTCACTTGAATTGACTTGGCACATGCTCATGGATGCATATGACTGAATCAATAATCAGTTAAGCCTCGATGAACTATTTTGCCTCAGGGGTCTTGAATCACTTTCATGCCATGATTAGTCCTGTTTTGTTGCAAGCATGATTATGAAAATTACTGCTCTCTCGTTTGTCGCTCCCTTACTATTGCTAGCCTTCACTTGCACTGAGTATGCTTTACTCGTGTTTCCAACTCCCTAAAACCAATATTGCCAAAAGTGTCCACCATACCTACCTATTAGCATTATTTGTTGTTCCGTGCATATTTAGTATGCCTTGTTTTCTTCCAAATAAAATGTTTGCTTGTTATGAGAAAGTTAGTTAGTAAAGCTCTCACGAACTTGATGGCACACTTTACCTTCTTGCACTTAATAATCTTGAAACACTGCGTCCATCTTTGTTGCGTATATGCTTGCGCTTTATAAGTTGAAGTTAGCAGAACCATGTATCATGGGGAATTCTTTCAACATTGCACTAGTACTTTGTACCTCGTTGATATCATGATTCTTTTGCTTATGGATCCCGGCGGTGTGAAATAAAAGGGGAACTTGTAAGATCATGGAGTTTGTATGTGTGTTAGAGAAATGCCTGGGCCGCTAGCCTAAGCCATGCCTAATCATGGTGGAAACTTGCAGCATAACCATAATGAGCACTCTATGAAGAATCCTCCATAAAAACCTATGCAAATAGCGAATAAAAAGATCACTGAGATGCTCATTGTCTGCTTGCCTTTTTATTTTGATTATGGGATAGCTCCTGTATCATGTGCAAGGGGTACCCGTTGGCGGTTCTCTATGATACATATGTACTTACAATGATAAGAGCTTACTTGTGACTGAAGTTGAGTAGCATGAGGTCCGATACTCGTAAGTAAGGGGCGTGAGACTTTAGCTTATAACTTGTCAAGCATATCCTCTTAGTTGTGTCACTTAACCTTAACCATTTAAAGATGCTTATGATAGGGGCAATGAGAGCTCAAAGCTAATGAGTACCATACTTTCAGCATTTGAAAGCCTTTCAAACTATTCAAAACCTTTTAATTTCCTTGTTGAGTCTCCACATATTCTATGAGCACTTGCTTGAGAGCATAATTGTCATTCTTAGTGTAATATGCTTTTCTCAAAACTTGATTATTTGTGTTATGAATTTGATGCTTGTATCTTTGATATCTTTACTTCTAGTCTTCACTTGAACTTCAGAGGTGCCTTGGAATTTATGTTTGCTCTACAATCAAAGGCAAGCAAGATACCGCTCTATCATACCTTTTTATGAGCAGTACAATGTTGCTTATGTTTTTGTTTCATGCTACTTATTATTTTTGAGTTGGGATATCTTCATAGCTTGCATTGACTATTAAGTAAACTTAGTTGCATACTCCTTATTATGAATTGCCTGAGTAGCTGATCATATGCTGAGAATATATACATCTTATGAAGCAAATGTGTTCGTGAAAGTTTTTTTTATCACACTCAGTTTTCAACTGAATTTCTTGAGGACAAGCAATAAGCTAAGCTTGGGGGGAGTTGATACGTCCAAAACGTATCTACTTTCCTGAACACTTTTGATATTGTTTTTTCTCTAAACTTGTGTGATTTGGATACAACTAACATAGACTGACGCTGTTTTCAGTAGAATTACCTTGGTGTCTAGTTTTTGTGCAGAAAATCAACTATTAGGAAAAATCCCGAAAAATATGCCAAAAATCCTATTTCACCAGAAGATTCACGGATCCAGAAGACGAGACGGAGTAGGGCCACGAGGGGCCCACAACACCTGGCCACGCAGGCTAGGCCAGGCCACGCCTGGGGGTGGTGTGGCCGCCTCGGCTACCCCCTCGGCCTCCCTCTTCGCCTATAAGTTGCCTCCTGACCTAAAAACCCAGGGGGTTCGACGCTTTTCCAGAAAGAGTTCCGCTCTGCCGCCACCACCAAATTCCGTGATTTGGAACCAGAAACTCCGTTCTAGCACCCTGTCGGGACGGGGAATTGGACGAGATCATCACCATCATCATCACCATCGCTTCTCTATCGACCATCCATGTTTCCCCCATCTATGAGTGAGTAATTCCCCGCTATAGGCTATGGGGATGGTAGGGATTGGATGAGATCGTTCATGTAATGGCATCGGATTATTAGGGCATGGTGCCTAGTATCTACTATTAGTGCTTTTGACTTTGTTGTGACTTGTTATGCTTAATGCTTGTCACTAGGGCCCGAGTGCCATGATTTCAGATCTGAACATGTTATTGATTCATTATGATAGTATTGTTTATGGTCTTACCTGCAAGTTGTATACACACGTTGTTGTTCGGAACCAAAGGCCCCGAAGTGACAGCAATCGGGATAACCGGAGGGAATGGCTTTGATGTGAGAATCACATGTGTTCACAGAGTGTTAATGCATTGCTCCGGTGCTCTATTAAAAGGAGCACCTTAATTGCCAGTAGTTCCCTTGAGGCCCCGCTGCAAACGGGCTGGCAGGACAAAAGATGTTGTGCAAGTTCTCATTGCGAGCACGTATGACTATATATGGAACTCATGCCTATGATTATTTAGTACTTGGATGCTTTATCTTATTTATCTGCAAATGCCCTATGTTCTGATTGCTATATGAATTGTCTTGTCCATGCAACGCCCATCCATCCATCCCTATGCCTACCGCGCTTTAATCCTACTGTTTACTGCAATTCTTACTACTGTCTTTACTTTACTACTGCTATTACTTTACTATTGCTACTACAAAACTGTTGCTACTGATAAACTGCTGTGAGCAAGATTGTTTCCAGGTGCAGCTGAATTGACAACTCAGTTGTTAAGGCTTATAAATATTCTTTGGCTCCCCTTGTGTCGAATGAATAAACTGGGTTTCACTTCCCTCAAAAATACTGCAATACACCCCCTACACTTGTGGGTCATCAAGGAGGAAGAGGCCATCATTTTTTACACCAGCAGTGCTCGGTCGACGACGAACATGGCGATTCCGACCACCACTGGTCTTGGCAAGGACGGCTACAATTTCTTGGGTATCAGGGGAGTGTTTGGCATAGGTAGTTTGGGGTTTGTCCTTCCACAAAGAGGTATCACCCGGGACATGTGCGGCTAGGAATGATCTTGTCGCTAGCATACATGGCATTCCCGGGATGGTGGAATCAGTGAGAGAAGTCGATTGGGGATAGAGAGAGTGAGGGGAAGTGATCTCTAGTGTGGGGGAGCTCGATTTATTGGGGATTGGCGTGGTGGCCGTGTGCGTGTCAACACGGGATACACGGAGCTCGTCGTCATTGCCGTAGATGGGATCCAACTATGAGCGAGTGGCACGACATCCTTCCAGAGATTCCGTGGCAAAATGGTGGGTGGGGTCACTAATGGGAGGGAGCTCGGTCAAACAGTTACATGAGGCGGAGGTTTTGAAGAGGGAAGTCGCTTGGAGGAGGGTAGGGAAAGCTCCACGGTGCAAGGAAGGATAGCGAGAGAGAGCGGCGTTGAAGGGGCAAGGTGGTGAAGGAGGGGGAAGTGGAACGACGATGACCATAAAGCGGCGGCCCTCCAAGCATGCCCAGGGAGCAACATTTGATGGCTGAGGAAGTTGTAGGCATCCAAAAGGGATGGGGGTTTTCACCAGCATGTGCCAAATTCAAATACCAACCTCTTTCATGTTGATGGTTTCATCAAATTCAAAACTTGGTGTATGTAGAAATTTCAACATTCAAATCAGCAAAAATGGTTTGGGGAGATTTTGGAGGGGTGTTTGAAATGTGTTTGATCCAGGATTTTTGTATGTTGTTGGCACATACATTGTGCACCTATTTTAGTTAGACTTGGTCCAAAGTACATATAAAATATGTTTGCATATTTGAACTATATATGCCATAGGGATCATTCCCTAAATTTTTTTTGGATTTTTATGAGCTATATAATATAGGGTTGCTTTGTAAGTGAGACGTAGGAGAGTTTCTTTAATTAGAAAAGGGAAATAATTTTAGAGGGTTTTAGTTTTACGAAAATATAGAGTGGATCAACTCATATCCATATACCTAATGTGGAAGTGATCAAATGCAAGAATTCTTAAGTTCTCCATTCTTTGAGAATTTAGAAGAGAGAAGATTCAAATGCAAATTTAAATAGGCCAAAAATCAAATAATCCAATCAAATCAATGAAACCAAGAAACTTTTAGGAGAGCCAAAATTTGGGATGTTACATGGATGATATGATAAGATTGTCTTCTAAGCCATTGACTTGTTATAGGTTTTGGAACGAAGACTAGTTAATCAAGGACCATCACTAGAGTTCCATCTATAAGCTATGACTTATGGCTTAGGCATTAAGTGTATGGATCTTATCTTTTAAGTGGATAATTCTATTAACTGACACCATCTTAAGTTGGTTCTTAGTTAGCTAATCAAGGTCCATTGTCAATCAAGAGATTGACTTATACTACCACTATTTTTGAGAAGTTCCTTATTACCATCATATATCCTTAAGCCAATATAACGCTTCTATTATATTGAGAAATGTGTTAACTCTACCAACTGAATTGATTCTCTAGTAATGTTTTCATCTTAAATATTATAGTAACACTCTAACATATCTAGATCTTTTCTCTCTGATTATTGTGATTTAATGATTTGGATAGATAAGAATAAAATAGATCAAGATTTAGAAGATCAATATTTGACTTCAAGAATCTGTTTGATGTTTCATGTTCTAGAGAATTGTCGAGCACATACAATGATAGTTTCTAAGATGATAAGATAAGATAAAATATATCTGACATGTGTTTCTTAAGAATGTGATTGTGTTATAATTCAATTTTATTTGCGAGTTTATCTTCTACCTACCGAAGACAGAGTTTTAGCAAAAGTCATATTGAAGTTCATAACGCTCAACTTGATGATCCATATCTAACTCATCAATTTAATTAAAACTTCAATCATTTTGACAAGTTATATATAAAAAATTAAATTTCGCCGATTTAAGTGCATTATTCATGCACTACGCACATTTATTTTCTACCAATTTTGAGCCCGAAATTCTTTCGAGCCTTTTGCACTCCTAGGTGTGGCGCACCAGCCAACATGTCAGGCATATTTAGGAGTCTGTTTAAACTATAGTTTAATCCTGCATATTTATCACCGTCCTGATACAATGGAAGATTAAACAATGTAACGACTGTCAGGCATATTTCGAAATTCGTTTTAAATGAGCGAGCAACATGTAGACATATTAGTCGAATCCTGAATGCCAGAAGGGAGGAGTAGTTTAATCTCGTGTGGCTGTCAGGCATATTTAGTAGTTGGGTTAAATTAGTACTGAAACCTGCAAGCGCTGTACTCAAAGATGGCAGAACCGAGTCGTATTAAAGATGCACAAGATGAGCACTGCACTCGGAGATAGCAGAACCGAGATGTATGGCGCCAGCCCGTTACAAATTTACAATGCATGGAGTAAGCTATACTACATGTCAGGCATATTTAAACTATACGTACTCAGCAGAAGCCTGCACGCGATGGCAGAATAGACAACGTTTAGTTACCCCCATTGGTCTCGAAAGAAAATGAGATTACAAATGGATGTTCACTTCGTCTCGCAGCTGCAAATACACCTATAATAAGAAAATATACTTTAAAATGTTAAAAAAATTAAAAAAAATCTACATATATATTTGAATATTTTATGTTCGTTCACAAGTTTTTAAAATCGTGTATAAAAAAGACACCTACCGCTCGTGTGGAAAGTGAATACTTGGCAACGTTGTAGAGTCGTTGCTATTTTTCACTTCGATGCTAAATTGTACTTTATGTCAGATTTGGCGACCTATACTTTGTGGCTGTCCTTACAAGCTAGGTACACCCATATTTTATGGGTCGTATTACGCGCCCCCCGGGATCAAAACTTCCGATCCCCGGATCCTCCTGCTGACACGTGTCGTTTTTGCTACACCGAGTCCCGCTTTTGCTATAGTGTAGCAAAAAACTGTTCTCATAAAAATAAAATAAAAAAGTCTACCCTCGTCGGAGAGCTCACCGGAGAACTCGCCAGAGACAACGTAGCAAAAAATTATACTAATATAGCAAAACATATTTCACCGGAGACACTCGCCGGAAACTCGCCGAATACTTTGTAGCAAAAAAGTTATGCTAATGTAGCAAAATTAGAGAACAATTGTAGCGGAAATTTTGTATTAGTGTAGCAAAAAAACGACTTCGCCGGAGAGCTGGATGTCGCCGGAGAAGCCGTCGTGGCAGCGGTAGCAACACCAGCCACCTCTTGTAGCAGAGCCTCACACCTCTAGTAGCAGAGTCTTACCCTGTTTGTAGCAACGCCTCCCCGCCTCTGTAGCAGCGCTGGCGAGACTCTGTAGCAGGCCTGCCGCCGGTTGTAGCAGCGTCGCCGCACCTTTGTAGCAGGGCACGCCGCCAATTGTAGCAGGGCTGCCGAGCCTATGTAGCATCGCCGCCACCGTCCATAGAAGCGTCGGTCGCCACCATATGCTAGCAGCGCCGCCCTCCACCGTCGGCTGCAAGGGCGCCCACCGTCATTGCAGGACCGCCCACCATTGCCACCAGCGGTAGCAGCACTAGCCATCGTTGCAGCACTGCCTCGCGGGCGTGGAGTCGAGAAGAACGGAAGAGGGCGTAGTGGTGGTGGACGCACGTGGCGGAGCCGGTCACGACCACCATGCGAGCACGGAGGAGGAGGCATGGCGAAGGAGAGGGTCGCAGAGGAGGCACGACGGCGCTGCGAGGCGAAGGGGCTGCGAGGCGACAGCGCTGCGAGGCGGTTGGATGATTTGATTGTGCGGAAGGTAGGAGAAAGGAAAGAGATAAGGCTGGACCCACGCTCCCCGTCACGCGACCCGGGGGATAGAAGGTAGCGATCCCCCGGGGCAGCCCAGTCATTTCCCATATTTTATTGCCTACTCGAACACACTTGTACACTACTTGGCCTGGAACACACACTGCAGCCTCTCCTCTTGTCGGCTTCTCACCGCTGCCCATGAACGACTTAGAGCAATTCCAATAATACAGTCGGCTTGCTGACTATAAGATTATCTATAGTCAGCTTATAGTCAAGTGCTAGAATAGTTAATTTTAAAGATTTACTACTTTATATGTTAATGATCCACTCACGTACTCATAAAGTGTCTAGAGCACGCGCAAGAGCTGGCTATTGCATGAGAGCCCACCTCTATTATCTCACCTCCTCTCTCTCTTATCTAACTAAGCAAAATAATACTAATTTAATTCTTATAGCTAGCTGACTAAAAATTACTGTACTAGCTCTTACATGAATAGTGGCGTACATGGATGGCCCAAGAGGCGTGGAGTCACCGAGGTAGCTTTGCTGTCACCGCGTGGAGTGCCACCAATAGACCAATAATAAATCAGCGTCGTATAACATGTGGAATCGTAAAATAGAGTTTGATCGATGGCACCGTTTCTCTACGCCAGAGTGATAGAGAGCATCGGTGATTCACCATTATCTCTCTATAAATAGGACCACGCGTCTCCGGCAGTTCATCAGTCCAAGCTAGCCATCTCTCGGTGTTTCGTTAGAAACTAGATCCAGCCAGCCAGTCACACATGGGAAGCAGCACGGGTCTTAGAAGTGTGATCATCTGTGTCCTCATACTGGGACTAGTTCTAGAGCAGGTCCAAGTAGAGGCAAAAATTTGCTGCATGATATCCGCGGGAGAAGCCTGCTACGAACTGTGCCGTATTTTAGGTGGTGCTTCTGAGAGGGTCTGCAAAATTTCGTGTGGTTGTAAAGACATAAGTGGTAAATCCTGCTCAGGGCTCTATCCAATCCGCCCACCAGCTCCGACGCCGGTAAGACCCCCTTATTAAGTTCCAACTTGTTCAATTATCTTTTCTCGTCAAGTTCCTATTTACATGCCGACTATTCAATTCACTTTGGCAGGTACACCAAATGCCATCGAGTTCTGCAGCATGGGATGTAGGTCATCAGTATGTGATAACATGAACAACGGTAAATAAATTTTCTACACTAACTTTAACTACTAGAGAATGACTATTTAAATAGGTTTACACTTTCGCTCATAATATGAATACTACAAATTTGCACCAGTTTATCGTGGTGAAGAGAAGGGAATCGACGTGGAACTATGTGGCAGTGCATGTGCCAATTTCTGTAACAAAATCGCTGCGCACGCATCCGTTGCAGCCTAATCATGCATGCGAACGTATGACGTCGAAGGTTTGTGGTCATGTGCTATTTCTGTCCCGTAAACTTGGGTCCCATCGGCAATACCCAAGCCAATGTGTCGTGTTATTTATGTATGCGTCATTGTGTCTTTCCCTTCCATGTTGCAATAAAGGACAGACATTATTTCTTTGTGCGTAAAACGGACCTTTATTAAGAAGAAAGGGCTACAACCATCTCACGGCCTATCTCCTGAATAAGAATATCGGGTCTAGAACCGAGCCAAACCATAGTTCTTTGCTCGGAACTCGCAACACGAGCCAGTGATAACCCCAACTTCTGAACGGTTCATTTTTACAAATAAAATTACAAACTCTATCATTAACTAGAGGCATATTGTGAGAAATGCTATTTAGGTACGACGGTCGATCCATCATCTTTTCCTTCCTGCAGTAAACCAAGAACTAGACTTGACCTGGATGTCCGTATGTAGGCAAGTTCCAAACCTTGCTCATAGTGTGCCATAGGATGAACGCATGTTGGCATTCATACAAGGCATGGGAAGTAGTTTCCCGCTCCATCCCACTGATATTACAGAACCTTGTTACCCTCATATTCCTTCTTTGCTTATTTTACTCTGTCGCCAATGCATTCACGGCCAAATTCTATGCAAAGGTTTTCATCTTAGGAGGAACATTAGATCGCCAAAATTTTAACCAGCAGGACACATACTGGCTGCGCTGAACTCACATTGCTCCGTGTGATCATTAAGTGCGAGCTTGTATGCAGAACGGGCAGAAAAAATGCCCGATTTCTCTAATTGCCATCCAAGAACATCCTCAGACGTCCTTCTAGAAGGATTAATTTTGAGTATTTCATCAGCTTCACTTGGCATAAATGAAGAACATACAAGTTGTTCCTTCCGGTTACCAAGATCATCAAGAAGTTGAAGGAAAAGTGTAACCGAATATTACCACGAGAGGTCAACACCTTGCCATATACTCTCTCCGTTTCAAAATATAAGATGTTTTAGTTTTGTGAAAGGAATGTATCTGACCCTTTTTAGTGTCTAGGTTCACTCTAAACCTAGATGGACCTAGGCACTAAAAGAGGTCTAAATACATTTCATTCACAAAGCTAAAACATCTTATATTTTAAAACGGAAGGAGTAGTTGTTACATGGTAACTAGCTACCCGCCATATTCTAATACTCCTTCCATTTGTCACGCCAAATTAGGCCTTTTTCAAGAGCTCTAGACCATAAGAAATAGCTGACCATGTTGGAGATGAATTGCCGGAGAAGACATTATAAATGATATCACTATTAGGATTTAGGATAGACCAGGCCTTCAGAACATGTGTGCATAAACTATCCGGTAACACGGCGAGGCGCCAACAAACTTATAGAGCCAACAATTCTTGGTTGAATAGCCTCAAGTCGCGCGTACACCCTCGAATCGGCCCTATGCAGGTTTTAGGGTTTCCCGCTAAACCCGCATAGAAACGATTCAAAGATGTCTCAAGTACTTGCGTGCGGGTGGGAAAACAAAATAAAACCATTACACAATAGTCCACGATAGAACCCACAAGAACATATATATACAACAACAACTTAGTGAGTCAAGAATACAGATATACATTATAAAGATCCAAATCACATTGAAAACGATACAACATCCGAGTACGGATAAGATGCAAATTAGACTAAAAGTCCTGAAAAATTACCAATGGCATCCATAACCCTGCCCATACCAAGCCGGAAAGGTAATCTTGCTAACGCCGTCGAACTCATATCTATCAAAAAAAGGGTGCCGACAAAGGACAAAGGAAAAATGAAGCGTTCAGTACTGAGGCCAGTACATGGCGAGTCTTAGAATTCGACGGCTCTCGCCTACATAGGTATGGTGGGCTTAGCGGCAGCAAAGCATGCACTAAACAACCTACAGAGACTCGATATATCTGTCGGCTATTACAGAGGGATAAGAGATACCTATTCGGATCCAACCTGATACTAACACCAAATATACCCATCCTGGAGTTTTCCCCTCGAGACCAAACGAGGAAGTCCTTTCCAAAAACTCACACAGTTGGAAGATGTAGCACTTACCCGTTAGATATAGATAACATAATACATTCCAATATCACCAATTATTGGCACTTTTAATTAACCATTCCATTGTAGTAGAGATGATTACTAGTCATGCCAAAGTCATATTTATAGCACTACTTCAGTTTGAGTTGTCTATGATCAAGACACTGTGCTCTAAGTAGTCCATAATCGCGGACACGGTTTTTCAAAAAGATTTACCATACTGGAGTGCACAAATAACAACATAGGCACGATCAACCTCAGGAAAAACCAAATAAAAAGCAACGAGGCATAACGATAAAGCATTCACATGATTTAAAAATGATTGCGGGGGGCCAACCCACTAAGCAACCCGCAAAAAAGTCGGATGTACTCCGAAACGGACCCAGAGGTTCACGACAATGGTTGTAAATGACTGGGAACCCGAAAGTGTGACTGGGCTTGTCAATACCGCAAAAGCATTCCGCATTTTTTCCAAAACAGTACAGGTAAACGCTCCTCGCGCTGTTGGGGATATACTTTTCGGGTATCCTCACTGTGCCTCACTGACCAGGGTGGCCCACTTGGGGTTAGAGCTTTGCTTCATGGGCGACCCAGTTAGGGAGAAGAGACGGAGTCCAGTACGGCTACAGGAGGGCCTAGAAGACTGACCGACATAGGCCCATAGTGTTACTTGTAGTTCAAGATGTACTCTGTAACCGATTCTTAGTCGTAGCCGGATAGGTCTCTCCTGTAAACCCTAGGCCGGATATCTATATAAGCTGTCCTAGGGAGAGCCTTTAGTGCACCCTCATAGTAGTCTACAATCTCAACTCGCATAGGCAAAACCCTTGTAACCCATATTCCGGCTCTGCCGTATTACTGGATTGCTAGCAGGAGTAGGATCCGTCCAAAGTCGGCGGATTTGAACCTGGGTAAACTTGTGTGCTCACCGTCTCGGAATACCGTACGTATCACACCCCTCTCTTCCACACGCCTCAAGGACCCCCTCATGGCGTACTCGTCATCAATCCAACGACAGTTGGCACCCACCATGGGGCAAGTGAGCTTCGGAGCTATGTTCCGAGCGGAATCTGCAAGAATCAGAATCGGCGAGACCATCGCCGTCTGTCGCGTTCTCTACGCCAACGATGTCCCTCTCATCGTTCTCGACGAGACTTGGATTCCGGCTAGGGAGGCCGTAACTGCTTACACCATCATGTCCTTTGGCAAGATCGATGTGTAAATCGGTTTTGCTGAACCTGTCCCACCCACCCCAGCGGTGATGATAGAGGCAGAAGAAATTTCTAGGTCCCTTTTGTCCCAGAGCCGGCAGAGTTCTGGATCTCAGAAAATCCTAATCCCACCCGTCCCGCACCCGTTGAGGAGATAGTGGAGAAAGCTGAACCTGAAGCAGATCTTGCAGGGCAAGTCAAATTTGGAGTGGATCTCCCTAGCGGGGTCGAATCCCAGATCGATCCACCTGCGGGGGTCGAAATCCAGGAAGAGCAAGAAAACAACTCTGATTCCGGCTCTGGTAATACCGAAATAGATAAACCCTTCCTGAGATATACGTTGAGGTGCATGATGATGAAAGACGCAAGCGTGGATGAAATTCTAGAGACCATCAGGCGTTTCGTGGAAGCCGACCAAGAAAGCCGCAACTATCTCAGGAGGCACGCGTCGCACTTTGTCGGATATGTTGGATCCGGATCTAGCTCTATCGATGCGGGAGACAACGAAGACTCAGTGCTGGAGGCGATCGGAACAAACACCGACTTACCCGCATCGTCGGATGACTCAATGACGTCGGCGGATTTCTGAAAGTTCTCGCTGAATACGAAGAAGGAGAAGCCATGGACGAAGGATCCGGAGAAAACTCTCCCAAAGCGCATGATGACATGGATCTCGGATATAATCCCGACATCCAGATGTCTAAAAGTACCGATCAGAGCTTGACTCCAGGAAACGGACCCAAAGCCGTCTTTGCTACCGACACTGCTGATGTCTACGCACTTCTATTCTTGTAGACAATTGTTGGGCCTCCAAGTGCAGAGGTTTGTAGAACAACAGCAAGTTTCCCTTAAGTGGATTACCAAAGGTTTATCGAACTCAGGGAGGAAGTGGTCAAAGGTATCCTCTCAAGCAACCCTGCAATCAAGATACAAGAAGTCTCTTGTGTCCCCAACACACCCAATACACTTGTCAGGTGTATAGGTGCGCTAGTTCGGCGAAGAGATAGTGAAATACAAGTGGTATGGATATAAGACAACGGTGCTAGAAAATAGCTTGATGGCGTGGAAGAGACTAAAGGCAAACTGAAATAAAGATGGAAGCAAGCAAACATGTAACAGATCTAGTTGCAAACGGTGTTTCAATGCTTAGAAACAAGGCCTAGGGATCATACTTTCACTAGTGAACACTCTCATATAAATATCTTCTCTTTATGATACTACTCTAAACTACTCTCCGGTTGGACACTCTAATCCATGGTAGGGCTATAACAGCACTCCTCAAAGTTCGCTTTTCCCATCTAGATAACCCCACACTGTCACCTTGAGCACTCTATGGTTCCAAAAAATACCACAATTTCATAGAAACATCCAACTCCAAATATAACTCATAACAAGTATTTATAATCTCTAGCCTAAGTGCCACCATGGTGTGCACGCTGTCACTTTCACACACATGGGGAGAGCAGAGATCTATTTAAGCACTTGAGTAGCAAGGTAGATCTATTTGATTACAAAGCTCATGATCACAATATGATCATGCATAGAGAGAGAGATGAACACATAGCTACCGGTAGAACCCTTAGCCTCGAGGAAGAACTACACCCTCATCATCATGGGAATCAACAACGGTGATGGAGATGGTGGTGAAGATCGATGGAGATGGCTCCGAGGGCACTTCCCCGTCTTGACAGGGTGCCGGAATAGAGACTTTCCGTCCCCCAAATCTCCCCTTAGGTGGCGGTGGCACTGCGGAACTTTTCGTGGCTGGAGGCTTGACTATTTAGGGTTTTCACATCGGGAGGCATCTTATAGGCAAAGAGGCAAGGTCGGTGGGCGGCCAGGGGGCCTACACCACCAGGTGGCGCGGCCAGGGTGGACCCGTGCCACCACATGGTGTGGCCGCCTGCGGGCCCCTCTCATCTCGTCTTACGGCCAAGTGAGTCTTCGGTAAAATATCAACTTTGGCTTTTGTCCGTCAATTCGAGAATATTCATTTTCTGACTTTTCCGGAACCAAAAACAGCAGAAAGCAGCAGCATCGTGGCATCTTGTTAATAGGTTAGTCCAGGAAAGTCTATGAAAATTACTCCAAAGTTGGAACAAAACATAAGAAAGTAGATAAAACCAAGCATGGAACATCAAAAATTATAGATACGTTAGCAACGTATCAACATCCCCAAGCTTAACTCCTTCTTGTCCTCGAGTAGGTAAGTGATAAAAAGAAAGAATAATTTTTGAGGTGACATGCACCATCATAAACTTGATCAAAGTATTTGTAAAACATTGAAAGCTGGGATAAAATTACTTCAACATAGTATGAAAGATAAAGTTCTAGCAATAAGACATAGCAACTATGTTGCAACATGAAAAGGCACAAACAAAAGATTCATGAATAACAATTCTTTACAAGACGTTTGTTTGTTTCACATAAAGAAAACATAGCATAGTGGCATTCAGCGTGTCCCTCATAGAGTAGCAAACATAAATGCATTGGACATCTTCAAAGTTCATAAGAGTGACTAGATACAAGTAGTTTAAGAACAAGCAATATCAAAGTTATGCATCAATCAACAAGTCTTGGGACAATGCACATAGAACTAAGAATGGCCACTATGCTCTCTCAATAGGTGCATAAAGATAGAAGGTGGAGACTCAACATAAAAGTAAAAGAAAGGTCTTCATAGAAGGAAGCAGAGATTCAAGTTTCATAAAGAGCTTCCAAAAATTATGGTACTTATTAGCCTTCAGCTCTCATTGCCCCTATCATAAGCATTTTTAAGGTGATTAAGGTTAAAGTGAACAAACTATGAAGTATATGCTTGACAAAGTATAAGTTGGAAATCTCATGTCCCTTGAATACGAGGGCCGCTCCTCATGCTACTCAAGTTTAGTCACCGGTAAGTTCTTGTCATCGTAAGTACATGTGTATCATAGAGAACCGCCAATGGGGTACCCCTTGCCTAATGATACGGAAGAATCCCCATATCAAAATGACAAGGCAAGCAGACAACGAGCATCTCAGCAATCTTCTTATTTACCATGGGAAAATGGTGCTTTTTTCTCTCTTTCCTCTTTTCTCATATCTTTTTTCTTTTTCTCTTTTTTCTCAATATCTGACTCTTTTTTTATAAGAAGAATGCTTCATAGACAGCTCATTATGGTTACGCTGCAGGTTTTCACTATGACAGCATGGATTAGACCAGCGGCCCAGGCGTTTCTCTAACACACATACATAACTCCATGGACATACAAACTCCCCTTTCATTTCACACCGACGACATCCATAGACAAAATAGCATGATATCAACTAGGTACAAAGTACAAGTGCAATGTTGAAAGCGTTCCCCATGATAACATGGTTCTGCTAATCCCCAACATATAAGTGCAAGCATATACAACATAGATGACACAATGGTTCAAGTTTATTAAGGGCAAGAAAAGTAAAGTGTGCCATCAAGTTCGTGAGAGCTTTAATCACTAATTTTCACATAACAAGTTTAATTCAGAAGGTAAATAAAAACATGAATATACTTGGAATAGCAAATGCTAATAGGTAGGTATGGTGGACTCTTTGGAATAACTTGGTTTTAGGAGTTGGATGCATGAGTGGAACTCATACTTGGTTACGGAGGCTAGCAAAAGACTGGGAGCGACCAACTAAGAGAGTAATAATGGCCATAATCATGCAAAGCGAGAAAACATCATTGATTAAAGCATAAAGTGATATTACAAGTTGAAAACCAAAGGATCATAAAGGCTATGGTGACTTGGTATAGTCTTAATATGGTGTGAGCATGCGCCAAGTCAACCCAAATAAATCATCAAAGTATAATACCACAATACTATGCTTTAATATGCTAAAACAACGCATGATTCTTTCAAGGCACATTAAGAAATCTCAATTGTTTATAACATGTCATGCTATAGCAAAAATCACTAAGCATAAAGCCAAAAACAACATCAAGCATGACATGACAAAGCCTAGGCCACAGTCAAAAACAAGCTCCTTTTGTACCACTTATAAGCATGAACTTCCTACTCTTTTCCAACACCAATCGACTTATTTGAAACAACTCACAAAGATAATAATCAATAAAGATCAGTGAGCTTGTCTCACAAATCCACAAAGAAGAACTAAAAATTTCTAATCTGAAAGCACAAGAAAACTAAGGCTAAACACAGTGCTAGCAAAAGAGAACACTCAAAGAGCAATAAGAGTGAAAACTAGAGTGTTCTAGGCAATGAATAACGGGGTGTGTCTCTCTCCAAAAGAAGTGCTGGGATCCAACTAACTTATTGCAGAAAAAAAGCAAAATAAAATAAAAAACAAAAAACAAAGATGATCCAAGAACAACACAACTGTGCATGAAACAATAAAAATGAAGTATTTGAAAGAAACCTGAGATTTTTATTGATCAAGAAGGGAATGCCTTGGGCATCCCCAAGATTTGACGCTTGTACTTGTTGGATATTTCTTGGGGTGACACGCGTGGTATCCCCAATCTTGAGCTTTAGTCCATATTTCATCTCATTACATCATTCTCTCCATACACCTGAAATTTTTCCTTCATACAAAACTTCACACAATCTTTATTAGCAACATTAGTGCACTCAAGATAATAAGTCTTTGGGTTCAGTTTCAACACCAATAAAACTTCCATTAAAACACAAGCTACTGTAGCACTTCCCTCTAAAAGCTCAATTCCCCAAAGAGAACTCAAGAAGGAATCAACAAGAAGCAAATACAAATAATGGCAGAAATCTGTCAAAACAGACCAGCAGGTAAAAACCAATTTTTTCGAAGACCTTCTGATTCTCAAATCTAAAAGTGTTGAACTAACGAAAGTTAGATAACAACCTGGGGCAGAAGCACAAAAATTCACGCCTCAAAACGATTTACAGAAATTTTACACGAATTTTTACAGCAAAGTACAAAAATCTGTTTCGGGACAACAACTTTCCCAAGCATTACTTCTCTCTCATTAAAGGTTACTCTTGGCACAAAAACAACACAAAAATGATAAGGAGAGGTTATTACAGAGGTAATAACTTCCAAGACTCAACTAAAACTTTTGGGTTCTCTCCTAATAAGTACTTTTCTTTAACGCCTTTAAGTTAGGCATGATAGTTTGAGAAGATGCTCACATAAGAAATATGAATTGAAGTAAAAGAGAGCATCAAGAAGCAAATTCAAAGCACATTTAAGTCTAACCCACTTCCTATGCATAGGAATCTTGTAAAGAAACAAGTCATGAAAGCACAAAGCAACAAGCATAGGAAAGCAAAACAAGTGCAACTTTAAGACTTTCAACATAAAGAGGGGAAACTTAATATTATTAAGATGCATAAAACCATGTTTCCCTCTCTCATAATAAGTTTCAGTAGCATCATGAATAAAATTAACAATGTAACTATCACATAAAACATTCTTATCATGAGCCACACGCATATAATAATTATTACTCTCCACATAAGCATAGTCATTCTTATTAATTATAGTGGGAGCAAATTCAACAAAATAGCTATCATTATTATTCTCATCACCATAATCATCAAATATAGGAGGCATATTGTAATCATAATTAATTTTATCCTCAATAGTAGGTGGACTGAAAATATCATATTCATCATTGTAATCATCATATATTGGAGGTATAGTATTATCAAAGTAAATTTTCTCCTCCGTGCTTGGGGGACTAAAAATATCATACTCATCAAAACTAGCTTCCCCAAGCTTAGACTTTTCCATAGCATTAGCAATAATGGTGTTCAAATAATTCATACTAATAATATTGCTATTAGCATGCAAATAAAGTTCCATAGGTTTTTTAATTTTCTCTTCAAACACTTCATGTCCTAACTCAAGATAAATACTATAAAGCTCACTAATTTTTTGTTGTTGTTTTCCATTAAGCCTAACTAGTGAAAATAAAAACAAGAAACAAAAAGACAAAATTGCAGGATCTAAAGGAAATAACTTTGAGCACTCACACCGGAGGATGTGAGTACCTTTTTCCTTACCTCCCCGACAACGGCGCCAGAAAATAGCATGATGTCTACGCACTTCTATTCTTGTAGATAGTTGTTGGGCCTCCAAGTGCAGAGGTTTGTAGAACAGCAGCAAGTTTTCCTTAAGTGGATTACCCAAGGTTTATCGAACTCAGGGAGGAAGTGGTCAAAGGTATCCTCTCAAGCAACCCTGCAATCAAGATATAAGAAGTCTCTTGTGTCCCCAACACACCCAATACACTTGTCAGGTGTATAGGTGCACTAGTTCGGCGAAGAGATAGTGAAATACAAGTGGTATGGATATAAGACAACAATGCTAGAAAATAGCTTGATGGTGTTGAAGAGACTAAAGGAAAACTGAAATAAAGATGGAAGCAAGCAAACATGTAACAGATCTAGTTGCAAACGGTGTTTCAATGCTTAGAAACAAGGACTAGGGATCATACTTTCACTAGTGAACACTCTCATATAAATATGTTCTATTTATGATACTACTCTGAACTACTCTCCGGTTGGACAGTCTAATCCATGGTAGGGCTATAACAGCACTCCTCAAAGTTCGCTTTCCCCATCTAGATAACCCCACACTGTCACCTTGAGCACTAGATAGTTCCAACAAACACCACAATTTCATAGAAACATCCAACTCCAAATATAACTCATAACAAGTATTTATAATCTCTAGCCTAAGTGCCACCATGGTGTGCACGCTGTCACTTTCACACACATGGGGAGAGTAGAGATATATTAAAGCACTTGAGTAGCAAGGTAGATCTACTTGATTACAAAGCTCCTGATCACAATATGATCATGCATAGAGAGAGATGACCACATAGCTACTAGTAAAACCCTTAGCCTCGAGGACGAACTACTCCCTCATCATCATGGGAATCAGCAACGACGATGGAGATGGTGGTGGAGATCGATGGAGATGGCTCCGAGGGCACTTCCCATCCGGCAGTCTTGCAACAGACTTTCTGTCCCCTGAATCTCCCCTTCGGTGGCGGCGGCGCTGCAGAACTTTTCGTGGCTGGCCTTGACTATTTAGGGTTTTCACACCGGGAGGCATCTTATAGGCGAAGAGGCAAGGTCGGTGGGCGGCTAGGGAGCCCATACCACCAGGTGGCGCGACCAGGGTGGACTCGCGGTGTGGCTGCCTTGTGGCCCCTCTCCGTCTCATCTTCTGGCTCCGTGAGTCTTCCAGTAAAATATCAACTTTGGCTTTTGTCCCGTCCAATTCCGAGAATATTCATTTTCTGACTTTTCTGGAACCAAAAACAGCAGAAAACATGCAGTTGGCATTGTGGCATCTTGTTAATAGGTTAGTCCAGGAAAGTCTATGAAAAGTACTCCAAAGTTGGAACAAAACATAAGAAAGTAGATAAAACCAAACATGGAACATCAAAAATTATAGATACGTTAGCAACGTATCAGCTGCCAAGAAGGCAAAGAAGAAGAACAAGAAGAACAATACCCCGGCAAAAGACCTTCTAGCAGAGGAAGTGATGGCCGAGGAATACGAGGAGGACTTGGATGGTGCACTTATCCCAGAAGAGCCCAAAGAAGAGTCGGTGGATGGACACGTGGTCACCGCAGGTGCGCGTAAACTCATCGATGCTGCATTAACTACACCTATCCCTACAGCTGTAGAACTTACTACTGAGGAACTAGAGGAAAGGGCTCAGGCCCTAGAAGCGCGTCACCAAGTACTCCTGGATGAAGCCAACAACATCGAGGAAGAGAAGAAACACATGGCAACTGCGGAGAAGTATATCTCTCGGCAGCATCAAAAGACCCGGAAACGTCACACGCATAACGATCAATTTCCGGAAGTCAATAAGGTTCTCTTTGAAGGGGACCCAGGGATGCCTCGACTTGACAGCAAGGGAGATCTGGTGTACCCAACACCGGTGCAAAACACTATCACAACTCGAGACATCCTGGCAAATAATCCAGGACCGAAACAGGTTCGATTGGGCATTAAGCTACTCACCAAGGGTCTGGAGCAGTAGAAGGTCGCGAAGTCTAGAAGCGGAAAAATGGTCTCTCAATCTGACCAATGTCGCATGGATCTGGCCTAGAATGATGTAAGACCCCAACGGGTTCCGGAACAACATCACCATTCCAATCGACGGGAATACAACTACTCAAGAACCAGATATTCAGGGTAGCACTGCAGAACTGCACGTGACTAGCGCAACGTTGCCCCAGCCATAGAACAAGAGGCAATTGCTGCATTGTATCCGAGAAATCCTCCCCGGTGAGAGTCGAACGATCGCAGGGAAGAAGACAAAGAGAAACGTCGGGAGGAGGACCGACAAAGAATGCCACCTCCTAGACATACAAGCCGTCCGACTGAGCCCCATTGCGGTGGGAGTTACGGACGAAGGAACGACGGACACCGTGCCGAGTTAGGCCGGCAGGGGGCTCGTCATAATGAAGACCCTCCCCGGAACCGGAATAATGACGTTCCGGATGGAGGCCGGCAATCAGCCAGAAATAATCCACCTGCTCCACCCTCTCCACCAAGCAGCCATCACAACGGCTCCCAAGGAGGCCAAGGAGGGCGTCATGGCGGGGGAGGTGGTGGCAGAAGCCGAAGTCCAGCTCCAAGGCACCGTGGCCATAGCCGTCAATTAGGACAGCAATCTCTGTCACTAAGTGACGCGAGACATCGGATCAACTCCAACATAGAGGCGCGGCGCTACGAGAACGACGAAATCTATGTGGGTCCAAAGTGCTTTGGACCTCGCATAAAAGCAACAAGATTCCTGGAAGGATTTGCTATATCTAGGCACATCCAACCCTATGATGGTGTAGCTCGGCCAGATACTTGGCTCCAGGATTTTTTCCAGGCTTGCAGCATCGTCAAAGGTGGAACCAGCTTGGTCACAACCCGATATCTCCCACTTATGTTGCGAAAGACGACGCAATCATGGTTCAATGAACTTCCGGATAACACCATCCACAACTGTTATGGCATGCAAAGCACGTTCTTTTGGAATTTCGAAGGCACATATCGGAGGCCATGTACGGTAGGAGACCTACAGCGTTGCACCAAGAAAGCTGGAGAAACTTGTCGAGATTACCTCGGATGATGGATCGACAATAAAAACTCCCGTGAAGGAGTAAATGACCAAACTACGATTGAAGCCTTCATTGCAGGACTCCCAATTGGTTTACTACATCATCTCTTGAAGTGTGACAAAGTCACTGATCTAGGAGAGATGATAGAAACAGCGAGAAAGTATGCAGATGCTGACGACGATGCAGAGGGACTACTAAACTCCCTAGTTGTGCCACCGTCAGCAAAACAACCAAATCAGCATGCTCAGAAGCGCAAGAACACCTCGGAATAAAAACCCAACACGGAAACAGCAGTGGTCACTGCTACTTTCGGGTCTGGAGGATGAGGAGGGCACGGCGGTGGCCGCGGACGCGGTCGTGGGACATCAAGAGTCCAGGGTAGAGGAGACCAGCAACCTGGCAAAACCTACTCCTAGGCCGACATTGCCAATAACCCATGTGTGCATCACTTAGATGCCAGTGGGGGCTCGTCTCACACGAACGCCGAGTGTCGTTTTAATGACGACATCAAAAAAGACGATACCACTGGCTACAGGGCTAAGCGGAAGAAGGGAAAGAAGAATCCCAAAAAAGATAAAGAGACCAAGGAAGATTTCGACATGGAGGAAGTCGATCCTTCAAATCCCAAGCCGGAGAGGAAGAAAAACTTCCCAACAAAGAAAGACACTTACGTCACCTTCCTTGGATCTCAACCAGCTAAGGTCAAGAAAGCAGTTCTGCATGAGCTCAATGCAATTGTTCCGGCTGTCCCTCAATATTTGGACTGGTCGGAATTGGCAATCACCTTTGACCGCGCTGATCATCCACCTAAGTTGCACAGGCGAGGAAAATATGCCTTAGTCGTTAACCCACTTATTGACGGCTATGGTTTCTCCAAGATTCTCATGGACGGCGGCAGCAACATGAATATTCTGTATGTTGAAACGCTACGCCGGATGCGAATCTCGGAGACCCAGCTGAATCATAGCTCTGTGATCTTTCACGGGGTTGTCCCAGGAAGACAAGAAAATTCCCTGGGAGAGATCACTTTGGATGTTACCTTTAGAACTCCAAAGAACTATCGGACGGAGGCACTTTCCTTCGAAGTGGTCCCATTCAAGAGCGTGTACCACGCTATATTCGGATGTCTAGCTTACTGGGCTTTTATGGCTCGTCCGTGTTACATTTACAATATGATGAAAATTCCAGGTCCCAACGGCGTGATCACCATCAGGGGAGACCCGAAGAAAGCGCGAGAGTGCAAGGACAGAAATGCCGCCTTTGCTGAAGCCATGCTGCACGCCCAGGAGTACTAGGAGATCAAGAAGACTGTTGATCCGTCTGAGATGCCCACACTGAAGAAGGAGGTGACAAATCTGAATCCGGAGTTGAAGGCATCGGAAGAGACGAAGAAGACGCCGTTGAAGGATGATGACCCCTCCAAGGTGACCCAGATAGGCATAGGCCTAGATAGCGCATAGGAAAGCGCGCTCGTCAAGTTCCTCCAAGCAAATCAAGATATCTTCGCATGGCAGCCATCTGACATGACCGGAGTACCTAGGGAACTTGCCTAGCACTCTATAAATGTACACCTGAATGATAAACCCGTCAAACAGTCCCTACGACTTTTTGGCGATGAAAAGCGTAAGGCAATAGCTAAGGAACTATCCTGACTCGAGTTAGCCAGATTCATAGAAGAGGTCATCCATACTGATTGGTCGGCCAAGCCTGTAATGGTCCCTAAAAAGGACACCACTGAATTAAGGATGTGTGTTGAGTATACTGCCTTGAAAAAGGCTTGTCCCAAATATCCATTTGCTCTGCCTAGAATTGATCAAGTTATCGATTCTACGGCAGGCTCGGAACTCCTATGTTTTCTCGAGGCATATTTCAATTATCACCAAATCCGGATGAAGGAATCAGACAAAATGAAAACTTCATTCATAACCCCTTCAGAACCTTCTGTTTTGTTATGATGCCCTTCGGGCTCAAGAACGCAGGAGCTACGTACCAGCGCACTATGCAGCGTTGCCTCCACAACCAAATCGGACGCAACGTACATGCATATGTGGATGACATTGCGATGATGTCCAAAAAGAAGGAAACATTAATTTCCGACTTGGAGGAAACGTTTGCCAATCTACAAAAATACAACATAATGCTTAACCCAAAGAAGTGTTTCTTTAGAATTCTAGTCGGAAAATTATTAGGTTTCATCGTGTCTCAAAGAGGCATAGAGGTGAACCGAGACAAGATCAAGGCTATACTCAATATTTCTAGGCCGACTCGCCTGAAGGATGTTCAAAGACTAACTAGTTGTATTGTTGCAGTCAGTCGGTTTGTAAGCTAGCTCAGAGAAAGAGCCGCACCACTCTACAAGCTCCTTAAAAAGACCAAAAAATTCATTTGGACTAATGAAGCTGAAGCTGCACTACAAGACCTAAAAGCAGTACTCTCGTCTGCTCCTATCCTTGCAGCACTGGAACCAAGGGAACCGATGTTTCTCTATCTGGCTGCAACGAACTGAGTCGTCAGTGTCGTCATGGTGGTGGAGAGACCAGAGGAAAATCAGGAACACCTGGTGCAGCGTCCGACTTACTACCTCAGCGAAGTCCTAACTGAATCAAAGCAGCGGTATCTGCACTATCAAAAGCTGGCTTATGGTGTGTTTTTGGCATCTCGTAAGTTACGGCATTATTTTTAGGAACACCCAATTACCATGGTGAGCATAGCTCCCATGAGAGATATAATCAACAACAGCGAGGCTACAGGACGCGTCGGAAAATGGGGAATAGAGCTTTCAACTTTCGACATTGAGTATAAACCTCATATAGCAATCAAATCCCAAATCATCGCTGACTTTGTCGCTGATTAGATAGAGACAATGGAGAATATGACCCTCCCAGAGTCGGAATACTGGACCTTATATTTTGACGAGTCTAAAGCGCGTGGGGGCTCAGGGGATGGCGTGGTGCTCAAATCACCCCAAGGAGATAAACTTTTCTATGTGTTGCAGATCCACTTCATAGCGACAAATAACATTGCCGATTATGAAGCACTGCTGCATGGAATCCGGATTGCTAAGGATATCGGCATCCGACGTTTGATGTGTTATGGAGATTCGGATCTTGTTGCTCAACAAATGTCGGATATCTGTAATGCAAATAAGCACATGGCAGCATATAAAACTGTCGTGGATGAACTATCTAAATCGTTTGAAGGGTTTGAGGTTCAACACATCCCTCGAGCAGAAAATGAAGAAGCAGATGCATTATCTCGAATAGGCTCTGCACGGAAAAAGGTCCCGGATGGCGCTTTTTTGGAGCACCTCAAAGTTCCCTCTATAAAAGGAGTAGACGAGGAATATCTGACCAAATCCGACTCACCCTTCAAACGATTTAGATAGTTCTGACTGTGGACCATTAGCAATTCTGACTGTGATTCCCAGCTGGACTCAACCCTACCTTGATTACTTGGTAGATGGCAAATTACCCGAAGGCGAGGTTCTAAGCCGACAGATCGTCCGACGAGCAAAAGCCTATAGTATAATTAGTGGTGAGCTCTATAAGCGGAGCGCGTCTAGGGTCTTTCAGCGTTGTGTATCTCTAGAAGGAGTGGAAATCTTGCAAGAAATCCACGAAGGCAAGTGTGGTCACCATTCTGCAGCCAAATCTCTAGGGGCAAAAGCTTTCCGACACGGTTTTTTCTGGCTTACAGCCAAGGCGGATGCCAAACAAATGGTCAAGACGTGCAAAGTCTGCCAAAAGTACGCCAAACAAGCTCACATTCCGGCTAATCAGCTGCGAACAATACCTATAACATGGCCTTTCGCGGTCTGGGGACTTGACATGGTAGGACCGTTTAAACGGGCTCCAAGTGGATTTACTCATCCCTTAATGATGGTGGATAAATTCACAAAATGGATTGAGGCTAAACCCGTCACTAGTTGTGATGGAGAAACAACCAGAAGATTTGTTGAGGATTTTATAATCCTATGCGGTTATCCGCATAACATTATCACGGACAACGGGAGTAACTTCTCTATGGGAGAGCTTGCCGAATTCTGCAACGAATAAAATATCCGGCTTGACATTGCGTCAGTCGCACATCCGCAGGCTAATGGACAAGTAGAAAGAGCAAATGGTTTAATCCTACAAGGCCTAAAACCAAGACTCGAATTACCACTACGACGTGCTGTGGGGGCTTGGGCAAAGGAATTACCTTCTGTAATATGGAGCTTATGAACAACTCCGAACAAGTCAACCGGATACACACCTTTCTTCTTGGTCTATGATGCTGAAGCAGTTCTTCCTAGTGATTTGATTCACATTTCTCCTAGAGTTGCCGCATATATTGAAGAGGATGCCGAAATTTCTCGACAAAATAATCTCGACTTAGTCGAAGAAGTTTGCGTCGTTGCTGAGATGAGATCAACAGCCTATCAGCAGAAGTTACACAAGTAACATAGCCAGAGAGACAGAAACTAGTCTTTCAATAAAGGCGATTTGGTTCTCCGGCTTGTGCAGAAAAGAAAGCACAAACTTTATCCAGTATGGGAAGGGACCTTTTTAGTTAGTAGAGTATTGCACAATGGTTCTTACTATCTAACTGATATGCGGCAAGTCAAAGAAAGACCTGCTACTAAGAAAAGAAAGAGAGCTGGAGGCAGTACAGATCCAGAAGAATTAGACAGACCATGAAATATTGCTCAGCTACGTCCCTTTTATTCTTAGTTTATCTTTCTTTGTAATCATATATGTGTACATGTTCAATGAGAAATAAAGTGTTGATTGCCTCATTTTTTCTGAGAAGTTATATATTGCCATCTTATTTCCGAATGATCATGTCACAGTCGAAAATCCTAGAATACTTGAAAGTACTTTATGCTCATGTTTGTTCTAGTTTAGATTTCCGATTCTAAAAATTGCTACCTTCGGGTATAAATCTAAATTTTCGAGTTTGTACTTTGGTTATTTATCTGATTGCCAGATGCAGGCATTTTCCGAGTAGTGAATTGTTAGTACTGGAAGCTGGCTTTGTTTCCGAGTTTAAACTGGTTTAGCAATTGAGCTCCGTTGCTCAGCAAAGTTTCCGTGTTGAAGGTTGGCTAGCTCACGGAAGGGACGAGGCGGAAAGCTAGATAAACGATAAGTACAGACAAAAAATATAAGTGCTTATGCAAACATTACAGACACATAAAATTAAAGCCAAAAGTGTTGAATAGAGATAACAAATCTTAGCACTAGCAAAAGTATTATACTACTTATTTACAATCCGAATTATTTTCAGAATAACACATTTTGTTCTGATGCTCTACGATGCAGGGGGAGAGGTAGGAGCTGCCGGCTCACTGGATACATCAGCCTCGCCTTGATATCTTTCCGAGATGTTCAAATCTGATACGCTTTAATCGTCATCGGAAACTTCAGCTGTTTCTTCGGCGGGCGGATGAGGCGTCTCCACGCGAGTGAAGAAGGGAGTCTCGTAGCTGGTGAGATCAGTTATGTGACACCCATATCCGGCGCAGGAGTATATGATGGCTTTGATATCTTGCTCCTGTCCGTCTTCATCCACTTTACAGTACCCTCTGGTTACTTGCCAGATTTCCATGTTTCCATGATGGCTCATAACCATGGTGAGAGCGTTCTGCGCTGCGGTTCGCACGTAGGACATGTTCCAGTCCTGGATAAGCTGGGGCATCTCCTTGGCCTTGTCTCGCACTTCAAAGCCGGACATCCTATGCATGTCCGGAACCTTGAGAACATCGCCAATATCCTCAAAGGATTGGCGGTAGTCATGAAGTAAATCGCCGACTTGTGTAAGTCGGCTAGTGCGAGATTCGACGGAGGCTGAGTCCAGTAAGTTCAGAGGACCTGTGCATGTAATGCAAGGGGTTAATAAAATAAATCCGAGCTCCAAAGAGTCGGAAAATGCAGAAAAATCAGAAAGATGGAAACATACCGAAGATGACATCGTCAACTTTGGTCTTCTCCTCCCGTAGGCTCGGAAGTTCAGCCCGGAGTGCCTCAGTGATATCCTTCTCTATGAATAAAGCATCATTGATATCCAAGATTCTCTTGTCCTGGGCAGCGATCCTTCAATCACGTTTGTCGGTGGCCATGGAAGAGGATTCAAGAATCCGAGCAATGCTCCGTTCATGATCCGCCTTTAGTTTGTCCAGCTCCTGACGTAAATCGGTGTTCTCTACCGCCAAGGTCTTCAAATTTTTGGCTTCTTCAATCATAGCACATGATTGCTTTACTAGTGCTATAGTCAAAAAGAATAAATAGTTGAGTAAAAATTCGACTATGAACTAAAAGTCAAGGTTTGAGTACTGGAATGTTTACCTTTAGCCTCATCCCTTGATACTTTCAATTAAGCATTTTCAAGCTAGAGAGCTCTGATTTCTCTCCGCTTGTTGCAAATATTCTTCAACAATTCCTGGTTATATGAATTAACTTTCTGTAAGTCATAATACCCAGAGTCAGAATTCTACTAAAGACTCGGGCTAATATCTTTACTAATATCAGCACGAGTCTTGGGGGCTACACTAGTTCATTCTTTGGCATCCTAAAAAAGCATAAATCCGGAATGTCTATCCAACTTCATGCTGGGGGCTAGAGGATATGATGTAAAATAGCATAAGGAAAAAAGTGAGTTAGAATTCCGACTTACATGTTGTTCGTGAGTGAGCTTGCTCAGTCTCACGTTCACTTCTGCAGTAACCTTCTTGGCGAGGGTGAGTGGAATTATTGGTGGTGGTGGAAGCACACCGGCTCTTAGTCCCTCGTCGCGAAGACGAATTTGCTCGAGGAGTTTGGAGTACTTGATATCCTATGCTTCTTGTGCCTCCTCCTCGGTAGTAATATTCCGGCTCTCCAAGCATTGCTGGGCGAGCCGTTGGATCTCCTCTGCTGATTTCTGAGTAATGCCAAGTTTGGCAAGACCCGGATTGTTGAGGAGGTTTTCATCGAAGACCTCTACCGAGGGATCATTACCCGAAGAGGGTTCACCCTTATCAAAACCTGAGTCACCCATGGTGACGTCGGTTTGCGACTCAAGGATCGCTGGCTCTGCTGATTGAGCCGGATCTTCTACGATAGTTGGAGATGGAGTAATCTCCGGAGTCGCAGAAGGTTGAGGGGCAGGAGTCGGAGGTGTTGTGGCAGGAGAAGTCAAATTTAGCTTTGACTGGCGTAGGGGCTTCGACGAGATTCCCTTCCCCTTGCCCTTGGTGAGCTGTTTAGCTCTGAGAAGGTAATAGAACAAAGAACATTACATCTCGGAAAGAATTACGAACAAAGTACAAAAACCTTATGAGGAAAGTTACCTCTTCACAACGGGCACCTCCTTTGTGCTGATAGACACTATCGAAGCCTTACGCTTCCGAGGAATCATGTCCGGCAGTGGAACCAACTCTCCATCGTCGTGAGAAATCTTAGGAGGATATCCTTCGATAGGAGCAAGCTCCGACTCGGGGAGGTCAGCAAGCTGAAAAGGAAAATAGAATTTCAGTATTGCAAAACAATAAAAAGAGGAACACATAATTCGAGTTACCAGCACCACAGGATCTTCAGCCGTATGCATGTCCAAAGACAGATCCGGGATTTTCCTCTCGATCCGCTCCCTTATCAACCACTTGATTTGAGACTCGTATTCTTTCTCCGTGTAAGGCCGGGGGGAGATCTGGAGGGAATCTTTCTTGGACGCTCTAATGGAGTGCATGAGCCGGTCTCCATGATGCTGAAGAGGCTGGATCCGGCGTGCCACCCAGCAGTGAACTAAGTCGGACCCCTTAAGGACTTTGTGCTTCATCAAATATTCGATCTGCATCTTGGCAAGAAGCAGATCGTCACTAAGAGCCGGTGCATCTGCGTTCCAGGACTCTTGGGGCGTGGCGGCACCATCGACAAAAGCCGGCAAAGCAGTAGCTTTGCTGGGAGCAGGAATATCCTTGTGGTAAAAGGAAGTGGATGCCCATTGTTTCACCGATTCACCGGCCTTAATCCGAGGATATACGCGCTCTCTTCTAACAGAAAAACTAATAGTAGAGGTAATGTATGGATTACCGGCAGTGATGGAATTTCTCCGGACATGAAAATAGAAACGGAAAAGAGTAAGACTTGGCCTAATGCCAAGGTACCCCTCGCACAAAGAAGCGTATGCGCTCATCTCTAAGAGAGAGTTCGGGGGAAGATGATGGAGTTGAACTCCGTAGTAATCTATAACCTCAGAAAAGAAGTCTGAGGGAGGGAAACTCAAACCTCTGTCGAGGTGGGTGCCGAAGTGTACCCACTCGTCGGCGCGAGGAGTGGGGACGGTTTGGCCGTAGCCGCTCCGCCAGTCGCTGGCGCGGAGGAGCCCCTCGTTCTCCACAACACGGAGCTTGGCATCGTCAAGGATGCACGGGATTCAGACCCCGCGGTTGCTCTCCTTCTCTGCCACTGCAACCGTCACCGCCGCGCCGTAGGATGATGCTGAAGCCATTCTCTTGTGGGCCGGTGAGCTAGGATGGGTGGCGCTGGAGATTATGGGAGGCAGAGAAGCTCTGTGTTCATGGGAAGCGTTGGAGAGAAGGAAACAACCAAGTGTTGGTGAAGAAGGTGGGGAAAAGAATCCTAACCACTTATATCCTCTAGCCGTGCCAAGATTCATGTAAACACAACAGTGATCGTGCCATGCATCCTGGAAGGAGCTGGGTAACCCCCACGCGATGATTATGCCGCCTCGATCTCTGCGCACGCATTAAAACGACGCCTCAGTTCCGTGAAAGGCAGACCCACCAATGGTCGTGCTGATAAGAATGTCTGTCAGTGACGTGACTTGACCATGACTAGTGTCAGATTATGTCAGAGACCAAGTTCCGGCTTAGTTTGAATTTCAAGCTGGAAACCCGAATAATGTGTTTATAGGTCCGACTCATTTTTGAGACCCGGATCATATCTTTTCTTTTGAAGTTTCAGGAACCCTTCAAGATTCTGCAAGCCGAAGATCAAGCTAGACGATGATGAATCCAACTTTGGATCTTGGAGGCTTCCAGGGGCTGCTGTTGGGGATATACTTTCCGGGTATCCTTATTGTGCCTCACTGACCCGGGTGACCCACTTTGGGTTAGAGCTTTGCTTCATGGGCGGCCCAGTCAGGGAGAAGAGACGGAGTACAGTCCGGCTACGGGAGGGCCCAGAAGACTTACCGACATAGGCCCATAGTGTTACTTGTAGTTCAAGATGTACTCTATAACCAATTCTTAGTCGTGGCCGGATAGGTCTTTCCTGTAAACCCTAGGCCGGATATCTATATAAGCTGTCCTAGGAAGAGCCTTTAGGGAACCCTCATAGTAGTCTACAATCTCAACTCGCACAGGAGAAACCCTTGTAACCCATATTCCGGCTCTGTCGTATTACTGGATTGCTAGCAGGAGTAGGATCCATCCAAAGCCGGCGGATTCGAACCTAGGTAAACTTGTGTGCTCACCGCCCCGGAATACCGTACGTATCACACCCCTCTCTTCCACACGCCTCGAGGACCCCCTCATAGCGTACTTGTCATCAATCCGACGACACGCGCAACAGTAGTAAATAAAGCAATAAAGCATGGCATAAGTATAGGATAGTAGTGAAGCCCTAAACTAGTTTGTGGCCCCAAGGAATAAGATGTGAATTAAGTCAGATGAAGGGGGATCTATAAAGTCTCCCACATGTGGATAGTGCGATAGTTAAGGAACGGGTGTCAAGTACTCGGATCTTAGGTGGACACAAGTGGGCGAGATAAAAGCCAGATCTCAACTATTGCCCATTGGTGCCTCTTTATTAGTTATAACTATTTCCATATTTTAATTATCAAGTTGTAAGTAGAACCATGATTATCTCCACTATTAAGCATGTGGAAAACGCCCAACAACCATGGAACTCGACAACTCGGACCAACACCTGAGCAAGAAACTATAACTCGGAAGGCCAAGTAACTACCAATGCAACAGACAATAGGAAGTGACCAAGACAATATAGGCTACAAGGAGTATAAATGGTACAGAAACTAAATCATCGTGACACGGATAACAATAGAGAGAAGTAAAACCATAAAGATAAAATAGGTAGAAGAGGGAGGATGCTCGCCTGAGAACCATAGCCGAAGATACACCGGAAAACTTGTCATTGATCACATCATCTCAATGTCCTTTCTGAGAAGAAGCAAAGCACTAGAAAGAAACACCGGATGCACTATTTAATACTACAGTAGAAAATCTGACATGTTCACGGTATGATGCATGACATGGCAAAATGTGATTCAACTTATCCAATTTAAGCAGAATCAGACCCTCGCCAATTGATATTATGGTTCAAGTTATTCAGGTACCTCGCAATTTATTGTTGAATTAACAACGCAAATCATCGCATCAGTTTGCTACACAAATTTAAATAGAGTCGAGATAAGACGAAAAATATCCCACATAAACACTCCATATTTAATTAATTGATGAATTGGCTAAATGCCCCAAACCACATGATATGTGTGCAAGCATTAATAATTTTATATGCAATAGGTATATTATATTCAACAAAATAGGGCATCGAAAAAGGGGTCACATGTTGTTTGCGAAGATATTGGATTCGGAGGGGTTCGGGTTCGATCATCGGACTCCCGGAATGGGGTCTTGGCGTTCTGTGAAGGCGACCTTGTAGAACCGGCATCGTCGCCTCCGGGTTCCATATTAGTGGACTCGATGTTCCGTGAAGGTCTTGGATTTTGGCGCTGGTGGTCTTGTGTGGCATTTTTCTCGGTAGGTACTTGGCGGACACATTGATCTTGAGATGAACTCGGTGGAGAACACTCGTAGTCTTCGGTTGGACTAGAGCGTCCCAACACCACACTCACCAACGAACAAAGCTCGCACGTGCAGGGACAGGTGCGGACATGAGCACGCGGGCGCGCGCACGCCAACGAGAAGCAAGGGAACACACCATACATGGGCAACACCGCGGTCCACAGGGATATCGAACTTCAGCTATGCATGGCCAGGAAGGGAGCAGACACCATCCAGGCATGGTTGTGGACACGGGGATGCAACTCCTAGCAATGGGGAGTCGGAGAGGTGGGTGCTCGTGTGCTGTAGAGGAGATCACAGGGGCTTTCTGGCAGCGGAGCCATGGCGGTAGAGGAAGAGAGCAGCGCCAGCGGACGATAATGGGTCATAGCCGGAGGAGATCATGAGGCGCTCTTGTGACGTGGCGCCCAACAAGGAGCTCACAGAGGCGGCGACATGCGTAGATGCTCGCACTGCGAGGCCGAGGTGACCTGAAGGAGGGGATGGGGATGGCGTCGATAATGTACCGCAAGGCAGGATGAGCGAGGAGGCGGTAGGGAAGCTCCTGGCGATAGGGACATGGCGGCGCTCAGGGTCACGGGCAAGGTGGCCATGTCGAGGGAGGCAGGGCTTGAGGAAGTAGAGGTCGTCGGTGGAAGGTGAGGTCGTGCACTAGAGAGGACATCGGGGGGCGCTGGTAGCGGGGATAGGAGGCGGTGACGTGCGCAGCGAGGCGAGCAAGAAGCGAAGGGGCTCGGGAAAGGGATGGATTCGATCGGGAGGTTGGTGGACCTGGCGGCGGGGTTCACGGGGCTCGTGTGTGTGGCATAAGGCGTGGTGTGTGTTGGTTGGTCTAGTGGTGTGTGTGTGTGTGTTGTGCGTGTGTCCAGCGACATGCCGGTGGCGTGTGTCGTATGGTAGTGTGTTGGGTTGGGTGAGCGGGGCGCGTGAGTGCGTGCGTGGTGTCGCGTCAGTGTGGAGTTTGTCCCGTGCGTGAGGGTTTTGTGGGGTGCAGCTACGGCTGTGGTGGAGACTGGGTGAGGTTGACATTAGGTAGGGTTTGTTAGTGGGGTGTTTAGGGTTAGGGTTTGGTTGGTCAACCGGCTAGGTCTTTTGGGCCTAGCCAATTTAGGTCTAGGCTTTATTTATTTAAACCTTTTTATCGAAACATTTGTAATTAGTTTAACACAATTAAAAGAGAATAAAGAATATAGTTTTGATTTGAATATAAGAGGGGATGATTTAGCAAACAAAAATAGGGGTTTAATAAAATACTCTTAGGGACAAAACCATGCATGATAATGTAATGATGATGCGAAAAATAAAACGATTTTCTAGTAGCGGAATTCCCGGCGTGCTACAATTCGACACCACTCTCGTCCCAAGATCCGCTCCATGGCATGGGGAAGAAGGGTGATGATCGGATTCTTCTTGCTTCGTGTAGATCCCCGCGACACTGCTTCTTTCTCTATCTTGAAATCATCGACACCACCATCAAAAGGTTGTCGCTCACGTTCATCGAGAGAGCACTCCGGAGAAACAAAAGCAAAAGTAAAGGTCTCAAAAGATAAGGTCACCTTTAACTTCGATAAAATGAGTAAAATTGCATTAGTTTACCAGTTCAATGCAACGAGAGCGAATGATAAGAGTAGTGGTATAGTCGCGACTCCATCCCGCATTTAAAGCAGTACTCTATACATGAATAGAAGAATCGTGCAATCAATTCCTAGAATTTAGACTGAAGATCTAGACAAGCGGTGTTCAAAAAGCTTTAGAAAACAAATGTAACATCCCCTGATTTTTACGGTCAATTTTTTTCTCAAAGGATGTTGCGGCGAAATGAAATAATATTTTGTTTTGTTTTGAATTTCTTTAATCAATTTTAAATATATTGGAATTAATTAGACATATATAAGAAGGGGAATATTTCTCAAAATACTTTTAGTATTATTAATTGGATGTGATTTTAAATTGTCAATTTGCTTTTTATTTGACTCTTTTCAAACAGATCCTTTTTGGCCTAAGCATGTCCAATTAGTGTATATATATATACGTTTAGGGTAGGAACCCATCTTCTCTCTTTCTTTGTCGTGCCAAACTCCATTGTACCATATACGTATATGTGAGACTTTTTCTCTAGTTCTCTCTCTAAACCCAGTATATATATGCATATACAAGCCGATGGCAGGCTCCACCCATCACATTGCTACTACCTTTCTCTGTCCTCTTCTATTTTTATTTATTTTTGGATTTTATCTCTACCGATGCACTCACTTACCAAGCTATCGAGCTAGTACCTGAAGACCCTCCGAGCTAAACCATGCAGCCATGCTACCCAACGTAGCTGGTGGCCAGCGCCTTGCTCGACTAGTCACGGGGACAGAGTCCCAACACAATACGCATACCTGGATTAGACCGAGTGAAGCGTTCGTGTCCATCATCTCAACCAGCCCAAGAGACACGCAGATTATTTTCTCTGTCTCGTATGCACGCACGCACGATACAACGTCCTGATCACTTGAAACTGCCGCCATTACACAACCGTATTTCAAGCCCCATACATTTCCCGGTGTCTCTCTCATGCCATTCCACACCACCACCGAAGCCTTGGCTCCTATCCTAGTTCATTTTGGAGAGCTCCCTAGTCGCCACACGGGACGCCGGCCGCACTTCCGGCAGCTCCAGTGAGGAGAGTGCGAGAGCGGGACGATCTGCTGCACCGCGACCGAGAGGAGGAGCAAGGCAGATTCGTTACACTAGAAGGACAAGCCGTTGATCACCGACGACGTACTCCGCCGCCGTTTTATCTCAGTTCATCATCTTCTTCGGACGTTTACGTCGCACTCGGTGAGCTCCGTCATAAATTCTTTCGCACATACTCTAGCCGCACGTGTGCCTACCTCCTGGACATGGTTTCTCGGCGCAGTTTTCTAGTTGACCGCGGTGCTATGAACCGAATGTCGACCGGTGGCATGGGCAGATTAGACCATCATACTCATGCCTGATGATATTGGTCCAAACTTAGATAATGTTCTGTAACATTCCAAAACTCTAATCTAAGCTTATCAAGATCCAAATCCTCAAATTTAGGGTTCACAAAAACTTTTCAATTTAAAAATATTAAAGCATTCATATGTGTGTGCATTTAAATAGGAGTTGTTTTGAATTGCCATGATTAAGTGATCCATTGATTGTAAAATGATTCTTAGGTGAAATAAACATCATCTAGATCATTTCCAAACAAATCCCAAAGAAAAACAAATCAAAATGAATAAAATAACCAAATGGTCATTTGTGCCATTTTAATCCACATGACTACTTTGGCTATTCCTACAACTCAATTCTTAACAGAAATAAATGTGGATCTTTGCACCCCTTGCTAATACATGTAGTGATGTACCAAGGCCCACTTTGTGATCTACCAAAAACTTGCAAACACTAATTTTAAATGGCATTTGAAAATTGAATGTAGTTCAAATGAGAAGATCCCACTTATGCAAAAACCAACCAAACCAATTCACCTTGACATTTCCCAGCAACCAGAGACTCCCAAGCATAAGATCAGATCACACACCAAAAATCTTTTCAAAATTCGAATTAAATTTCTTGCGTCCATTTGATTGAACACCTTGCAGACAGAAATAAAATGGCCTAACTATTACTGTTTCTAATTAAGCCATTGTCCCCCATTGCATCCTCTCTACTCTCCCTTGTCCCCTTGAGACCAACCAGACCCTCACCAGCCTACCCCTAAGCCGCAGCAGCAGTGGAGCGCCGCCACTTTGTGGTCACCGCCAGCTAGAAGAGGGCAGAGCGCCAGGGACAGCGCCGCGCCAAACCAGCAAGCCCTCTAGCTCTGCCCAACCCTACTGTACCTCCCTGTCCACCCCTCGATCACCCACAGCCCCTGGACCACTCCCCAGCACCGCCGCCCATTCTCTCTTTGCGAGCTCGCTAGAGCGCGCCAGAGCGCGTTATCCGCCAGGACGCCATCGACCGCCCCTTGACCCAGTACCGTGCACGCCGCTCCGCCTCGACCCCAGCACCCGAACCGACAGTGCGTGCGCGCCCTTGCGACCCTTAGTCGCCGTGCGCCGCGTCGAGCATCGCCTCTGTCTCCCAGAGCACGGGACGCTCCCGCCCAAACGCCACCGCTCCTAGCCGCGCATTTAAGCTGTAGAGCACCGCCAGGAGGCAGCCCACTGTCTCCTACCTCCAGCCACGCCGCTAGTATGCTGTGCAGCCCTCGCCGGAGGTGCCAGCCCATCCCGCTCGGTCGCTTCGTCGCCCTATAAAAGGAGCCCTCCCCAGCACAAACTACTCACACCATCTCACTCCCCTCTCTCCACTGAGCCTTCCACCCCATCTCCGGAGCAAGGCGAGCCGCCGTTCACCGGAATTTAGCCGGAGCTTGCCGTGGCAGAGGAGGAGAGGCGCCGTCGATTTCGTCCACAAACTACTCACACCATCTCACTCCCCTCTCTTCACTGATCCTTCCACCGCAAACTATTTGAATAGCCGCGTCCACGGTTATGGACAGTTGGAGTGGCCATACTGTTTCGTTGTCAGATATTTTCAAAATGACTTATGAAATGAATGATGAATCTTGACTTGACCACAATAGGGTTGTGACTATGACACTAGCTTCCCAACGTAAGTGATTTTAGAACTTTATTTTATCTTTCTTTGTTTTAGAACTCAGCTTAGGTTTCCAACTTAACTTTATAGTTAAACTTAGAGTTAGCATTTACACTAGAACTATCTTACTTGTTAGTGGTAGTTTGCGAGTACTTAAAGAGTACTCATGGCTTTTGTCCCTGGCTATTCCTATGGCCAGACTATGAAGGAGACTACCAAGATGACGGTCAGCAGGACGGCTATGATAACTAGGACTATCTGCCTTCGTCAGCATTGCCTGAGCCCCTGAAGATGGTCCCCACCGATACGCTTATTATTTATTCTGCTGCTTGTTGTATTAAGACTGGATCATGAGATCCTTATTTGTGTAAGACCTTATTTATGGTTTGTAATGGATGATGTACTATGATATCCAATCTGTTATGTCTCACAAAAAAGGTAATCCTGGGATTGCGATGTATGACATAACAGGCATCTGGGATTAAAAATCCGGGTGTTGACAAGTTGGTATCAGAGCCATCCTGACCATAGGAGACCCTAGTTAGAATGGACGTCCGAACAAAAACTTAATTTCAAAACCAAAGTGAGAATTTATGAAAAACTATTTCCTCTTTCTCAAAAATTCATGTTCCTGAAATTCTTACTTACTACCTAAAATTTGACACACTTGATCACTTCACTAACTTCCTCATCCTAAATTCTTGTAGATGGAGACTCAGTGCAGCAAGTTCTACCAGTTGGGCAATGGAGGCCATCTGATCTTCGAGAGGGATCTGGATTCATTGTCTGAGTTATTGGGACGCCCGCATCCGGAGTTTCTTGGATCTCAACTTCCAGGACCCCTAGGAGGAGATTTACAATGGCTAGTCACCGTTGATCTTTGAGGAAGCATAGAAGCACCAACATCCGGGAGAATCCAGTTCTCCGTGAGAGAGAACAACTGGCTAGATGGATTAGCCAGGGAAATGCATGAAGCTCTCGCACGTCTATGTTCCCTTAGTGTCAACCAAATCCAAGGAACCCGTTTTGCTCACTATGCAAGACGTGACTTTATGGGAATGCCAATGGAGATGTCCAGTCACCCGGAGTTGAAGCGTCAAGTGGAGAACCTTGACTTCCTGTTGTACGATCGCCATAAGGAATTGGACAATGCTAGGGAGTTCCCCGACCACAACCGTGCCATTGCCGCCCAGAAGGCCCAAACTTTCTCACTGCTTGTCAAGGACCGTCAGTCTCTTCGCCTCCAGCGCGAGAAGAAGGACCGCACCATCACCCGTCTTCGCAAGAAGGTGGCCGACCTCGAGAAGACCGTCAAGGAATAAGAAGCTCAGCTTGCGACAAAGGAGGAAGAAGAGGAGGGTGAAGACATCCAGGGAGACATGGATTCTTACCTTAGCAATGATGATGACTTTCTGGAGGAGGATGCCGTGGACTTCTACACTGATGATGAGGACTCCGACTTCATCGACGATGAGTAGATGCACTAGAGCACTGTCGTAGCATGAGATGTATCGGTCCCACTATATCGTAGCTTGCAGAATGGTTCTTAAAACCATCTGTTTTCCTTTGTTGTTGTGGTATGTGTGTGTTTGTATCGTGTGCTTGTTTGAATGAATGAAATGGAGTTAGTTGCAAAACCTGAGTCAAACTCAAAGTTTTAGCTTTGAAACCAAAACCATGAACCTTAGAACTTTCCCTCTTACCCCTTTATCTACCTCAATCTTTAGATGACTCGTGGAAACCAAGGAGGGAGCAGCTCATCGCAAGACCCAATGCTGCAGATCCTGCAGAACCTCATCGCAGATAGAGAAGCAAGCAGGGCAGAGCGCCAAGCTAATCTAGCAACACTGCAATAGATCGCCCAGATGGCTCTCAACAACCAAGGGCATGGAAATCAGGATGATCAAGGATCCAAGCTGAAGAACTTCCAGAATACCAATCCCCCAATCTTTAGCACTTCAGAGAACCCATTAGATGCAGATGACTGGTTGTAGTCGATGGAGAACAATTTGGAAGTAGCCAGAGTTGATGACAACGAGAAAGTTCTCTTTGCCACCCACTACTTGGCAGGAGATGCAAGAGCATGGTGGAACAGCATCCGCCTGATGAACCATGGTCAAGTGATGACATGGGAAGCCTTCAAAATCAAGTTCAGCCGCACCCACGTGACGCGGGGCTTAGTCACCAGAATGAGGGATGAATTCATAGAGTTGAAGCAAGGCAGAATGACTGTGGTAGAGTACCCTGACAGATTCCTGTCGCTTGCAAGGTATGCACCTGATGAGATCAACACGGAGGCCAAGAAGAGAGATTCTTGAACGGACTGCATGATGAGATGCAGACTGTCCTCATCAACATCCATTTCCAGGATCTTGAAGAGCTAGTCGACTCCGCAATTCAGATGTAAGGGAAGATTAATCAGGCAAACGACAACCGCAAACGTCGTATGATGCAGCAAACTGGATCCAGCAGTCACCAGAAGTACCGTCCCAACCACTCACCAGGATATGCACCCAGAAACAACCGACCCCCAATGTCTCGCCCAAGCTTCCCCAACCGTAGCGGAGGCAATGTCAAGTCCGGAGGAAAAACCACAACTCCGGCAATACCAACAATTTCAATCGTGCCTCTCCCAAGAGCAACAACAACAACAACACTGCACCCAGAACTGGAAGCAATGTTGTGCCTGTCGCAGCTAAAGACAAGTCTCAGATCACCTGTTTCGAGTGTGGAGTGAAGGGCCACTATTCCAATGAGTGTCCAAAGAAGATTGCCGCCACTGCCAATGTGAATGCCCCAGCTCAACAACAGCGTCATGTTCAACTAGGGAGAAGATTTGCCCTAGGTAACCCTCACAACCGCAATGGTCGTCTCTTTGTTCAATAAACGCCAAAGAATCCCAAGAAGCGCCAGATGTAGTGCTGGGTATGTTTTCTGTCAACTCAGTTTTAGCAAGGGTATTGTTTGATTCAGGAGCATCGCATTCATTTGTCACCGAAGAATTTGCATGCACTAGTAAGATCCACCCAACCAACTTGAAGCATGTCATGATAGTTCAAATCCCTGGTCCAACTACAAAAGCTAGAAAAATTTGCAAAGCTGTGCCTATCAGAATACATGGGATAGATTTTTATGCCAACCTAATCGTACTCGGAACCAAAGGATTGGAAGTAGTACTAGGTATGGACTGGATGTCAAGGCATAAAGGACTGATAGACTATCCTAAGAAAGCCATCACCATGACTAGTAGCTCTAGAGTAACAGTAGAGCATATATCTGAAACCTTACCTCGTCAATTCAAGTGCAATAAGAGTCTAGCCTTACCCGCCATAGACCAAGTCCGAGTAGTCTGTGAATACCCCGATGTATTCCCAGATGAATTGCCAGGTATGCCCCCAGATAGGGATATTGAGCTCATTATCGAACTAATCCCCGGAACCGGACCCATAGCCCAGAGACCCTATAGCATGAACCCCTCAGAGTTAGTGGAACTGAAGAAGCAGTTGGATGCGATGTTAGCAACATGCTTGATTCAACCAAGCGCTTCGCCATGGAGATCACCAGTGTTATTCATCGACAAGAAAGATGGAGGCAACCGTTTCTACACAGATTACAGAAAATTGAATGACGTCACCATCAAAAACAAGTACCCCTTGCCAAAGATAGAGGATCTATTTGATCAGTTGACTGGAGCCCAGGTATTCTCAAAGATTGATCTTAGGACTGGTTATCACCAACTTAAGATTCGTGCAATGGATATTCCGAAGACCGCCTTTACTACTCGCTATGGTTTATACGAGTATACAGTCATGTATTTTGGATTAAGCAATGCCCCCTGCTTATTTCATGAATCTCATGAATAAGATCTTTATGAATTTCCTAGATAAATTTGTCATTGTGTTTATCGATGATATCCTTATCTACTCCAAGTCAGAAGAAGAGCATGAGCAACATCTAAGAATCATCCTAGAAACCTTGAGAGAGCATCGGTTATATGCCAAGTTCAGCAAATGTGAGGTTTGGCTAAAAGAAGTAGGATTCCTAGGACATATTGTGTCTGCCGGAGGAGTCTCTGTTGATCCCGCCAAGAACAAAGGTGTTGAAGAATGGGAAGCCCCAATCACTCAAACCCAAGTCCGTGCATTTCTCAGATTAGCGGGATACTACCGCAAGTTCGTAGAAGGATTCTCTAGCATCGCCAGACCCATGACCCAATTGTTGAAGAAGGACAAGAAGTTTGAATGGACCGACAAATGTGAAGCCAGTTTCCAAGAGCTAAAGAAGAGATTGATATCAGCCCCAATATTGATCATGCCAGATATCAAGAAGCCGTTTGATGTATATTGTGATGCATCCAAGATTGGTCTCGGATGTGTATTGATGCAAGAAGGCAAAGTCATCGCGTATCTGTCTCGACAACTGAAGCAGCATGAGCAGAACTATCCGACCCATGATCTTGAATTAGCAGCTGTAGTGTTGGCATTGAAGACATGGCATCATTATCTTATGGGTAATCGCTGTGAGATTTACTCAGATCACAAAAGCTTGAAGTATATTTTCACTCAGAAGGAGCTGAATATGAGGCAAAGGAGATGGATAGAGTTAATCAAGGATTATGACCTTGACATTCACTATCACCTCGGCAAAGCCAATGTGGTAGCGGATGCCCTTAGCAGATTGCCTTGTAGGCTAAACACCATGATCAAGGAGAAGCGGCCAAGTTTGTATGAGGAGTTGGAGAAGTTCAGAACTGAGCTGGTTAGCAAAGGATTCTTAGATAGCATTGAACTTCAACACACATTAATCAGCCAAATCAAGGAAGCCCAGAAGGGAAATGAAAGTATCGACGGAATCAAACGTCGTATTGGTACAGGAAAGGTACCTGGATTCACTGAAGACGAAGAAGGAGTTCTGTGGTACAAAGGACGTATCTGTTTCCCAGCAGATTCAGAACTGAAGCAAGTTATCATGAAGGAAGCTCATGATACTCTTTATTCTATCCACCCCGGAGGAACAAAGATGTATCAAGATTTGAAAGAGAAATTTTGGTGGCATAAGATGAAGAGAAAAATCGGGAGCTACATCGCCAAGTGTGACATCTGTCAAAGAGTCAAAGCAGAGCATCAGAGACCCGGAGGACTGTTGCAACCATTGCAGATTCTGGAATGAAAATGGGATTCCGTCAGAATGGATTTTATCACATGTTTGCCTACTTCTAGTAGGGGAAATGACTCAATCTGGGTCATCGTTGATAGAATGTCCAAGGTAGCTCACTTTATACCTGTCAAGACAACCTACCAGAGTTCGAAGCTAGCAGAGCTATATATTGCTAGAATTGTTAGTCTGCATGGAACCCCCAAGGCCATAGTATCAGATCGAGGAACCCAGTTTACCTTGAGATTTTGGCAGAAAGTCCAAGAAGGATTAGGAACCAAGTTGAATTTCAGCACCGCTTATCACCCGCAAACTGATGGACAGACTGAAAGAGTCAACCAAATCTTAGAAGATATGTTGAGAGCTTGTGTGTTAGAGTATGGATCAAAATGGGAAGACTGCCTGCCTTTCGCAGAATTCTCATATAACAACAGTTATCAAGCCAGTTTACAAATGGCACCATTTGAGTTCCTATACGGAAGAAAGTATCGCACCCCTTTGAATTGGTCGCAAGTAGGAGAGAGTCAGATCTTTGGACCCGACATTCTCCGAGAAGCCGAAGAGAAAGTTCACAAAGTCCGTGAGCACCTCAAGACCGCCCAGTCCAGACAGAAGAGTTATGCGGACAAGAGAAGGAGAGACCTGACTTTCAATGTCGGAGATTTTGTATATCTCAAGGTTTCGCCATTGAAAGGAACCCAACGCTTTAGTCTGAAAGGAAAGTTAGCCCCTAGATAGATCGGGCCCTTCAAGATTCTGAATCATCGAGGAGAAGTATCGTATCAACTGGAACTGCTAGAAGAGATGTCAGCCATCCACAATGTGTTCCATATCTCATTACTTCGCAAATGCCTGGAAGTGCCGGAGAAGACTGAAGTTTTCAAGAACATCGATCATCGAGCCGTTGAGATCAACAATGACCTTACATATCGTGAAGTGCCCATCTGTATCTTGGAGGAAGCTTACAGAACAACCAGAACCAGAAGTATCAAGTTTCTCAAGATTCAATGGAGCAACCATACTGAAGAGGAAGCCACTTGGGAGCGAGAAGATTACATTAGGACAGAGTTCCCAGATCTCTCTAGTTCTTAGTTTTCTTTCGTAAATCTCGGGACGAGATTTTGTTTAAGGGGGGAAGGTTTGTAACATCCCAAAACTCCAATCCAAGATCCAAATCCTCAAATTTAGGGTTAACAAAAATGTTTACATTTAAAAATATTAAAGCATTCATATGTGTGTGCATTTAAATAGGAGTTGTTTTGAATTGTCATGATTAAGTGATCCATTGATTGTAAAATGATTCTTAGGTGAAATAAACATCATCTAGATCATTCCCAAACAAATCCCAAAGAAAAACAAATCAAAATTAATAAAATAACCAAATGGTCATTTGTGCCATTTTAATCCATATGCCTACTTTGGCTATTCCTAGAACTCAATTCTTAACAGAAACAAATGGGGATCTTTGCACCCCTTGCTAGTACATGTAGTGATGTACCAAGGCCCACTTTGTGATCTACCAAAAACTTGCAAACACTAATTTTAAATGGCATTTGAAAATTGAATGTAGTTCATATGAGAAGATCCCACTTGTGCAAAAACCAACCAAACCAATTCATCTTGACATTTCCCAGCAACCAGAGACTCCCAAGCATAAGATCAGATCACAAACCAAAAATCTTTTCAAAATTCGAATTTAAATTTCTTGCGTCCATTTGATCGAACACCTTGCAGACAGAAATAAAATGGCCTAACTATTACTGTTTCTAATTAAGCCATTGTCCCCCATTGCACCCTCTCTACTCTCCCTTGCACCCCCGAGACCAACCAGACCCTCACCGGCCTACCCTAAGCCGCAGCAGCAGTGGAGCGCCGCCACTTTATGGTCGCCGCCGTCCAGAAGAGGGGAGAGCACCAGGGACAGCGCCGCGCCAAACCAGCAAGCCCTCTAGCTCCGCCCAACCCTACCGCACCTCCCTGTCCACCCCTCGATCACCCACAGCCCCTGGACCACTCCCCAGCACCACCGCCCATTCTCTCTGCGAGCTCGCTAGAGCGCGTTATCCGCCAGGACGCCATCGACCGCCCCTTGACCCAGTACCGTGCACGTCGCTCCGCCTCGACCCCAGCACCCCACCAGACACGGTCGTGCGCCACCGCGCGACCCTTAGTCGCCGTGCGCCGCATCGAGCATCGCCTCTGTCTCCCAGAGCACGGGACGCTCCTGCCCAAACGCCACCGCTCCTAGCCACGCATTTAAGCTGTAGAGCACCTCCAGGAGGCAGCCCACCATCCCCTACCTCTAGCCACGCCTCTAGTACGTTGTGCATCCCTCGCCGGAGTCGCCAGCCCATCCTGCTCGGTCGCTTTGTCGCCCTATAAAAGGAGCCCTCCCCAGCACAAACTACTCACACCGTCTCACTCCCCTCTCTCCACTGATCCTTCCACCCCATCCCTGGAGAAAGGCGAGCCGCCGTTCACCGGAATTTAGCTGGAGCTTTCCGCAGCAGAGGAGGAGAGGCCCCGTCGATTTTGTCCACCCCAGGAGCCGCCGCGACCACCCCTGAGTCCGCCGTCGACAGCATGTTCGATCGCCCCCATCGCCATGCTAGCTGGATCCCTGGTATGCCCCCATTGCACCCCACCGAGCCACTAGGGTTAGCTCTCGGTGGTGACCTGTTCGCCGGGGATGACGATCCTCAGCCGTAGATCTTCTTTTTAATCGCACGGTCCATGTTGCCCCGTACCGCTTCGCATTTGACGTGTCGCTGACCTGCGGGACCCCCTGTCAGTTGTCATTCGCACCGTGGAGCGTCACTGGGCCGGCCCGTTTTCTTTCCCGTGCTAGCCCACGAATTCAAATATAGGGTTTTCTATTTTAGTTTGAACCCACTTCTATCCCTTAGTTCAAAAATCAATTCAGGAAGATTTACTGAACCAAATTGAGCGATTCAAATTTTGTTAGAAAGCTACTGAAAAGATCTATCCAAGCCCGTTGGATTTAATTCATGTAGAGTTAGAGATCTCTCCTAGTAAAAATAACAAGACAGAGGCTTTTGCACATTCAAACATTTTTATAAAATCAACCATGATAGTTTTTTAGTTGATTCCAACTCTCAAAAATCACATTTAACCATACCTATCTAAATATGTAATAATATTAAGGTTTACATGCAGTGACTTTGGACCAAAATAATGCTATATAGGCATTTCTAGTCACTTTAAATCATTAAATTCTAAACTTAAACTTATTAAAATGTGATCCAACCCTTAAATCACATTCCCACATGTTAGAATATGTGGTGATGACATGTGTCCACATGATCCCATATTTTAAGTGGTGAATATTAAATCCTAGTTATTTTCAATGAGTAGAAATTACTTTTCTTAAATAAAAAATGAAGCTAGTTAATAAAACCTTGTGATGCTTGTGATGATAATAGATCATCCAATGTGTGCCTTAGAGTGCTAAGTAGACTAGTTAAATATTGTTTGGTGATTGTGTACTCCGTATGTATTTATAGACGATAGTACCGACCAAGCTTTCGAGGAGGAGGAGTTCTATCAAGAAGAAGAGGAATAAAACTAGATAACCTAAGAAAAGGCATTATGCATGCTTTGGTGATACCATTTGGATTTATACCTAGTCCAAGATTTAATTTCAAGCTTTACTTTCTTTACTTTACCAAAGTCCTTACTTGTTTTGAAGGTAGTATAAAAAGTATAAAACTTGACCTATCTAGATAACTTTAGATGTCATTCTATGGCATGAGATTGATCTTAGCATCCCACATTAGTGAACACTCTTAACTTACCAGTTTAGAGCTAAACTAAAACTTGAGCCACTTTAGATGGGAACACTTGGTGAAAATGACTTGTGAAAACCTTGGAATGATGAGTCATTCTATTGAGATGTTTTGACATGTGTGAGAAACACAAATGGTTTATGATGATGAAAATGTTGAGGCATGAGCCTTAACCCTTTTACAAAACTGATGGTTGGATTTGGATGCGATACCATTCCAAATTTACCGTACAACCACAATATCTGAATTGGGTAAGGCTTAGCCAGAAGTTTATATGCATTAGTATTAGTTCCCTCGCGGAAGAGGTTTGAGCTGAGGCTACCTCTCAATGTTGTACACCTATGCAGTGCCCAAGATGACAGTTGGTCATGGTTGGGAGGCCATGCTCATAGGAGAGGTGCTTATACTAGAGTGTGTAAAGGAAAGGTTATATTTGATTATTTGCATACTAAGTATGATGATTCAGGGTTATCCCTGACAGATGTATCAAATCTTGTGGTGAAAGTGTACCACCTCTGCAGAGTGTCAAACTATTCGAATAGCCACGTCCGCGGTTATGGACAGTTAGAGTGGCCATACTGTTTCGTTGTCAGATATTTTCAAAATGACTTATGAAATGAATGATGAATCTTGACTTGATCACAACAGGGTTGTGACTATGACACTAGCTTCCCAACTTAAGTGATTTTAGAACTTTACTTTATCTTTCTTTGTTTCAGAACTCAGCTTAGGTTTTCAACTTAACTTTATAGTTAAACTTAGAGTTAGCATTTACACTAGAACTATCTTACTTGTTAGTGGTAGTTTGCGAGTACTTAAAGAGTACTCATGGCTTTTGTTCCTGGCTATTCCTATGGCCAGACTATGAAGGAGACTACCAAGATGACGGTCAGCAGGACGGATATGATAACTAGGACTATCTGCCTTCGTCAGTATTGCCCGTGCCCCTGAAGATGGACCCCACCTCTACGCTTATTATTTATTCCGCTGCTTGTTGTATTAAGACTGGATCATGAGATCCTTATTTGTGTAAGACCTTATTTATGGTTTGTAATGGATGATGTACTGTGGTATCCAATCTGTTATGTCTCGCAAAAATGGTAATCCTGGAATTGCGATGTATGACATAACAGACATCTGAAATTAAAAATCCGGGTGTTGACATGTTCCGAGTGAACCTAAGACCCCACTAGTTTTGTTAGTTATGAATATCTGCGACATTATCAGTCTATTTTTAAAAGCTATGGATTCTAGTACATCACGTACACATGCATATGGTCATGTTCGTGTATTGTGTTTGCCTAGTGTGCTGCTGCTAGCTTTTTAGTTATTCACGTCTTCCTAGTTTGAATTCTTGGTATCACCATGTACATCGCTTTGAATCGTCTTTAGCATCTGCTATTTTGTTTATGCCTAGTGTACGATCGCTTGCTATTCAGGTTTTTAACTCAAAGTCGAGAGTACGTAGTTGTAGCTGTAACTGCTTATCCCTATTGTACTGATAAGTGTGCTAGTTATTGAGTAGATTTGATTTTTCTTGAATCATTTGATTACCAGTACAACATGTTGCTCATCTTGCTTAATTAGTACCGTTTGATCATCATACTTAGTTGGATTACCATCACTATATCATGGCAAGTTATTTACAAGTCATAATATATATTGTTTGTTCATCGTTCTCTTAGGCTAAAATAATTGTAGAATTTATTTTGTGGTTGTTGGTTATGTTGTTGGATATTCCATTAGCCTGGAACTATTTTTCTCACTCCCTCCAATTCAAATTAGTTGACTTGGATTTGTCTAGATTCGGATGTATTTAGACATGTTTTAGTGCTAGATATATCCGAATCTAGATGAACTTGAGTCAATTAATTTGGGTCGGAGGGAGTAGGACAATCTTGTTAGAATAATATTTAGTACTGGTTCATTATTGCCATGCTATCGTCAATATTTTTACTAAGTGCATGAATCTAGAATTGGATGCTGCTCATTATTGATGTACAGATGTGTTCATCTTAATTTCTGCATACATGCATGTGTAGGGTACAGTAGGTTTCTGCATATGATTGGTTATTTTATGTGTGTGCTTGGAAGAATATCTAGCTAGCTTATAATGTAATTTTGCATTGCATATTATATCTAGGCCATCTATATTGGCTATATCAAAACTATATTATTTTCTAATATATTAATATTAGTCGAGAACGGTAGACCGACCCCTATATCGAACTGTCCAAACCTTGTCAGTCTATTTGGTTCTTTTTATCTGGATCTTTCTATTTGGATCTTATTTGTGGTTATTTGAAATTTGTATTTATGGGTGGTTCATTGTTATAACGCGTAGGGAGTGATGGGTTTGAGCAGGATCAAGATTTGGAGGAAGAACACTTTCACGGACAACGAAGGCATGCCCCTTTCATAATTATCCCATGTTTTACAAGTGCATATTATTATTATTATTTCACAAATATTACTGCTATTTTGGTTATCCACATACCTTGATACACCTGTCGCCATACAGAACCCTGAGTAGAGATTATATATTAATCATGTAGAGTAGAATTGCTTAGTCATGCTAAATAATATTTAGGATACTTGATCTCCCCTCTTCAGAGGAATTGGATGACCATCAGGTCACATATATACTTTTGAAACTTGTTGAGATCGGTGAGCTAGCCATTGTTGCTTCCTCTACTCTATTCTACTATGGGTGAAACTTATCATCTAAACACTGGCGCGGGCGACAACTGGATCAAAGGAAGGAGCGATTGGCCGCTCTTCACTAGATGAAGAGGGCAATCCATCGTCCGTGCCACATGAGGGCCTAATAAGTCTTGGATTTGAAGATTGTGACCAACGTACAACCACATGCTATAATGGGCACTGGCTTGGTCAAGTAAGTTAGTCATCCTTGGGTGTCGATATCGCTATATCGTTGATGAGGTGTCTGCCTGCGGGGGAGCCTTCGGCACAGATAGGGGGACCGGTTTAGGGACATACTCTCAGTTCCATGCGCCATACCCGGTGGGCATGTCACATCTTTGGGGGATCTAGCTAAAAGACCTCGTCACAATCCCTCTGTCGGTACACCAATTGGTGTGTATTAAACCAACGACGGCTGGTGGGCATCAAGACGGGATTATATCATGTGGGAAAAGTGTACAACCTCTTCGGAGTTTAAACTATTCGAATAGCCATGTCCACGGTCATGGACGACACATGAATCTTGCTTGACATACGGGAACCTGTCTTGCTACTTCCCTCTTTGCCCATATCCTTATCCAGGAACCTATGAACTATGTGAGTTGTCATGGACAATTACACTATTGAGAAATACCACATTGATGATAACCATGTTTTTGTCTGAAACCGCATTTATCAAAACTATTACCATATCGCAAATAAAATTGTCTTTATGCAAAAGAACCATATAACCTCCAGATAAAGCCACATGTAGATATTATAAGTTTTGCATAAGGGGTATGTTGAGTACGTCATGCACTCATGGAAATGCTTTTGTTGATACTTCAGAGTACTATGGAGAATAACATGACTATGACTATTATGATGACGCTGATGAGTGAGGTCTCGTGGACTACATCGCTGCCTGTGACTGAGATGGAATCGCTACGCGTTTTATATTTCTGCTGTGCTTTCTGGATGTAATAAATGTCACTAGACATTTTACTATGTTGTTATCCAGACTTTGTAATAAATTACTTTTGTATGTCTGCAATGATATACATTTCACTTTGTCATCAACATTGATCTTGGGCTTAACGAATAAACACAAGGGGGTTTGGAAGTTAAGTTCCGGTCCTCACAAAAGTGGTATCAGAGCCGACGTCGACCCAGTCACATGGCCTTAGATGGAATGAAAAGCCTTTAGTACGCGTATATTAATAAACCATATGTTACAAAAAAATAATAGGATTCCTTATTGTTTCTCGTCTATTCATTTAGATTTTACAAAATTTTGTTACTGATATTCTTCTCTTATTCAAATGTGCGTAGATGGCCATACCTGCGACACGCCGGATCGAGGAGTTTGGGAACCTTGGTCGTGAGTTTCGGGACATGCTGACGAGGTTGGGTTATGACCGTAACCCTGAAGCGGCTGGACACACCCTGTGAGATTTACCTTGGTGGTGCTTCTGAACCTATCACTCCATGGAAGACGCGCAGGAGCAAGAGGACACCAATTCACTGCTGATGGAGAGTACTTTGTGGATGCCACCATCCATACCATTCACCGGGCGATGCAGAGGATGGCCGGTATCTACCAAGATGAGTTACGCAACACACAGTTCTGTTACTTCGCCTACCGAGATGAGGGAGGTGCGCTCCGTCAGAACATGAGGTACCAGAATGAGGATGATCCCACACTCACTCGCATGGCATCGCTCAACTTTGGACTAGAAAATTGCTTGATCGCAGTCATCGGTATGCTGGAGGGATGCATGTCACCTTATTCATCACTATCAGGATCGAGCTCATACTTTGGAGGAGAGATTGGTGGAAGCTAATAGAACCTTAGTTGTCATCAATGCTGCACGTGAAGCTGCTGAAGCTACTGCTGAACATGCCATCGCCGTGGTGCATGTGGCCGAGACCGCTACGGAGACTGTGCTGGCAGTCAATGACAGTGGTGTAGGACAGGGACTGGAACTACCACAACCTGCACCTAATGCATAGCATCGCAGGACATTTTACGACAATGTGCGCGGCATCCGATACCATGTGCGTGTGCAGGTCACAAGGAAGAAGAAGTGCCAACATGCAGCGAGGCGTCGTCTTTCTCTCCAGGCCATCGCACCGATGCTCACGCTTCCCGCGCCACCATCAGTACAGCATGAGCCTGCTGATGATTCCCATGGAGAAGAAACAGAGCCTGAAGAAAGGATTCCAGCAAGCTCGGACGAAGCGGAGTCTAGCTTCGAACCTGATCAGCCGAATGCAGGATTGCATGGGTACTTAGACGAGTAGACTACACTGAACCATGAGAGAGCCTTTATTTTAATAATGCATGAGACGTTAGTTATTTTTAAATAATTGCATATGTGTGAGTAGACTATACTGATCTATATGTGGTATAGCTACTACTCTATCTTGAACTTTTTGTGTGTGAGATTTTAAGACAAATTTGGTTCTCGTTTGGATTTCTTTGATGTTTCAATTGTTTGTCCATGCAAGTTTGGTTTTGGGGTATTTTATTTCCCTCTCTTCTATTCTAACCTTGAGCAACAATAGGATGAACACCAACCGAGGTCATGGTCGTGATGGACGCGGACGTGGACGCGGTTGCGGACCGGCGTTCGAGGAGAACTTTGCTGAGGGTGAAGTCCATAAAACTGATACCAATACTGAGGATGAAGAACAACATCCACCATGACCACTGTCACCTAACATGGCACAAATAATGTTGATGCAAGCACAGTTGCTGCAGCAGATGGCCGCCAACATGGCAAATCAGAACCAAAACCAAAACCTGAATCCGAATCAAGGTCATCATCCTCCACCACAGTCCAAGTTAACAGAGTTCATGAGGACAAAGCCACCTACTTTCGCAGGGTCAGCGGACCCTATAGAAGCTGATGATTGGCTGAAGGACATTCGCAGGAAGCTCAATTTGGTCAATGTTGATGCACAAGACCGTGTGAAGTTTGCGGCGCATCAACTCTAGGGTGTAGCTGCAGATTGGTGGGAGAGCTTTTATGATGCACATGATGATGGTGAGGCAATCACCTAGAATGAATTTTCTGAAGTTTTTTGTACTACACACATTCCAGCTTGTCTCATGGAGCTGAAGAGGGATGAATTTCGAGCTCTACTCCAAGGAAAGATGCCAGTCTCGGAATATTGGGATCGTTTCACTTAGTTGTCATGCTATGGGAAAGTAGATATTCCCACTGAGGCTGACAGGACTGCTAGGTTCCGGAGGGGATTGAACCCAGGTCTGAAGGATAGGTTGGTATCCCATGACTTTCCAAATTTCTAGAGTCTGGTAAACAAGGCTATTCTGCAAGAGAACTCAAAGAGAGAGCTAGAGGAATACCACAAGCGCATGGCACCACAGGGTCATCATGGAGCAGGAAGCTCACGCCAGAAGAACAATAACTGCCCGGGTTATCGTGGAGTAACTGCCAAGTCAGCAAAGCCTAGCCACAACTTCCAGCACAATCTTTACCGTACACCAAGAGCTAAAGTTGGAGGAAACCATGCCAACACTGCTAGAAACACATGATATAGCTGTGGCATAGAGGGACACTTTTCTGCGGCATGCCCGAACAAGAAGAACACAGGGCCGACACTAGTGAAGTTCAATTTGGCGTCTGTTGCCAAGACACCAACAGCGGGACATGGGCGAGGCATACTGCCTACACTAGGAGGCGCACCTCCTGCCTCTGAACAGACAGGTCGTGGTCAAATCAACCACATCACGGCCGAACAAGCTAATGAAGCCTTAGATGTTGTTCTTGGTATGTTCCCAATCAACTCATGTCATGGTTTAGTACTTTTTGATTCTGGAGCTTCTCATTCGTTTGTTTCCAAGCAATTTGCTGAAAAGCACTATTTGAAAACTGAGGGTATGAGTTGGTCAATGGCAGTACAATCACCTGGGGGAATTCTTATGTCATGTTTAAAATGACCTAAAGTGATCATAACGATCGAGGGAGTAGAGTTTCTAGCAAACCTCATAGTGTTAGACTCTAAAGGGTTTGATGTCATTCTTGGCATGAACTGGTTAGGGAAACATAAAGGTATGATAGATTGTGGCCTTAGAGCCGTGTCCTTAACCAGTACTCAAGGAATTGTGGTGAATTACAAACCTGAGTTAGCATCAGAAACCGTAGTAAAAAAAGTTTGTTGAACAGCTTGAAGGAGATGGTTGTGTCAGATGTTAGGGTGGTTAAGGAATACCCAGATGTTTTCCTAGAGGAGTTACCAGGTCTTCCACAAGATCGTGAGATAGAGTTTGCAATTGAGTTAGTGCCAAGAACCGCCCCTATTGCAAAAATACCATATAGAATGCCAGCAAATGAGCTAGCTGAGATGAAGAAGCAAATCCAGGAACTTATAGAGAAGGGATACATTAGACCGAGCACATCGCCTTGGGGAGCACCGGTGTTGTTTGTGAATAAGAAGGATGGTTCCATGCGTATGTGTGTGGACTACTGTGCTCTGAATGAACTAACCATCAAAAACAAATACCCTTTACCGAGGATCGATGATTTGTTTGATCAGTTGAAAGGAGCTTCTATTTTCTCAAAGATAGATCTCAGGTCAGGATACCATCAGTTAAAGATCTGACCAGAAGATATACCTAAAACAGCTTTTGTTACTCGTTACGGCCTGTATGAGTTTCTAGTGATGTCATTTGGACTCATGAATGCACCAGCTTACTTCATGAATCTCATGAATAAAGTGTTCATGGATTGCTTGGATAAATTCGTTGTTGTGTTCATTGATGTTGTACTAATCTATTCTTGTAATGAAGAAGAGCACGACAAACACCTACGGATTGTTCTAGAAAGTCTTAGAGAACATCAACTCTATGCAAAATTTAGCAAGTGCGAGTTTTGGTTAAAGCAAGTAGATTTTCTTGGTCATGTCATTTCAGCTGAAGGAGTAGCAGTGGATCTACCTAAAGTGGAAGGAGTACTTAGCTAGAAGCAACCGAAGAATGTGTCAGTGATACGCAGCTTCCTCGGACTTGTGGGATATTACTGTCGCTTCATAGAAGATCTCTCAAGAATCGCGAGACCGATGACACAGTTGATAAAGAAGGAGAACAAATTTGAGTGGACACCAACATGTGAGACCAGTTTTCAAGAACTCAAGAGGAGACTGACTTCCGCTCCAGTGCTAATTTTGCCAGATATTCGGAAGGATTTTGAAGTTTATTGTGATGCTTCCAAACATGGTTTGGGTTGTGTACTCATGCAGCAAGGCAAGGTCATAGCATATGCCTCGAGATAACTACGTCTGCATGAAGTGAACTACCCCACACATGATTTTGAATTGGCTGCCGTAGTACATTCTTTGAAGATCTGGAGACATGATATGTCCCTAACGTATCTATAATTTTTGATGCTCCATGCTTGTTTTGTATCAACTTTCTTATGTTTTGTTTACACTTTGCGGTATTTTTATACATTTTCTGGAACTAACCTATTAACAAGATGCCATAGTGCCAGTTGCATGTTTTCTGTTGTTTTTGGTTTTAGAAAAGCTAGTAAGGAAATATTCTTGGAATTGGATGAAACAAAAGCCGAAGTTCCTATTTTTTCCAACACAAGACAGAGTCCAAAGCAGAGACGGAGGAGGGCACCGAGGCGGCCACACCCTATGGTGGCGCGGGTACCCCCCAGGCGTGCCACCAAGTGGTGTGGGCACCTCGGGCCTCCACCGACCTTGCCCCTTCGCCTATACATTCCCACCGAGATGAAAACCCTAAAAACAAGAAAAGAATTCCACAAACAGTTCTGCAGCGCCTCCGCCACTGAAGAGGAGATTCGGGGGACATAAGTCTCTATTCCGGCACCCTGCCGGGACGGGGAAGTGTCCCTGGAGCCATCTCCATCGACTCCACCGCCATCTCCATCACCGTTATGGACTCCCATGATGAGGAGGGAGTAGTTCCCTCTCGAGGCTAAGGGCTCTACCGATAGCAATGTGTTCATCTCTCTCTCTATGCATGATCTTATTGATATCATGAGCTTTGTAATCTAGTTGTGGATGTATTCTGCTACTCAAGTGCTTTAATTAATCTCTCCTTATCCCCACGTGTGTGAAGTTGACAGTGTGCACACCGTGTGGCACTTTGGCTAAGGTTACAGAAATACTTATCATGAGTATAATTTGAGTTGGATGTCTCTATGAGATTGTGGTGTTTGTTGGAACCATCTAGCGCTCAAGGTGATAGTGAGGGGTTATCTAGATGGGGAATGCGAACTTTAAGGTATGTTGTTATAGCCCTACATTGTTGAAAGAACATTTCATGGTTCCCTGTGTTTTGTGTGTTAGATAACAATACCGTGGAGTTTTCTCATGTGTGCTAAGTGTGCAAGGAAGTGTTTTTGGTGTTTGGGGGGCGGATTATCCGCCCCCACCATGGGCCGGATAATCTGGCCTGGCCTTCTTGGCCAGGGCTGGCTGAGCGTGAGTCTCTGTCTGGGGGCGAATTTTCCCCGGACAGTCCGGAGCAGGGTGGATTTTCTTCCCTAGCCGGATAATAGGGCCAGATAATCCGGCCCCAGGGAGAAGAGCAAAGGCTGGCACGACGCGAATCTCTGTCCGGGGGTGGATTTTCCCCGGGACAGTCCGAAGCGGGGCGGATTTTCTTCCCTGGCCGGATAATCCGGCTCTCCCCTTGGGCCGGATAATCCGGTCCCTAGGAGAAGAGCAAAGGCTGGAATGACGCGAGTCTCTGTCCGGGGGTGGATTTTTCCCCCGATAGTCCGAGGCAGAGGAGGAGTTTTCCCCGGACCGGATAATCCGGCCCTCACTTATGCCGGATAATCCGGCCCCAAAAGGCTCCAATGGCTCCATCTGGACAGGGGGTATAAAAGACACATCTTCCTCTTCGGTCAGATCTCTTGATTCATTCGAAAAAGAACAGACATGTTGCAAAAGCTCTCTCCTGATATCTCCCACTTCAACCACCTGAAGGCTTCGATCTTTGGGAGAATTGAAGGAGGAGACATCATTCATCGTCATCACGAATCAAGCACTTCAACTCCTCTCCATTCAATTGGAGAATCCCCGATCTAGTATTCTCGTTGATATCTAGATCTCGTGTTTTGTTATTGATAACTATTGTTCTTGTGGCACCTTGTTGTCATTACGAGAGCCTCCAACTTGGTTGTGGAGTTGTGCCCCGCTAGTTGTGTAAAGGCGCCGGTTCCCGCCTCAAAGGAATCCTATAGTGGAAAGGTGGATCAGGCCTTTGGTGGCGAGATCCATCAGAGAACAGGGTGAGGCCTATTATGGAATGGTGGTCTTAGTACCACCCACCCCTCCAACATAGATGTACTTCCCTTAACAAGGAAGGAACTGCGGTAAAACAAATCTTGTGTCTCCGTGTGCTCCACTAACGTTTCCTTGTTCCTCTATCTTAATCTCCTTTACTCGCTAGTAGTTAGGTTTGCATATAGGGAAATTCTACTTAGTAGTAAATCTAGATAATTTACCTTTTGTGTTAAGCCTAAAATTGAAAAAGCATTAAAATTTGAAGTAGCACCTATTCACCCCCCCTAGGTGCCCGTATGATCCATTTCAATTGGTATCAGAGCCCCGGCTCTTTATTTGGGCTTAACCGCCTAAGAGAAGTATGGGTACTAAGGAAATTGGGAATGAGGTTGTGGATAAGGTCACAATGGATGACCTCAAGACGTTGGAAACAACCTTGTTGAAATCCTTTGAGACTAAGATGGAAGAGATGTAGCAAATGATTGCTCGTCACGTCATCTACATCCCCATCCACATCTTCCTCTGAGGCCACCACTCCTCTATCTAAGGATAAGGCTCACGCCGGATCTAATGAAGATGAAGTGGTAGGTGAAAAACATAATGGTTCCGCCTCCAAGAAGGGAAGTGGTAAGGAGGACTATAGTGAGGTTCCTCATCTATATTCTCCCAACCCACCTATCCCTCATCCTCATATAAACAATAGGGGTGATCCACCCAAGCTTACTTCATCTACATTTAATCAATGGAAATTCTTAATGAAATATCTTGTATGCAGGTCGTCAATTGAACTTTGGAGGATTATCAAAGATGGCATATTGGATACCCCACCAACTTGACTAGAAGGGAAGTTGTGGACAGTCAATTGAATCCAACAGCTCTCCACATGATTCAGCTCGGAGTGGGTCCCAAGGACATGCCCCACATTGAGCACTTCAACACCACCAAAGAGGCGTGGGATGAACTCACCGATCTGTTCATTGGAAATGAAAGCATGAGAAGAAATAGGTATGATGCCCTTAGCAATGAAGCTGAAGGATTTTACATGTTGGATGGTGAAGACCATGAAGATTTGTATAGAAGCCTCAAGGGCATTACAACAACGTTTAGAAAGCATGGAGCCACTCACATTGATGATGCTTGGATAAAAAGGAAATATGTGAGTGCTCTAATGCCATTTGAGCCAACAGACTTGAAGAGCTTGCAAGGTAGACACAACTACCATCAAATGACTTCCAATGAAGTCATGCAAGAAATGGCGTCATTCAAGGTTGTAGCTAAGAATGTTGAAGATGCCCGTGCTCGGGCTATTGGAATGCAAAAAGGAGTCAATGTTGCTCTAAAGGAAAATGTTGTTGAACAAGATGAGGATGAAAGAGGATACGAGGTTGTCTCCATGGGCTGTCCCGAGGAGGTCAAGCATGCTCATAAAGAGTACATGGCTTTCTATGCAAGGAATTTTTGGAAGGATCCAGCCAAGGCCAAGTCTGAACTCGAGCGCAAGAATGAGTCAAGTGGAAGAAGAGAGAATGGCCCAAAACTGAGAACATGCTACAATTGTGGAGATAGGTTGCACTTTGTGGCTGAATGTCCATATCAAAGTAGAGAAGACAATGGTGGCAGGCTCATCCTTAAAGAAAGTCCAAGGCACCTCGAAAGAAGCCATTTATCAAAAAGAATGGTCCTTACAAGAAGCAACCCAAGATTGTCTTGGTGGCACAAGAAGAATATTCCTCCGCAAATGAAGACGAAGAGGATGAAGATAGTTCTCGAGAGGTGGCTGCTATAGCCACCACATCCACCCCGTCATCACGCTTCGACTCTCCAAACGAAAATGTCATCAACAACAACGTCACTTGCCTCATGGCAAGAGGGTCCGAGGTATCATCTTCTATTTCTTCATTTCCTAAGACTAATATAAATATGGATATGGATGATCATACTAGTCTTAAGATAAAAGAAGAAGTTATTGCTTTGGACAATTTTTCACTAACCTGCAAGGTGAGCACAAACTTCACTTTGATACTCTTATGAGTCAACTTGCTCATTTTGAAGAACTTCTCGAAGAAAAGGGTAGAATTGAAAGAGAAGATGCCTTGGAAATTGCCCTCTTGAAGAATGCCTTAGAGGAAGAAGAGGAAGCTCATGTATCCTTGGAGGAGAAACTTGAGTCAATCAAGGACTCCCATGAAGAGGTTGTTGCCTAGCTCATTAAAGAACATGACAATGCTCTTGCCAAGGTAAAGAAACTAAAGAAGGAAAAGATTGAATTTGGGGCTGCTCATGCTAGACTCTCGGAGAAGTTTTAGAAACTTGACATTGCTCACAAGGCATTGGAGAGTGATCATTTTACTTTAAATGAGTCTCGTGATCAGCTCCAAACTCAATTGGACAAGTATGATATGCCCAGCACCTCCACTCCATTTTGTGGATGAGAAGAACTTGTAAAGGGATCTCAACATAAAGGTAAAGAAGTCCTAGATGAGGTGCTTAGCAATCAAAGGACCAACAATGGTAAAGAAGGTCTTGGTTATGTTCCCAAGACAAAGAAGAAGAAGAACAACAAGAAAAAGAAGAGCAAAATTGATCAACCAAAGACAAGTGCCACCACTAATGACAAGACTCACTATGATGGTTTTGCAGGGGATAATAATCCTAACTATGAATTATTTTGTGATTATTATGGTGATGTCTATGCTAGCTATGTAGGTCCATTTGATAGTTACATATGTTGGTCGATTTGGGTTCCCAAAACCCTTGTCACTAACATGAGAGGACCCATTGAAAAATGGGTACCTAAAACCAAGAAGTAACTTTCTTGCAGGGATATGCTTCCGGTGGGTCTAAATGGGTACTCGATAGCGGGTGCACTAGTCATATGACCGGAAGCAAGGAGATCATCTCGGAGATGCGGCCAAACCATGATCACATAAACGTCTCCTATGGTGACAAGTCAAAATCTAAAGAACTGGGTCTTCTCAAAAAGTTGTGGTTGCTCACGATATCTCTCTCATGGACTTCATGCTTGTTGAGACCCTAGGTTACAATTTACTTTCTGTTCGTGCCCTTGGTAAGATGGGCTTTGCAGTTTTTATTGATGCTGATTTGGTTGTCGTGGTGGTGGCATGGCAGAAGCCATGGATAGGCTAAAGATGGGGCCAATGTGTGCTAGGGAAATCCAGGGAGGGAGAACGTGGTGATTCCACGCACATATGTTCTTGTATTCTCTCTATCAATGGCGTTTACAGGTACTCTTCAAGCTATTGGTGAGAAGGAGACTATGTCTCTTACTCCCCACAAGCTAGCCCCAAAGTTCTACCTTAGACAGAGAAAATGATCGATCAGCCCCTCTCTATGGAGGTCCTGGTGCTCCTTATATAGGGGAGCCCGGGTTACAAAGTTAGGGCACATGTGGCGGCATATTCTCCGAATATGTCCCTCGACTAAAGCTAGATGCTTCTTTATTCTCTTTAATGGCTCATCCGGGCTTTGGACGTAACCCGCAACGTAATCCTCGTCTTTAAGCGTCACCAGACACAGGCTACGTCAGACGACATTGCTCGTGTCATCTTGGTCGCCCCTGACCTGCTGGTCCTCCTCTCTGCTTTGCTTCACTCATGCTACAGCTAATAAAGCCACCTTTTGACCAGCGGGAGATTCCTTCCTTCTCTTGGAAGCCATAAGATAGTCCGGCTAGCATGTGGCTAACCCGACTATGAGGGTACCTGCATGATAGAAAGATAAACATGGACGGCATACGTTTTATGTCGATCGGGCTACGACTGAGGAGATGCTCCACGGGCCGGGTTACTCCATGGTTCGGCCTGCCTTGAGGTGACCCGACCAACACTTGATTTGACCGCGCCGTACCCCGGCAAACTCGGCCTTTATACCCTGGTGTTACCCTACCCGGGGGTATCCCCCCAACATTAGTCCCCGAAGTTGGTGCGGTCTTAGCAACTTTTAGTTGTTAAGGCCACAGCAGGTTCCCATGTCCGGACCTCTGCCTCTTTGGCCGAGTTATCCCGTAACCCAGGGCTTTTCCTCTAGCGATCCCTTGGCTCATTCCGAGTTATTCCTCGCTCGCCGGGTCTTTTGCTTGCTAATCCGGGTTACCTTTCCTTCTCTCATATGCTTCCCCACGTCCTACGTGGAGGGTAATCATCATTTTGCCTCATTTTAAGGGCCACGCGCATTTAATGCACCAGTTACTGTTGCCATGTCACGAATAACTACTGCGTGTGTCCCTTCACTGCCGCGCCTCGTTAACTGTAACACCATGTCACGTCATGGGATCTTCTGCTCCCCGTGGCCATCGCTGTGGCCATGCTCTAATTGGCTGACTCAGCTGTGTACACGCCTGTTGCGTGTGGCGTGGCGACCGCAAAGGATCCCACTACACGCCCTCTTGCGTGGTTAAGTAGGAGGCCTGGGGCAATCTTTGGGGAAGTTCCGCATTCCTTCGCGCTTCCCAGCCTCCTTTCTCTCTCACTAGAATTTCACCGCCGCCGCTACTTCTTCGTCGCAACTGCGCCGTCGCAACCATGCTCAGGCAGCACCTTGCGCCTGCGCCACCATTCCCACTCAAGAGCTTCACCACGGGGCCTTGCGCTTCTCGGTTCCCCTCCACCGGTTATTTCTATTCTGATTTCCTTCTCGAAGACCTTGAGTTCGCCATGACTGAGGAGGAGGCAGCCGCGGTGGCGCAGCAGGAGGAGGAGGGAGAAGGCCGCGAGAACGGCGGCTAGGATGGCACGCTTGTCTGCGAGGATGATCTGGACTAGCTCTGTGCCACGTGCCGCATCCCCACTGGCGTTGCCTGTCGCCTCGCCACCAACGAGATTTCCCCCTCTCCCAATCCAGGGGAGTACGTTTGTTTTTCTGTCTCATTTCCAGCACGGCTTCGGCCTTCCTACCTCAGATTTCTTTTTTGATTTCATCTCTACGTATCACTTGCAACCGCATCATCTCCCTGCTAATGCCATCACTTCTTTATCCTCTTTTGCCTCTGACATTGAGGGATATCTTGGCCTCTGGCCATCTAAGGAGCTATGGATCAAGTTCTTCGGTCTCCAGAGCAACGTTGTTCTGGCTAAGGAGCTTACTCCGGAGGAGAAGCACCTGACTCAGTGCGGTGCTGCCTCCATATCTCCTCGCAAGGGCTCTGTATTTCCCCGAATCACCGGCTCGAGTCCTGCAAAGGCTGGGCCCGAACATTCTTCTATGTCCGGAACACCACCGAGGAAGATCTGATTCGGCTCCTCCCCTTCAAACTTGGCCCTCCAGATACCTCTCTTTAGGAGAGCATCGCCAAGCGACCCACAGCCCTGGCGAATCAGGTGGAGCACCGGATCAAGGAGAAGCTTCAGGGGGAGGACATCATGATCACTTTTGTCAGCAGCCGGGTCTCCCCCTTTAGAAGCACGCCCACAAGATCTGCTACTTGAGCGGCCCCCTCGACCCCCACCGGACTTCATCTTTTGATCTTGATAACTCGGCGGTTTACCGTTAGGTTAAGGCCATTTTCAATATGGAGAAGGAATTCTCTGAAGATTGGGAATGGGGAATCGAGCCCTTCACCCAGGACAACCCTTCGCCAAAGGTAAACTTACTTCTTACTATTTTCCGGATCTTCTCCGTATGTCGGATTACTTTCATAACTTAGCAATTATTATCTTGTTCTCAGCGATTCCTCCAGTAGCCCCTAGAAGATAGAGAGGTGCCGGCGAGCAAGTGGGTACCAGACCGCGCCGAGGAGGAAGAGGAGGAGCCTGATCCGGAGACCTTCCTGCCCACTCCGGACGTCGTCAAACGCGGCTCTAGTAAAGCCTCTTCTCTAAGGGATTGGCCTGATGACGATGACTCAGATGTTGAGGTCCTTGAGATACTTGATCCAGTTCTCATTTCTTACACATATCTGGTCATGTTTGAATCTTCAGCTAACCCAACTGGTTAGGTCCACGAGGTTCCCCCCTTGCCACGGGTGGTTCGATCTCTACTCCCTCCCAGAAGCGCGCGGCTATCTTGGCCGCAGCTTCGGAGGCGCCGCCGCCCAAGAAGAGGTAGAAGAAGTCTGGGGTGAAAGCCTTGACTAAGCCGGCCGCCAAGAGCACGGTCTGGAGGGTGCCCAAACCTCGGGCTCCCCCAACCTCAGACGAGTAAGTCTCTTTGCATGTGTACTTGGGGTTTTTTCCTTTCGGTATATGCCTTTGTCTCTTATTGGTTCTTTCTCTCTTTTTGACTTGGTGCCTTTCTGCTTTCCAGAGCTCCTACGGTCATCCCCTAGAGCGGCTCCGGCATTTCCTCTCCGATTCGGAGCAGCCCTTCTCCCTCCCTCCCCCCTCCTGCGATGACGATACTCGCCCGCTCAGGCCTATCCAAGAGGGTTCCGCGGTTGCGCCTGACCAGAGCCCACCTCGTCATGAGGAGGGCAATATCGGCGCGGGGGGTAGTGGGGCGTCTCAGGATACGGCCATGCCGGATCTTCCTAGTTTCTCTTCGGCCCCAGTGCCAAGTGTTGATGTGCCAGTTTCATCGGCACCGCCCCCATCAAGTTTCACTTCAGCTCCAGCAACACCAAGATCGTGAGGGCACCACCAAAGACCACCAGCATCAAAGACTAACAGCGGTGACCAACACCAACAGCAGCAACAACATCCTTAGCAACAGCAGCCTCCGCCAAGGCCCCAAAAAGGAAAGCTCCATCGGCCGCCTCCGGATCCATGGCGTCTATCGCGGATATTTTCCCGCCAGCTTCCCGAGCTCCATCGGGATCAGCAGCCTTGGATCTTCTGCCACGTCCTCCGTCATCCGACAAGCTTAATAAAACTACCGGATCAGCCAAAGGCACCTCCTCCGGGTCTGCCGATGCTGGATCAGAGGGTAGCGGGCAGCTGGTCCTACATAGCATCCCTGCTACAACTCCATCTACAAGGCGAGAAGCCCATGTCAAAGGCTTGGTGGCGAGTTATTCTCCGAGCGGCGAGAGTTACAGTCCACTGCTCCTGGAGTATGTGCGAAACTAGAACAACGCTGAATTCATCGACCCCTCGGATGAGCTGCCGGAGAAATTCGGCCCAGCTGAGTTCAACGCGCAGATGAACTCCAGCACCAAGGACATCTCTTTGGCTGGCCGGATGATGGAGGTAACCCTTTTCCTCTGCTGTGGTACCTTGTATGCATGAGCACTTGTAGATATATCCCCTAGTCCCCGAGCCTCCGAGGGAGTAACTTGTTACTCGGTTGGATGCTCCTAAAAAGTTTAGTTTTTGTCTTTCAATTTCAAATGTTTACAAAGTTAGAGTCGGGTTAAGTTCCGCTTGGCCCGGATCTTCTAGGCTTCCAATATCCACACACCTAGAGTCGGGTTAAGTTCCGCTTGGCCCGGATCTTGTAGACTTTGGATATCCACACACCTAGAGCCAGGTTAAGTTCCACTTGGCTCGGATCTAGTAGGCTTCGAATATCCACACACCTAGAGCCGGGTTAAGTTCCACTTGTCCCGGATCTTGTAGACTTCGAATATCCACACACCTAGAGCCGGGTTAAGTTCCACTTGGCCCAGATCTTGTAGACTTTGAATTACTCTTTACTTTCCCTTTGAACTTGGCATTGCCTTGCTTATTTCAGATTACCACTAACCGCCGATCTGCTGAGTTCCAGTGCCTGCTGGACTCCTATAAAGATGTTCGCGTGCGTTATGGCAAACTCCTAGAGGAGCACCAGAAGAAGGGTAATGTTTCTTACTTAGACTTTTCCTTCTTCCATTTTCATTTGTTCGAGTTATCTGTGATGTGTATTAATTTGTTATCCGGACCATGCAGCCGAGGTTGAAGCTAAGAATATCATCTTGCGGAAAAATATGGCTGAGATCAAAGGTATCTTATCTCGTTCACCCCATTATTGTGCGTTCTTTTCTTCATCCGGTGTATATTTATACTCCAACTCTTCCGGATTAACCCACTGTTGCAGTTGCTCTTGAAGACAGTGTACCCATGCCTGATATGATGACCCATTTCCTCGAACAAACAGGGAAACATCAGGCTGAACTGAAGCAGAAAGACGATGAGATAGCCTGGCTGCGGCTCTAGGACTCGGAGATTACTCGGCTAAATGCCGAAATTCAGAGGCTCAAAGACCTCCACAAAACCGAGTTGGACAAGGTGGACCAGGAGTTTGCCGAGGAAAAAGAGCATTTGACGACTCAAATTTCCAAGGATAAGGATCTATTGGAGGAAGCCGACGTAAAACTTACATCGGTAACCTCCGAATACGAGAAACTCCAGGCCCACAACACCAATGTCCACTCCGAGCTTCAGCGACTCCTCTTCCAGATTGCCTGTGAGTTCTTTGCCCCCGCTTAACTTTCATTCCTCCGGGTTTGGCGCTTTTGTTCACTATTCCCTTTGTTCTGTTCTTAGGAAAATTTCCAGAAGGCGATACTCTTGCTGCTGCTGCCGTAACCCGGTCCCGCGAACAGCGTGGTATCCCCACCGGTCCTAATGCCGATCCAATCCCGTATGATACGGAGGATCTGCTGGCGGGCTTCTCCACTCGCCTTGAGCTAGTGAAGAACTACGGCGCAGACATTATACTAGCGGCAACATGGATGTTCAGCTCCCTCTGGCCCACTGAGCCATTCCCAAAAGACATACGGCTTTCATAGCCAAGCTTATGGAGTGTGAGCATCAACTGAATCTGTGGCGTGAGTCGGCTGTGCGAGCCGGGGTTGACACTGCCTTGCAGTTCGTCCTCTCATGGTACGAAGGGATAGACCTAGGCCTGCTTACCTGCATGCGCACCGGATCTAAGTTGAACGAAGATCCGGCGTGGGTTGCACGCCGCAAACCAGTGCTAACAAACTTATCCAATATTCCTTCTGCCATGCTTGGAATGATGGGCCGAGCTATCTCGACATTTTCGATGATGAAGCAGTTTTTGAAGATGAAGAAGATGAAGGGAGTGAGGGTGAGGCCTCCGAGCTTGGCGAGGAGGCCGAAGACCCGGAGGACGGCGAGGCCAACCCTGAGGATAAGGTCGAGGCCAGCGCCCCTCCCCCAAATTCCGAAGTACCTCCTTCTTCGGTTGATGATTCGGCTGCTGCCCCTGCTCCTTAAAAACAATTGATCGTATTTGTCAGATCCCCGGAATGCCAGGCGGAAATGTATCTAAGTACTTTGGTTTGGTTGTGCTACAACTTATTGTTTTGAACTAAGTTCTTAATGTTGGATTATCATGGGTGAAGTCCCCGAGTTTCATTTTCTTGTTCCCCCAATTTTTGACTCGGCTCGCGTCTACCTTGATTCGGTTTTTTGACTTACGAGTTTGAGGTTCGAAAAATTGACTTAACAATACTTGAAACTTTGAGATTAGCTCAAAATAATCCGGCGTTAGATAAATACAGTAGACAAGGGGTTAGTCCAAATAACAAATGTCGGCTCGCTTAAGTTCTTTTCCTTAGTCGTTTTTCATGTGCATTGCCATTCCAAACTTGTTCTCTTGCTTGCCATGAAGCTAATTCTTGTTGGACAATAGCAAAGTCGAAGAGTTGGGTTTTTGGTGCGCACACATTACTAATCCGACTAATATATAAGCGACTTAACCCAGCCGACATAAAAAATACGAAAAACGAGAAAGACAATTATTATGGTAGTCCTCGAGTCTCTGCTTGGGGCGCCAAAGTTTCATTAATAAGCTCATTGCCGACATACATACCGACATATGAGTAGCTCGGATACATTCACCTCTTTGTCAGGTGTAAAAAGGACGGAGTAGTGCTACATTCCACGGTCGCTTAGATTCCTCTCCGGACCTGTCCGCCTTGTTCTTTTCATGTGGCTATGCATCAATAAGATAGTAGGAATCATTGTGCAAGGCTTTGCTTACAATGAAAGGTCATTCCCATGGAGGGGATAGCTTATGCATGCCAGTAGTGTGCTGTATCAAACGGAGTACCAGGTCACCTTCCCGGAAGACTCGGGGGTTCACTTTCCAGCTATGGTACGCCGGAGATTTTGTTGATATATGGCGGATCTGGACAAGGCCAGTTCTCTCGCTTCTTCCAGCAGATCAACATCATTTTGCCGGGCTTCGCGCACTTTGGCTTCTGTGTATTGGGTGACCCTTGGCGAATCATGCTCTATGTCGGCTGGTAATACAGCTTCTGCCCCATATACCAGAAAGAACATCGTATAGCCTGTTGATCGATTCGGAGTCGTTCTTAAACTCCATAGTACCGCTGGTAGTTCTTCTATCTAGCACCCCGCTGATCTTTGCAGCGGCTATATGAGACGGGGTTTTATCCCGAACAAAACTAGTCTGTTGGATCTCTCCACTTGCCCGTTCGATGCGAGGTGAGCGACTGAGGCGACATCTAGCCTGATCTTCTTTTCTCGGCAGAACCTCGCAAATGCTCCTTCAGTGAAATTTGTGCCATTATTAGTTATGATGCTATGGAGATAGCCATATCTCAGGATTATATCCTTGAGGAATCTTACTGTTGTTGCCCCATCACATTTCTTAATTGGCTTCACTTCAATCCACTTGGTGAACTTGTCGACCATAGCTAGGATATGGGTCATTCCTCCTTTAGCCTGCTTAAATGGCCCTACCATGTCTAGGCACCATACAGCAAATGGCCAGGTAATGGGGATAGTTTTGAGTTCCGACATTGGTAAATGAGTTTTCGTGGCGTATCTCTGACAACCATTACATTTTCTCACCAAATCCTCTGTTGGTTCCAAAGCATTTGGCCAATAAAATCCATGCTGAAAAGCTTTCACCACTAACGCCCTTGAGGATGCATGGTGACCACATTCTCCTTGGTGGATATCTTAGAGTATGTCAAGTCCTTCCTCTGGGTCAACACACCGCTGCAGTACTGTTGTTACACTTCTTTTATATAATTCGGCGTTGATAATAGTATAGGCCTTTGCTCTCCTTTGGATCTGCCTTGAGGATATCTCATCATCTGACAAAACTCCCTCTTTCAGGAAATCATATATTGGCCTTGCCCAAGCTGGTATAGCCCGGACGGGAAATGGTTCCTCGTCGATTTCCATCACATCTACCGACATAACTCCTGCCGGCTCTGGCTGATCAGTCCCCAGGTTTGCTGAGGCAGTCCCCAGGTTTGCTGAAGCAGTCCCCGGGTTCGCCGAGGTGCCTCCCCAATCTATCTCCATAGGTGCAGCTCCTGATCCGGAGAGTGTCGGGATATAAATTGAGTCTGATTCAGGCGACGGTGTGATGGATGGTTTTCTCAAGTGCTCCAATGCAACATTTGGCGGGATTGGCTGCCAGGATGAGCCTAACTTGGATAGCGTATCGGCCACCTTGTTTTCAATCCGAGGTACGTGATGGAATTCACACCCTTCGAAAAATCCACTTATTTTTTGAACATGGAATCTGTATAGGGCCATGTTAGCATCCAAAGCATCCCAGTTTCCAGACACTTGTTGCACCACCAAATCCGAATCTCCAAAGCATTGTATCTGACGTATCCCCACTTCTTTTGCTACCTTGAGACCATGTACCAATGCTTCATATTCCGCAACATTATTCGAGGCATTGAAGTAGATTTGAAGGACATATTTCAGTTGATCTTTCTTGGGTGAGGTAAGCACTATTCCGGTGTCCAACCCATCTTTCAGTTTTGATCCGTCGAAGTGCATTCGCCAATAACTAGAGTTCAGCAGAGGTGGCTCGTATTGCATCTCGACCCAGTCCACAAAGAAATCCGCCACCGCTTGCGATTTTATCGCATTTCTTCTGTCAAACTGCGGTGCATATGGGGCTAACTCAATTGCCCATTTTGCTATCCTGCCACTCGCATCCGTGTTTCTCATAATCTCCGATATGGGTGCCTCACATATTACTTTGATGGGATGTTCCTCAAAATAGTGTTTGAGTTTCTTGGCCGACATATACACGCCATATGCCATCTTTTGATAGTGAGGGTAATTCTGCTTGGAAGCAGATAATACCTTGCTTAGATAATAGACCGGCCTTTGCATTGACTCTCCTTCTTCCTCATGCTCCACTACGACTACTGTACTTACGACTCTGTTGGTCGCGGCTACGTAGAGCAACATTGGCTCCTTGGGTAGTGGTGCTGCTAGGATTGGTGCTTAGATAACATCTTTTTCAATTCTTGAAATGCGATATCCGCCTGTGGCGTCCATGTGAACTTGTCTGCCTTTTTCATTAGCTGGTAGAGGGGCAAGGCCTTCTCTCCCAACCGACATACAAACCGGCTTAACGATGTCAGGCAACCAGTGAACTTTTGCACATCGTTAAGGAATTTTGGCAGTTCCATTCTCTCTATGGCCCGGATTTTCGTCGGGTTAGCTTTGATACCTCGGCTAGACACTAAAAAATCGAGTAGCTTTCCTACGGGCACACCAAAGGTGCACTTCTCTGGATTAAGCTTCATCCGGAACCTTATTAAGTTCGTGAATGTCTGCCGGATGTCATCAAGGAGCGTATTTCTTGCCTTAGTCTTTATCACGACATCATCCACATAAACTTGCACGTTTCGACCTATTTGGTCGTCTAAACATTTTTGCATGCATCGTTGGTACGTTGCTCCTGCATTACGTAATCCAAACGGCATAGTGCGATAGCAATAAGCCGCGTACGGGGTAATAAACACAGTCTTTATTTGATCATCCGGATTTAGGGGTATCTGGTGGAAACCAGAATACGCATCAATGAATGACAATAGTTCACATCCGACTGTTGAGTCTATGACTTGATCTATTCTAGGGAGTGGGAATGGATCTTTGGGACACGCCTTATTTAGGTTCGTGTAATCAATGCACATGCGCCATACCACGACCATGTACGGGTCATCTTTCTTCTTTTCCAGCAGCACCGGATTAGAGAGACAATCTGGAAAGAGTACCTCCATGATAAATCCGGCTGCAAGTAGCCTAGCTATCTCATCCCCAATGAATTTTCTTCTGTCCTCGGCAAAACATCGGAGAGGTTGCTTCACCGGCTTCGCGCCGGGTCTCACATTCAAAGAGTGCTCGGCCAACTCCCTCGGCACACCTTGAAGATCCTGTGTGGTCCAAGCAAAGATATCCCGATTCTCATGGAGGAAGTTGACGAGCCCGCTTTCCTATTTGCCGCTTAACCTGGCACTAATGGTTATGGTGCGCTCTGGGAATTGATCATCGATTGGCACTTTATTTGTGTCCTTGGTTGCTTGGAATGACACGCTTCCGTGCGGGTTGGTCAGCACCGTCATATGTTGCTGTGCGGAGTGAGCCAATGCTGCCACTTCTAGTATCTTCCTTTTTTCCTGAGCTATCACGAGTGACTCGGCTAAGTTAGATCCGGCTGAGGCGCACTCGATCAAACGTCGGAAGTCCCCCGATACAGTTATCACACCCCTTGGTCCGGGCAATTTCATCTTAAGGTAGCTGATGTGAGTGCTTGCCATGAACTTGTTCAGCGCGGGCCTGCCTAGTAACGCGTGATAAGCGCTCTCCAGATTCACCACTTAGAACTCCAATTTTCAGTCTGGCAATTGTCTCTCGTGCCAACTAACACATCAACCCAGACTTTACCAATTGGCTCACAAGAAATACCTGGCACAATGCCATGAAAGGTGGTCCTTGTTGCTTGCAGCATGTTCTGTGTTATTCCCAAATTATGCATGGTATCCTTATACATAATGTTGATACTACTGCCATTGTCAATCAATACTTTGGAAAACCTCACATTGAGATTCGGCCCGATGAACGTTGGATCCAGGACTAGTGCATAGGTCCCAGGGCAAGGCATGATCTTTGGGTGATCCTTAATACTCCACGTGACCTCCTGATCTGCCCAGGACATGTATCTAACTACTACTGGCATTACTATGTTCACTTCCATATGCCGGTGCTGCAAGCTTTTCCGGTCATTTTCTTCCGTGGTAAACACATAGTAACTTTGATGATGCTTCCTGTACTCGTTTCGTCCCTCATTCACGTGGTAACCTTGGCCTTGTTGTTGGTTATTGTCTATTTGATGTACCGCATCCCTCCTTTCCTGATTTTCGTACCTCGGCGAAGGTGGTGGCAACATTAGTTGCTGTCCATTTCCCCCTGATAGTAATGGTTGTCGTGGTGCCTCATTCCTAGGTGCTTCATTCCGAGGTGCCTGAGCATTCCCCGAACTGCCTTGCTCTAACTTTCTCATCCACTCACATTGTCGGGTGGTGTGATTGGCCGGACTATTTCGGACTTGGTATATGGAACTTGCAAGGTTGATCCAACATAGACTCAAACGTATACCTCGGTCTATCCTTCCGCTCTTGCCATTGCTTTTTCTGCTCCAGGGTCCAAGGCTTCTTCCCTTCATTTTTCTGTTGCCAGTTTTGCCCTCTAGTTTTCTGGCGCTGGCTGGTGCCGGCATTGGGTTGGTCCCGGTCTACCACTGCCACCTGCTGTGAGTTATATCTGTAATCCGGACGATCGTCCCTTCTCTTTCCTCGAAAATCATTTCTCCTCGACGACTCGGAGCCATCTCGGTTGTAATATTCCTCGTTCGCCTCGCTTTACATTAGCTGGGGTTGCATTGGATCTCCCAAGGCATACAAATCTGCGATCCGGATTGTCTCAGCCAAAGTGGTTGGCATATCTCGCTGCAGCCTCTACCACAACATACTTCCATATCTGCATCCCTAGGCGAACCACAAAATAGCTTGTGATTCAATTACTCCCTCGCATGAGTTACGCACGTTGCACCACCGAGACAAGAAATCCCGGTCTGGCTCATTCGGTCTTTGCTGACATAGTGCTAGAGTCTATGGCCTGTTTGGCCTTTTGTAGTTGCTCGAAAAGTTGCTAACAAACAACTCCTCAAAATCCAGCCAACAGTTAACACTTCCTGGTGGCAAATTGTTCAGCCAAACTCTCGCTGGTCCTTCTAACATTTGTGGCACATATCTCACTACCCATCTCAAATTTCCAGTTGCGATCTTGATCGACGTCGTGTAATCAATCAGCCAGTCCTCTGGCCTAGTACTACCATCATAGGTTATGGTTCCTCTAGCCAGCTGAAAGTTCGGCACAGGTGGCTCCTTCATGATCCGGGGCCCAAAGCATGCCGGACCAGGTGGATCTTGTACCTCGATTAGCTCCGACCTGTAAATCCTATCCAGTTTCAACCTCGCGTCATCTGGCTGCAAGTTCCTGCTTCCCAGCCTTGACCGAATTATGTGGTGATCTGGTCTGGGGTATCCGTCGTTGATCATAGCCGAATAACCATCATTGTACCTTTCTCGATCCAGACAAACATTTTGCTGTCGCACTGCTTGACTCGTACTTTTATTCTACCCTGTTGTTGCCGAGTCTCGCTGTCCGGCATTGCCTTGGTCGCGGTTACCTCGGCCAACCTCACGTCGGTTGGTACTATGCCGATCTTCATCAACTTGCACTGCTTTGCCTTTTCCGGCCCTCACTGGATCATAGGGAACCATCTGTTTGTCCCTTCTTCTGGAGTTTACCACCTCCTCTCTCCTAGGATTGTGACCCGGGGATGATGCGGCTCCCCTGGATATTGCCAGGTTATTCCTAGCTGAATGAACCACGTGTTATTCCCCCGCTGGTACTAGGTTTGCCTTGTTCATTTCCTCATTTTTTTGGAAAGCAACGCTCAGCAAGTGGTTCACCCTCTCTTGTTGCCTTTGTCGGGCCTCTCCGATTAAACCTTCTAACTCGGATGCGGCCGCATTTGTTGCCTTGAGGTTCTTTGCCGGGGTACTATACCTATCCAGCCCTCCTGTTACTATCGTGACTGTCTGACCCGGCCTAGGCTCATACTCCTTGTCAATCCCAGTGATCAGGTTTCTACCCGGGATTTTCACTCCATCTATGCGGTTTGCCTTTGCATATTCTCTCAAAGTAATGTTCAAGGACTGCTGCAGCTCTGCTACCTTTTTTTCCCTAGCTAACATTTTCCGCCTAGTTTCTTCTAACTCAGCTTGCGCCTGAGCCGAATCTACCACAGGTGCTATTGGCGTGGCTAGGCTATCTATTGCCTGCTACAGCACATCCTCCGGCCTCTCTAGTGGGGGGAACCTAGACCTGGTCTGCTTCAGCGTGACTTCCGGCTCTAGCGCTGGATCCTTGCTTGCTTCTGTGTCTGGCGCGATCATTAGGACCTCAACGCTGCTGGTGGGGCGAGTGATACGCACACCACGGGCTGCATTGAGAGGTGGTTTGCCTCCCTCGATGATGTGCCGCGGATGAACATAGGTCTCATCCCCACCGACGTAGATCTTATGCGCGCCAAGCTTGATGAAGACACCGTTGCAAGGAGGGGGTTCCTGTCGAAGCTCCCTGCATTGTCGCTGACGTAGTCCAGTGCTCCAAAGCCCTGAACCAGGCTAGAGACAACGCGCTCGCCGATGCTGGAGAAGCTTCACGTCCGGATTTTCACCCCTGCTAGCACTGCTAGCCCCACGGTGGGCGCCAACTGTCGTGGTGGTGGCACGGCTGATGCCATGGATAGGATAAAGATGGGGCCAATGTGTGCTAGGGGAATCCAGGGAGGGAGAACGTGGTGATTCCACGCATAGATGTTCTTGTATTCTCTCTATCAATGGCGTTTACAAGTGCTCTTCAAGCTATTGGTGAGAAGGAGACTATGTCTCTTACTCCCCATAAGCTAGCCCTAGAGTTCTACCTTAGACAGAGAAAATGATCGATCGACCCCTCTCTATGGAGGTCCTGGTGCTCCTTACATAGGGGAGCCAGGGTTACAAAGTTAGGGCACACGTGGTGGCATATTCTCCGAATAAGCCCCTCGACTAAAGCTAGATGCTTCTTTATTCTCTTTAACGGCTCGTCCGGGATTTGGACATAACCCGCAACGTAATCCTCGTCTTTAAGCGTCACCATACACGGGCTACGTCAGACAACATTGCTCGCGTCATCTTGGTCGCCCCTGACCTGCTGGTCCTCCTCTCTGCTTTGCTTCACTCATGCTACAGCTAATAAAGCCACCTTTTGACCAGCGGGAGATTCCTTCCTTCTCTTGGAAGCCATAAGATAGTCCGGCTAGCATGTGGCTAACCCGACTATGAGGGTACCTGCATGATAGAAAGATAAACATGGACGGCATACGTTTTATGTCGGCCGGGCTACGGCTGAGGAGATGCTCCATGGGCCGGGTTACTCCGTGGTTCGGCTTGCCTTGAGGTGACCCAACCAGCACTTGATTTGACCGTGCCGTACCCCGGCTAACTCGGCCTTTATACCCCAGCATCACCCTACCCAGGGGTATCCCCCAACATTGGCGGTACTCTTGTGGAGCAAGTCTCTAAAGGTCGCTTTCGTGGGATATGTCGAAAATGACCTGTACATGGTGGACTTCTCAGGGAAAACCACTACAGGCCCAATGTGTCTTTTCAGAAAGGCTGAAGCGGGTTGGCTATGGCATCACCGACTAGCCCACGTCAATATGAGAACTTTGCAAAGTCTCCACAAGGGTGGCCACATCCTTGGACTAAAAGAAAATGTTTCCTTTGCCATAGATCGTGTTTGTAGGGCTTGTGTTGAAGGGAAAATGCATGACTCTCCCCATCGAAGGAAGACCATTATTTCATCAAAGAGGATTTTGGAGCTCCTCCATGTGGATCTCTTTGGTCCTCCATCTCATGCAAGTCTCGGTGGGAAGAAATATTTCCTCGTGATTGTTGATGATTACTCAAGATACACATGGGTCTATTTTTCAAGTTGAAGAGCGAGACTCAACAAACGGTCATCGATTTTGCCAATGAGGTTCAACATCAACACAATGTCCCTATTTTGGCAATTAGAAGTGATAACGGCTCCGAGTTCAAGAACTACACCTTAAATGAATTTCTAAGTGAAGAGGGGATAAGACATCAATATTCCGCTGCGTACACCCCTCAACAAAATGGTGTTGCCGAGAGGAAGAACCACACCTTAAATGGATATGGTCAGATCTATGCTAGCTGAATTTAAGTCTCCTTATAACTTCTGGGCTGAAGCAATCTCTACCGCATGCCATTCATCCAACCGGCTCTATCTCCACAAAATCTTGGACAAGACTCCGTATGAAATACTTACTGGTAACAAGCCAAACATCTCCTACTTCCGGTATTTGGTTGTAAGTGTTTCTTTCTCATTAAAGGAGTTCATTTATCTAAATTTGAGTCTAAGGCTTTAGAAGGAATTTTTGTCGGTTAGGGTGCCGAATCCCACACTTATAGAGTCTACAATAAGCTCTCTGGAACTGTTATACAATCTTGTAGTGTGGTGTTCGAGGAAAATGATGGCTCCCGTGCGGGGTAAGTTGATGTTTGTGATGCAGATGTTGAAATACCCCAAGATGCCATAAGAAGAATGGGCGTGGGATTTTTCTGCCCCATTGAGGAACTCCTTGTGGCAGACCGGGAAGGACAATGCTCTACTCAAGTAGAGTCCTCATCGACACAAGCTCAACATGCTCCAACCATTGGAGAAACTTCTACACCAACCCCACAAAATTCTGAAGATCAAAATGCTCCTGAAAGCTCCAGGTCGGATTATCCGGTGGACACCGGATTATCCGGGTAACCCTTCTCAATTGGTAGAAGTGATCAAAATGGTGAAGATTCTGCGGCAAGCCCTAGGCCAGATTTTCCGGCTGACCTCGGATTAAACGACCCCTCTCTAGTTCGTGCCAGGACCACTCAAGTCTGCGAAGATGTATAGAGTACTCCCAGGACGGATTATTCGGCCCCACCCTCAGCCGGATTATCCGGCCCTAAAAATCCTGAAGAACATTAGCCTCCTATTACGGTTGTTGATCAACATCAAGGAGTAGATTCATCATCTCCTATTCCTGTTAATCAAGCTTAAGATGAAGGCCAAGCCAATTCCAACGAAGACTCAAATGATGAAGTTATTCCCCCAAGAGACAACAAACTAATTGAACTTCACCGCAAAGCTCGTGTAGATAGGAACCTTGAATTAAGGGGTCACACTCTTGACAAAGTTGTAGGTGATCTCCGATGAAGGTTATCCACAAGAAGGGAGCTAGCAAGTTTTGGTGAGCACCAAGCTCACATATCCATGGTGGAACCCAAGAAAGTGTTTGAAGCTCTTGAAGATCTGGACTAGGTTGTTGTTATGCATGAAGAGTTGAATAACTTTGAGCGCAACATGGTCTAGAAATTAGTAGAGAAGCCCAAGGATTGCCACAATGTTATTGGCACAAAGTGGATCTTTAAGAATAAGCAAGATGAAAATGGCATTGTTGTAAGGAACAAGGCAAGACTCGTGGCACAAGGCTATTCCCAAGTTGAGGGTATCAACTTCGGCGAGACTTATGCTCTAGTGGCTCGTCTTGAGTCCATTTGTATCCTCCTTGCTTATGCTTCTCATAACAATTTTAAACTACAGCAAATGGACATTAATAGTACTTTTCTTAATGGTCCTCTACATGAGTTGGTATATGTAAAGCAACCCCCGAGATTTCAGGATCCTAACTTTCTGAACCATGTCTACAAACTCGATAAGGCACTCTATGGCCTTAAACAAGCCCCACGTGCATGGTATGAGCACCTTAAAGATATTTTGCTAGACCGTGGCTTCGAAGGTGGGCAAATCGATCCCACTCTTTTTACTAAGAAGGTTAAGGGGGGGCTCTTCATATGCCAACTATATGTAGACGACATTATCTTTGGCTCTACTAATAAAGCTTTTAATGATGATTTTTCAAAGCTTATGACTGATAGGTTTGAGATGTCTATGATGGGGAGTTACGGTTCTTTCTTGGATTTGAGATCAAACAACTTAGAGAAGGAACCTTCATAAATAAGGCAAAATACATCCAAGACATGCTTAAGAGATTTAAGATGACGGATCTTAATGGCGTCGCCACTCCGATGCAAACAAAATGTCACCTTGAACTTAATCCCCATAGTAAAGATGTGGACCAAAAGGTATACTGGTCCATGATTAACTCTCTTCTTTACCTCTGTGCATCTAGACCCGATATTGTGTTGAGTGTAGGTGTGTGTGCAAGGTATCAAGCGGCTCCTAAATAAAGCCACTTAGTGGCGGTCAATAGGATCTTCCGATATTTGGTTCATTCCCCTAATTTTGGTCTATGGTATCCTAAGGGCTCCAATTTCTCTCTACGTGGCTATACTGATTCAGATTGGGCTAGTGATAAGGATGATCGGAAATCAACTTCTAGAGCTTGTCAATTCTTGGGAAGGTCTCAAGTATGTTGGTCTTCTAAAAAGCAGAATTGTATATCTCTCTCCAACGTCGAAGCTGAATATGTGGTTGTTGCTAGTGCATGTACTCAATTATTATGGATGAGGCAATCTTTAAAGGAATACGGTGTCAATTGTGAAAAAGTGCCTCTTTTATGCGATAATGAAAGTGCAATCAAAATTGCGTACAATCCGGTACATCACACAAGGACGAAGCATATTGAGATTCAGAATCATTTTATTCGGGACCATGTAGCTCGAGGCGATATTGATCTATCTTTTGTGAGCACGAAGAAACAACTTGCTGATATATTTTTTGAGGTGAAACAGTAAGGAAAGTCCCCATTGTAATTTTTTTATTATAAGGGAATGAGTATGTTACAATGAGAAATTACACATGAGTCTACTGATCTAAGGTAGATCTAAAAAGAGAAAAAATCATCTCTAAAGAGGGTAAAGGTCTACTCTATCTCTGATCTAGGTGTTGACTCAGCTAGGTTTTGAATATCTCCTGGTATTTTCTTTTGACTCTGAATTGTACCCATCTCATCTCTTGATAGAAAATTGCCTTCCATCTTTCGAATGTAGGTATTTTATCATTAAAAAAATTCTCATTTCTACAGATCCAGATACCCCAGGTAGTCAAGACAATGATTTCCATTGCAAAAGGCAGATGCAACTTCTTTTTGATGTCTGAAAAAGCCTCCAATCCTGATAAGTTTGCTGTTCTGTCTATGAAAATATGATCCCATCATTTTTTTGCAAATGAGCATTCCCAGAATAAATGGTTAACTGATTTTTCCAAGTGGCAATTGAGAATTGCACAATTGTAGTCAGGCGGAATAAACTGTTTCCTTTTTAGAAGATTTCTTGTATTCAGTCTGTCTAGAAGCAAAAGCCAAAAGAAGAATTTGTGTTTATTCTGGCAAGAGGATGTCCAAAGCCAAGAGAAATGAGGTGGTGAAGGGGAGTAACCAATCATGGATGAATAGGCCTTTTTCACTTCATATTTATCTGACCCCCAAATGTAACTCCAATTATCATGGAGATTCTCATGTAAGGTCGGAAGGATTTACTGGCATCTTTCTTCCATGGTTAAAAACTCAGAGCAGGCTTGTTGGGAAAGAGGGAGGTGAAAATTATCCTCCAAGAAATCAGCCTATAAGAATTCCTGAACACTAATATTTGAAGACTTTGCATAGGACAGCGGATGTGGGAATTTATTCTTAAAGCACTCATCATGCCAAAGATCAGACAAAAAATAAGCAGTTTTCCCAGATTGCAGATTGCACTTAGCCATGGCCTTAAAATTATCAATTAATTTGATATGAGCTTTCCACCAGAAAGATCCTTCCATGCTTCTTCTAGGTAATTTTCCATTCTTATAGTAAGTTTCCCAAATGAGATGAACCCAAGGGATATCATGGTGATTGTAGAATTTGTCTAGGTTCTTTAAAAGTAGGGTAGTATATTGAATGTGGAGATTCAGGACTCCAAGTCCCCCTTGAGTTTTAGGACAACAAATTTTATCCCAAGACACCAGTGCCTGTCCCTTGGCTTGAACATCTTCAGTCTTTTTCTCCAAAGATAGTGTCTCATATATTTTATGATTTGATCTTTGATGGTAATTGGCACCTCCAGACAACTCATGAAAAATAGAGGAAGTGAGGATAGTACAGATTTAACCAGTTGCAGTTTTCCTCCATAGTTCAAGAAGTCAGCAATACCACAAAGTCTTCTTTCAACTCTTTGAACAATAGGTAGAAAATGTTCCATGGATGGCTTTGATAAGCTTAGAGGTAATCCAAGATAAGTGAAAGGGAGGCTGCGAGTTTGACAATTGATTGTCAGAGCAAAGTGAATCAACCTATCATTGCATAAATTTATTGGCATCATGCTTGATTTCAAATAGTTGACTTTGAGACCAGTGGACAGTCCAAAAGTTTGAAGAAGGGATTTCAAGCACAATAATTGAGTAGCATCTGCCTTAAGAATAACCAATGTATCATCAGCATATTGAATCACAGGAAAGTCATTGTTAGGAGGTCCACCTATTGGGGGGGTCAGAAGTTGCAGGTGCATGGATTTATTCTGGACAGATTGAAGAAGGTCTGCAGCAAGAACAAAAAGGAGTGGTGAAAGGGGGTCTCCTTGTCTCACACCTCTCCTGCAGTAAAAAAAATTCCCTGGTACTCCATTTAGTAGAATTTTAGAGGATCCAGACTCAAAAATCATTTCAATCCATTTGATCCACTTTCTGCCAAATCCTCTAGCCTTGAGGATGTTTATGATGGAAGAATGGTCAATTGTATCAAAAGCCTTTTCAAAGTCTAATTTTAGAATGAGAATTTCCTCTTTTGATTTGTGACATTGGAAGAGATATTCAAAAGCCCATCCAAGGCAATCCTGAATAGACCTGTTTTTGAGGAAACCATATTAATTTTTATGTACCAAATGTAGAATAATAGTTTGAAGTCTGTTTGCAAGGAGTTTGGTAATGATTTTGAACACACAGTTTAATAAGGATATTGGTCTGAAATCAGCAGGGGTAGAAGGGTTTGATACTTTAGGAATGGGAGTAATGAGGAGTTGATACTTTCAAGAGAGACCTTCTCATTGTAGAAATCATGAATGAGTAATTTGATATTATTTCCAATGATTGACCAACAACTTTTGATAAATTCATTGTTAAAACCATCAGGTCTAGGACACTTGTTTCACGAAGACACTTGATGAAGCACGGTTTTGTTACTTGAGGAATGAGCTAAATATCGTTGATTCAAGGAGCTTGTCTTGACTACCCATGCACTCACTCTTACATCTCATTCTTATTTGGTCTAGATGTGGGCATGGATATAGGGGGAGTGTGGTCCTAATTAATTGGGCTAACCCTCCCCCCATAATGTCGGAAGCAAGTTAAATCATTTCTCTTAATATAATTTTGTGATATGTGATCTTATTGATGAGTATTGGTCATGAACCCAAGATATATCTTCGCGGTGTCATACCATGCACTCCAACAAGGTGGCCTTGGCCACCGCCCTCTTCCATGAGAAGAGTTGGTTTTATGTGGATCTTATTGGTTGTTTTTGTTCATCTCGTGTTCTTATGGAAATCACACTCAAGTATAGGCCGGATAATCCGGCCCTGGCAGCTGCTATCTATTAAGGCTAGTGTCGGGGGAAAGGGCTCATAACGAGCAGTTCTTCGTCCCTACCCTTCCTCCCTCTCCTCAGCCGCCGCCTGTCGCCCCCACCCTCCCCGGAGCCTTCCCGGCCACCGGATTCTCTGGGCATCCCCCGGATCTTCTTCTCCATGCCTCCGGGTACCTTCTCCTCCGTGTTCTTCCTCCAATGAGTGAGGGTAACTCCCTCTCTCCCCATCTTTGGCTTGATGTGTCACTTGTAGGGTGGAACATGGTCTAGAAGGTTGTTGTTTCGTGTAGATATCATAGTCTTGAGGTACCTAGGTCTGATCTACTTTTTTGCATCTAATCTAGGCAAATCTGAGATTTTCTGCCAGGGCCGGATTATCCGCCCCTAGCCAGGCCGGATAATCCGGCCTGACAGATTCAAAACTGCTTCAAATTCTTATGGATTTTGTGCATTATGTGTATTTGGACTATGGACTTCTTGCCTACTTTCTCTATGTTCTCTCTCGGACTTGTGTGTGCTTATCCCCATGCTATCCATCTTGTTCTATTCACAGGTGGTTCCGGTGCTCCCAAGACCTACACGCGTCGTCCTCGTGGTCACTACTTTCAGGATGACGGTGAGGATAACATAGTGGACGAGATTGAGCTGAGGAGAAGGAAGAACAAGGTTGAACGCATGGCTGAACAGGCAAAGAGGGATAGGACCAGGAAGGGTGTGGCCAATAGGAAGGGCAAAGAGCTCAAGATTAACTATAAGAAGATGGATGCTATTACTTACTCTTCCTTTCGTCATCGTGACCTGTTTGCTGAATCAGCGCAAGACTCTGAGCTTGGTGACTCTCGCTTTTGGTGTGCAGACCAAAAGTCTATCTATGAAGATGTTTATGCTCGACAGAAGATTCGTCCTATGCATCCCCTGATTATTGCTGAGGCCATGGAAAAACCTCAACTTATTGATGCTATGTATGTGACTGAGAGGATGGGGCTGCACCATGTCATGGCTCTTCAGTGTTCCTATGATTCAGAGATAGTGAAGCAGTTCTTCTCCACTTCGGTCATTTGTGGTGATGAGCACCACACCATGAAGTGGATGACCCGTGACAGGTCATTGCAAGCTAATTTCCGTGTTTTTGCTGGTGTGCTTGGCTATTCCTTTCACAACAAGGACCGGGCTAGTGGCCATCGTATCATCACCCAACTCAAGCCCAATAAAGATGCAGTCCTCTCTCCTTGCACAGTTGACAACGGTATTGTGGGCTCCTTTGCTGATCTTTCTCCTCTGTATGCTACCCTGGTGGGCCTCTTTCATGATTCTATCACCCTAAGTGGAGGGAACAATGACAGTATTCGTGGTCACCTGGTTCAGCTTCTAGCCTTTTCTCATGTGGTTGCATCTAGTGAGGATGAGTCTGTTAATTAAAAGTTGGATGTGATGGACTTTATTTACCATGAGTTGAGTGATGCAATGTTAAATAGGCTATCCATCCCGTATGCACCCTACATTATGATGCTGATCAAGCACCTGCTTCCCACTGAAGAGTTTAACATTGATGTTGAGCACAAAGCAAAGAAGATCTACAACAAGGTTAGGAAGACCTCACACCCATCTTCTGCTTATGAGGGATTCATGAGGGATGCTCGTGTTAGTGCTCGTAGGCCCCTAGTTCCTCCTATTGCTCGTGAGATCAAGCAGCTGAATTGGTTCCAGCGGAACATTCTTTGCATGGGGGTGGACACTCGCAAGGGACAGTATGAGGCGTACAAGCAGCGCCACGAGATGGCCCACACTCAGCAGCTCATTCTTCACCATGTGTCCAGCGCATCAGGCGATCCCCCTACTCCTACTACTCCTACACCATATGCTCGGTGCAACTCTTCTTCTAGGCTCAACTATGGAGAGCTTGAGCATCACTTGTTTCCTTCCGTGGCCACTGTTGATGATGAGGAGGATGACATCGAGGAGCTTGAGGATGAGGACAAGGATAGGGACGAGGACGACGATGATGACTATGAGTGATCCCTTGGGGCGCTAGCATCACTCTTCTTCCTTTTTGGTGTTTCGATGCCAAAGGGGGAGAAGTAGTTCTATTAGGTCTTCGTGGATTTGCATGGGTCGGGCGCAAGCATTCACATTTATCTTTTCAGCCTTTTTCTCGCTTGTGCCCATTTAGCGTTGAACCTCTATTTGTGATTTGCTCTGTATGAGACTATGTTTATGTGTGGCTCTGGATTTATCTTGTGGATTATCCTTATGGATTCATCTTTCATATTGGCTATTGGATATCTATATCGAGGAAGGCGCTCATTATGGCTATCATTGGATATTCTTATAATATATTGAGGACGCCTTTATCTCTCTCACGGTGGTATGAATATCTTTGCCTATGTTCCAATGAAATAGGCTTGTATCTTCTTGTGTGTATTTTTAATCAAATGCAAATTTTAGTATGCACACATTGAGGGGGAGTCTTTTTCATTCGTTAAATGTTGTTGTTATGAGAAGCTATCTTGCAAATCCCAGTATTGTCATCTAACACCAAAAAGGGGGAGACTGAAAGAACATTTCATGGTTCCCTGTGTTTTGTGTGTTAGATAACAATACCACGGAGTTTTCTCATGTGTGCTAAGTATGCAGGGAAGTGTTTTTGGTGTTTGGGGCCGGATTATCCGCCCCCATCATGGGCCGGATAATCCGGCCTGACCCTCTTGGCCAGGGCCGGCTATGCGCGAGTCTCTGTCTGGGGGCGGATTTCCCCCGAATAGTCCGGTGCAGGGCGGATTTTCTTCCCTGGCCGGATAATCCGGCTCTCCCCTGGGAAGGGATAATCTGGCCCTAGGGAGAAGAGCAAAGGCTGGCACGGCGCAAGTCTCTGTCCGGGGGTGGATTTTCCCCCGGACAGTCCGGAGCGGGGAGGATTTTCTTCCCTGGTCGGATAATCTGGCTCTCCCCTTGGGCCGGATAATCTGGCCCCTAGGAGAAGAGCAAAGGCTGGCATGGTGCGAGTCTCTGTCTAGGCGCGGATTTTCCCCCGGATAGTCCGAGGCAGGGGAGGAGTTTTCCCTAGACCGGATAATCCGGCCCTCACTTAGGCCGGATAATCTGGCCCCAAAAGGCTCCAACGGCTCCATCTGGACATGGGGTATAAAAGACACATCTTCCCCTCTGGTCAGATCTCTTGATTCATTCGAAAAAGAACAGACCTATTGCAAAAGCTCTCTCTGAGATCTCCCACTTCAACCACCCGAAGGCTTCGATCTTTGGGGGAATTGAAGGAGGAGACATCATTCATCGTCATCACTAATCAAGTGCTTCAACTCCTCTCCATTCACTTGGAGAATCCCCGATCTAGTATTCTCGTTGATATCTAGATCTCGTGTTTTGTTATTGATAACTATTGTTCTTGTGGCAGCTTGTTGTCATTACGGGAGCCTCCAATTCGGTTGTGGAGTTGTGCCCCGCTAGTTGTGTAAAGGCGCCGGTTCCCGCCTCGAAGGGATCCTATAGTGGAAAGGTGGATCAGGCCTTTGGTGGTGAGATCCATCGGAGAATAGGGTGAGGCCTATTGTGGCGTGGTGGTCTTAGTACCGCCCACCCCTCCAACACAGATGTACTTCCCTTAACAAGGAAGGAACTGCGGTAAAACAAATCTTGTGTCTTCGCGTGCTCCACTATGGTTTCCTCGTTCCTCTATCTTAATCGCCTTTACTCGCTAGTAGTTAGGTTTGCATATAGGGAAATTCTACTTAGTAGTATATCTAGAGAATTTACCTTTTGTGTCAAGCCTAAAATTGAAAAAGCATTAAAATTTGAAGTAGCACCTATTCACCCCCCCCCCTCTAGGTGCTCATACGATCCATTTCAATCGTCCAACCGGAGAGTAGTTCAGGGTAGCATAATGAAGAGAAGATATTTATATAAGAGTGTCCACTAGTGAGTATGATCCCTAGGCCTTGTTTCTAAGCATTGAAACACCATTTACAATCAGTCATGTTACATGTTTGCTTACTGCCACTCTTATTTCAGATTGCAATTACCACTTATAATCATCCATATTACTTGTATTTCACTATCTCTTCACCGAACTAGTGCACCTATACACCTGAAAAGTGTATTGGGGACACAAAAGAATTCTTGTATCTTGATTGCAGGGTTGCTTGAGAGGGATACCTTTGACCACTTCCTCCCTGAGTTAGATAAACCTTGGGTGATCCACTTAAGGGAAACTTGCTGTTGTTCTACAAACCTCTGCACTTAGAGGCCCAACACTATCTACAAGAATAGAAGCGTGCGTAGACATCAAGCTATTTTCTGGCACCGTTGTCGGGGAGGTAAGGTAAAAGGTACTCACATCCTCTGCCTACTAAGCTATCTTCTAGTACTGTTGCTGGTGTGTGAGTGCTCGAAGTTATTTCCTTTAGATTCTGCATTTATATTTTTTTTTTCTTGTTTTTATTTTCACTAGTTAGTCTTAATGGAAAACAACAACAAAATTAGAGAGCTTTAGAGTATTTATCTTGAGTTAGGACATGAAATGTTTGAAGAGAAAATTAAAAAAACCTATGAAACTTTATTTGCGTGCTAATAGCAATGTTATTAGTATGAACTCTTGGAACACCATTATTGCTAATGCTATGGAAAAGTATAAGCTTGGGGAAGTTAGTTTTTATGAAAATGATCTTTTTAGTCCCCCAAGCACGGAGGAGAAAATTTACTTTGATGATACTATGCCTCCAATATACGATGATTACAATGATGAATATGATATTCTTAGTCCACCTACTATTGAGGAGAAAATTAATTATGATTACAACATGCCTCCTATATTTGATGATTATGGTGATGAGAATAATAATGATAGCTATTTTGTTAAATTTGCTCCCACTACGATTAATAAGAATGACTATGCTTATAGGGAGAGTAATAATTATTTTATGCATGTGGCTCATGATAAGAATGTTTTATGTGATATTTGTATTTTTAATTTTATTCATGATGCTAGTGAAAGTTATTATGAGAGAGGGAAACATGGTTTATGTATCTCAACAATATTAAGTTTCCCCTCTTTATGTTGAAAATTTTGAAGTTGCACTTGTTTTGCTTTCCTATGCTTGTTGCTTTGTGCTTTCATGACTTATTTCTTTAAAAGATTATTTTTCATAGGAAGTGGGTTAGACTTAAATTTGTTACATATTTGTTTCTTGATGCTCTCTTTTACTTCAATTCATATTTCTTATGTGAGCATCATCGAAATTATCATGCCTGTCTTAATGGCTATAAATAAAGAGCTTTTGGGAGATAACCCATTATATTTTTACTTTTAGTTTTTATTTTGTTGAGTCTTGGAAGTTATTGCCTCAGTAATAACCTCTTCTTATCCTTTTTATGTTGTTTTTGTGCCAAGAATAACCTCTAATGAGAGAGAAGTAAGACTTAGGAAAGTTGCTGTCCCGAAACAGATTTTTGTGCTTCACTATAAAAAATTGTGAAAATTCCCTGTACGTCGGATTGAGCTGTAATTTTCTGTGCTTATGACCCAGGTTATTTTCTAACTTTCGTTAGTTTATGACTTTTCGATTTGAGTAATAGAAGGTCTTCGAAAAAATTGGTTTTTACCTGCTGGTCTGTTTTGACAGATTTCTGCCATTATTTGCATTTGCCTCTTAATCTCTTTCTCTTTGAGTTCTCTTGGATCACTTGAGATTTTAGAAGGAATTGCCACAGTATCTTGTGTTTCAATGGAAGTTTTACCTGTGTTGAAACTAAACCTAAAGACTTATTATCTTGAATACATTAATGTTGCTAATGAAGATTGTGTGAAGTTTTGTATGAAGGAAATTTTCGAGTGTAGGGAAGAATAATGTGATGAGATGAAGTATGGACAAAAGCTCAAGCTTGGGGATGCCACCCGTGTCACCCCAAGAAATATTCAAGAAGTAAAAGCTTCAAAGCTTGGGGATGCCCAAGGCATCCCCTTCTTCATCAATAATCTCAGGTCTTCTTTCAAGACACTTTATTTTTATTACCTTATGCACTATGTGTTGTTCTTGGAGCATATTTGTTTTTAGTTTTCTTTTGCTTTTTTTGCCACAATAAGTTGGTTTGATCCCAACACACTTCTTTTGGGGAGAGACACACCCCGTTATTCATTGCCTAGAACACTCTAGTTTTCACTCTTACTGTTCTGTGAATGTTCTCCTTTGCTAGCACTATGTTTAGCTTTAGTTTTCTTATTCTTTTGGCTTAGAACTTTTTAGTTATTCTTTGTAGATGGGTGAGACATGCTCTCTGGTCTTTATTGATTATTATTGTCAACACCTGGATTTTTAATCCCAGATGCTCGGTATGCCATACCTCGCAATCCCAGGATTACCATTTTTGCGAGACATAACAGATTTTATATCACAGTACATCATCCATTACAAACCATACATAAGGTCTTACACAAATAAGGATCTCATGATCCAGTCTTAATACAACAAGCAGCGGAATTAAAAGATAAGCGTGGCGGTGGGGTCCATCTTCAGGGGCACAGGCAATGCTGATGAAGGCAGATAGTCCTAGTTATCATAGCCGTCCTGCTGGCCATCATCTTGGTAGTCTCCTTCATAGTCTGGCCATGAGAATAGCCAGGGACAAAAGCCATGAGTACTCTTTAAGTACTCGCAAACTACCACTAACAAGTAATATAGTTCTAAGTCAAGGTGCTAACTCTATGTTTAGCTATAAGGTTAAGTTTGAAACCTAAGCTGAGTTCAGAAGCAAAGAAAGATAAAGTAAAGTTCTAAAATCAATTAAGTTGGGAAGCTATTGTCATAAACACAACCCTGTTGTGGTCAAGTCAAGATTCATCATTCATTTCATAAGTTGTTTGGAAAACATCTGACAACGAAACAGTATGGCCATTCCAACTGTCCATAACATGACACGCTATATTCATAGTTTGACACTCTGCAGAGGTGGTACACTTTCACCACAAGATTCGATACATCTATCAGGGATAACCCTGAATCATCATACTTAGTATGCAGATAATCAAACATAACCTTCCCTTTACACACCCTAGTATAAGCACCTCTCCTATGAGCATGGCCTCCCAACCATGACCATCAGTCATCTTGGGCACTGCATAGGTGGACAACATTGAGAGGTAGCCTCAGCTCAAACCTCTCCCGCGAGGGAACTAATACTAATGCATATAAATTTCTAGCTAAGCCTTACCCAATTCAGGTAGTGTGGTTGTACGGTAAATTTGGAATGGTATCACATCCGAATCCAACCATCAGTTTTGTAAAAGGGTTAAGGCTCATGCCTCAACATTTCACCATCACAAACCATTTTTGTTTCTCAACACATGTCAAAACATCTCAATAGAATGGCTCATCATTCCAAGGTTTTCATAATTCATTTTCACCAAGTGTTCCCATCTAAGTGACTCAAGTTTTTGATCTACTCTAACTACTAAGTTAAGAGTGTTCACTAAGGTGGAAATGGTGGGATCAATCTCATGCCATAGAATGACATCTAAAGGGTTCTAAATAGGTCAAGTTTTATACTCTTTATGCTACCTTCAAAACAAGTAAAGAACTTTGGGTAAAGTAAAGGAAGTAAAGCTTGAAAATAAGACTTGGATGAAATACTAGTCAAGGTAGTATAACTCAAGCATGCCTAAAGCATCTTTGCTAAACCATCTAGTTCAATCCTAGCGTGCTAAGCATTATACCTGCAAGTGTTATCTTGCCTTGGTTGGTGCAGTGGTTGAAGTTTTCTTATTCTTCTTCTTGGTAGGACTCCTCCTCCTCGTAGACTTGGTCGGTACTATCATCTATAAATACATACGGAGTACACAATTACCAAACAATACTTAACTAGTCTAATTAGCACTCTAAGGCATACATTTGATGATCTATTATCATCACAAGCACCACAAGTTTTATTAACTAGTTTCATTCTTTTTAATTTAGAAAAGTAATTTCTACTCATTGAAAAATTAACTAAGATTTAATATTCACCACTTAAAATATGGGATCATGTGGACACATGTCATCACCACATACTCTAACATGTGGGAATAGGATTTAAGGGTTGGATCATAATTACTTTGGTTTAAGTTCATTATTTAATGATTTAAAGTGACTAGAAATGCCTATATAGCATTATTTTGGTACTAGTCCAAAGTCACTGCATATAAACCTTAATATTATTACATATTCAGATAGGTATGGTGAAATGTGATTTTTCAGAGTTGGAATCATCTCAAAAGCTATCATGGTTGAATTTTTAAAAATGTTGCAAGGTGCAAATGCTTCTGCTTTATTATTTTTACTAGGAGAGATCTATAACTCTAATTGAATTAAATCCAACGTGCTTGGATAGATCATTTCAATTCCTTTCAGACAAAATTGGTTTCATGCAATTTGGAGTTGTAAATCTCTCTGAATTGATTTTCAAACTCAGAGACAGAACTAAGTTTAAACTAAATAGGAAAATCCTAATTCAAACTAACTGGGTCGCACGGGAAATTCTAATGGGCCAGCCCAGTGTCACTCTGCAGTGTGGGGCTCAGCTGACAGGGGGTCCACCGGTCAGCGGCTCATAACACGCGAAGCGGTACGGGGCAATGTGGGACGTTGGATTAGAGTGGGGATCAACGGCTATGGATCATCGTCGATGATGGACCTATCGCCGGTGAGCTCGAACCCTAGCGGCTCGGTGGGGGTGCATAAGGGGCGTACCAGGGCTCCAACGACGACGGTGAGGCGGGCAAACGGATTGGTGGTCGACGGCGAGCTCAGGGATGGTCGAGGCAGCTCCTGGGGTGGTCGCAATCAGCGGCGCCCTTCTCCTCCAGAGGCGGCCTGCTCCGGTGCAATTCCGACGAGCTGCTGCTCCCCTTGCTCCGGCTAGTGGTGTGGGATGATTAGTGAGGTGAGGGGAGTGGAGTGGTGTGCTTCAAATGGCTGGGGGTGCCCTCATTTTATAGGCTCGACGGCGAGACCGAGAGGGATGGGCAGGCGACATGGCTACGGGCGGCTAGCGGCATGGCTGAGGGTGGCGATCAACGGGCGGTCTCCTGGCGGTGCTCTAGGAACTTAATGCTGGCTTAGGGGCGGTGGTATGTGGTCGGGGGCAGCTGGCGCTCTGAGCGGTAGAGGCGGCGGTGTCCACGACGAGCGATGGCTGTGGTGCGTTGGGTGGCGAACGGGCATGTCCGGCGTGTTCCCTGGGTCGTGGCGGAGCGGTGGGCACGGGCTGCGGTCGAGCGGCGGCTTGTGCATGCGTGCCGGGTGCGGCGCTCTGGCGCGTGCTCGGCATGGCATGGTGGCACTGGGTGCGGGGTTTCCTCGGTGGTCCACGGCTGGGCCTGGCTCGGGAAGGGGACAGTGGGTGACGGTGAGGTTCTGGCTACCTCCTAGACATGGCGAGAGAGGGGGAGGTGGTCTGCTGGGGTGAGGGCATGGTCGGCCGGCGAGGTGGGGCTCGGCATGGCATGGCAATGCCACTAGGGGAGTAGGGCATGGGTGCTAATGGCATGGTTAGATCATGAGGGGACAAAGAGATTAAATGGAGATCATTTGGGGGCAAAACCCTATTCAAAACAGTGAGCTAGGATTAGGATGTAAATCATGCCTGCCATGTGTTTGATGAAATGGCCGCATGAAATTTCTTTTTGAATTTTGAAAAGATTTTTGGTGGGTTTGCTAGGCATAAGCTTGAGACTCTGTGATTGCTTGGGTTTTGAAAATTGAGCTTGTTTGAGTGGTTTTTGAAATAGTGGGATCTTCCCCTATGAATTAGATTCAATTTTAAACTGTCATTTAAAATTAGTATTTGAAAGTTTTTAGCAGATCACAAAGTGGGCCTTGGTACCTCATTATGTGTACTAGCAAGGGGTGTAAAGATCCACAAATGTTTCTGTTAAGTTTTGAGTACTAGGAATAGCCAAAGTAGGCATGATAGTTAATTTGGCCAAAATGACCATTCACTTCAATTATTCATTTTGAGTTGTTTTTCTTTGGGAAAAATTTGGGAATGATTTAGATGGTGTTTATTTTACCTAAGAAACATTTTACAAGCAATGAATCACAGAACCATGGCAATTCAAATCAACTCCTAATTCACATGCACATACACATGAATGCTTTCATATTTTTAAATGGAAAGTTTTTGTTAACCCTAATTTTGATGATTTGGATCTTGATAAGCTTGGATTAAAGTTTTGGGATGTTACAATTATATTTGAGAGTTGTTTCAAATAAGTCGATTGGTGTTGGAAAAGAGTAGGAAGTTTCATGCTTATAGTGGTACAAAAAGAAGCTTGTTTTGACTGTGACTTAGACTTTATCATGTCATGCTAGATGTTGCTTCGATCATATGCTTAGTGATTATTGTTGTAGCATGACTTGTTTCAAACAACTGAGATTGCCTAATGTACCTTGAAAGAATCATGTGTTGTTTTAGAATACAAAAGCATAATATTGTGGTATTCTCATTTGATGCTTTATTTGGGTTGACTTGGCACATGCTTACACCATGTTAAGACTATGAACCAGCACATTAGCCTCTATGATCATTTAGTTTTTGACTTGTAATCTCACTTTATGCTTTAATTAATAATGTTTTGTCGCTTTGCATGATTATGGCCATTATTGATCTCTTAGTTGGTCGCTCCTTGTCTTTTGCTAGCCTCCACCTATACCAAGTATGAGTTCTACTCATGCATCCAACCTCCAAGAAAACCAAGTTATTCCAAAGAGTCCATTATAAATTCCTATGAATGGTGTGTTACACCATTCCAAGTATATTCATGCTTTTATCTATCTTCCAATTAAACTTGTTATGTAAAAATTAGTGATTAAAGCTCTGACAAACTTGATGGCACATTTTATTTTCTTGCACTTAGTAAACTTAAACCATTGTGTCCATCTATGTTGCTTATATTCTTGCACTTTATAAGTTGTGAATTAGTAGAACCATGTTACCATGGGGAACGCTTTCAACATTGCACTTATTATTTAGTTGATATCATGTTCTTTTGCTTATGGATCCCAGCAGTGTGAAATAAAAGGGGAGCTTGTAAGCTCATGGAGTTTGTATGTGTGTTAGAGAAACGCCTGGGCGACTAGCCTAAGCCATGCCTAATCATGGTGGAAACTTGCAGCATAACCATAATGAGTATTCTATGAAGCATCCTCAATAAAAACCTATGCAAATAGCAAATAAAAAGATCGATGAGATGCTAATTGTTTGTTGCCTTGTCATTTTGATAAGGGAAAGCTCCTGTGTCATGGGGCAAGGGGTACCCCGTTGGCGGTTCTCCATGATACACATGTACTTATAATGATAATAACTTACTTGTGACTAAAGTTGAGTAGCATGAGGTTTGGTTCTCGTAAGCAAGGGGCATGAGATTTTCAACCTATAACTTGTCAAGCATATCCTCATATTTGTGTCACTTTAACCTTAATCACCTCAAGATGCTTATGATAGGGGCAATGAGAGATGAAAGCTAATAAGTACCATAATTTTTTGAAGCTCTTTATGAAACTTGAAATCCCTACTTCCCTTTGTGAAGGGCCTTTCTTTTTTACTTTTATGTTGAGTCTCCATCTTCTATCTTTATGCACCAATTGAGAGAGCATAGTGGTCATTCTTAGTTTAATGTGCATTGTCCCAAAACTTGTTGATTGATTCATAACTTTGATATTGCTTGTCCTTAAATTATTTGTATCTAGTCACCCTTATGAACTTTGAAGGTGTCCTATGCATTTATGTTTTGCTATACCATGAGGGACAAGCTGAATACCACTCTTATTATGTTTTCTATATGTGAAACAAACAAACGTCTTTCAATGCATTGTTATTCATGATCTTTTGTTTGTACCTTTTCATGTTACAACATAGTTGCTATGTCTTATTGTTAGAACTATATCTTTCATGTTTATGTTAGAGTACTATGATCCTAGCTATCAATGTTTTACAATACCTTGACCAAGATTGTGATGGTGCATGTCACCTCAAAAATTATTCTTTTTATCACTTACCTACTCGAGGACGAGCAGGACTTAAGCTTGGGGATGCTTGATACGTCGTAAACGTATCTATAATTTTTTATGCTCCATGCTTATTTTGTATCAACTTTCTTATGTTTTGTTTACACTTTGAGGTATTTTTATACATTTTCTAGAACTAACCTATTAACAAGATACCGCAGTGCCAGTTACCTGTTTTCTGCTGTTTTTGGTTTCAGAAAAGCTAGTAAGGAAATATTCTCGGACTTGGACGAAACAAAAGCCGAAGTTCCTATTTTTTCTGACACAAGACGGAGTCCAAAGCAGAGACGGAGGAGGGCACCGAAGCGGCCAAACCCTATGGTGGCGCGGGTACCCCCTGGCGCGCCACCAGGTGGTGTGGGCCTCTCGGGCCTCCACCGACCTTGCCCGTTCGCCTATATATTCCGCCGAGATGAAAACCCTAAAAACAAGAAAAGAATTCCACGAAAAGTTCCGCAGCGCCGCCGCCACCAAAGAGGAGATTCGGGGGACAGAAGTCTCTATTCCGACACCCTGTCGAGACGAGGAAGTGCCCCCGGAGCCATCTCCATCGACTCCACCACCATCTCCATCACCGTTGCTGACTCCCATGATGAGGAGGGAGTAGTTCTCTCTCGAGTCTAAGGGCTCTACCGGTAGCTATGTGTTCATCTCTCTCTCTCTCTCTCTCTCTCTCTCTCTCTCTATGCGTGATCTTATTGAGATCATGAGCTTTGTAATCTAGTTGTGGATCTATTATGCTACTCAAGTGCTTTAATTAATCTCTGCTTATCCCCACGTGTGTGAAGTTGAAAGTGTGCACACCGTATTGCACTTTGGCTAAGGTTACAGAAATACTTATCATGAGTATAATTTGAGTTGGATGTCTCTATGAGATTGTGGTGTTTGTTGGAACCATCTAGCGCTCAAGGTGATAGTGAGGGGTTATCTAGATGAGGAATGCGAACTTTAAGGTGTGTTGTTATAGCCCTACATCGTCCAACCAGAGAGTAGTTCAGGGTAGCATAATGAAGAGAAGTTATTTATATGAGAGTGTCCACTAGTGAAAGTATGATCCATAGGCCTTGTTTCTAAGCATTGAAACATCGTTTACAATCAGTCATGTTACATGTTAACTTGTTGTCACTCTTATTTCAGATTGCAATTACCACTTATAATCATCCATATTACTTGTATTTCACTATCTCTTTGTCGAACTAGTGCACCTATACACCTGAAAAGTGTATTAGGTGTGTTTGGGACACAAGAGACTTCTTGTATCTTGATTGCAGGGTTGCTTGAGAGGGATACCTTTGAGCACTTCCTCCCTGAGTTCGATAAACCTTGGGTGATCCACTTAAGGGAAACTTGCTGTTGTTCTACAAACCTCTAGACTTGGAGTCCCAACACTGTCTACAAGAATAGAAGCGTGCGTAGACATCAAAACACTATCTTATTGGTAACCGATGTCAGATATATACAGATCATAAGAGCCTGAAGTATATTTTCACCCAACCAGATTTGAATCTTAGACATAGGAGATGGCTGGAATTAATTAAGGACTACAACATTGGCGTAAATTATCACCCTGGTAAAGCCAATGTCATAGCTGATATGTTGAGCAGAAAGGTTTACTGCAATAATCTTACGATTCGGGAAGCTCAACCAGAACTGTATGAGGAATTCAGGAAGTTAAACCTGAATGTGAGTCTCGCTGAGAAGGAGGATGTGTTAGAAGTCAAGTTCACTCTTGAGGATCAAGTAAGAGAAGGTCAGAAGAACGATAAGGGAATCGAAGAGATTTGATCGAAGATCAAGTTAGGAGAAGCACCTGACTACAAGGAGGATGAAAAAGGAAATATTTGGTTTCAGAAACGTTTATTGGTGCCAGACCAAAAAGAACTCAAGGACTCAATCATGAAAGAGGCGCATGAGTTATCATACTCCATATACCCGGGATGTACGAAGATGTACCATGATCTCCGAGATAGTTTCTGGTGGTCTAGCATGAAACTTGAAATTGCAGAGTATGTATCTCGTTGTGATGGATGTCGAAGAGTCAAGGCTGAGCATCAGAAGCCCAAGGGACTACTTCAACCACTTAAAGTTCCTGAGTGGAAATGGGAAGAAATCAGGATGGAGTTCATCACAGGACTTCCAAGAAAGTCATCAGGATATGACTCTATTTGGGTTATCGTAGATCGATTATCCAAGTCAGCTCACTTTATTCCAGTGAAGATTTCTTATAATGGGGAGAAATTGGCTGAGTTATATATGGCCAGAATTGTTTGCCTACATGGAGTTCCAAAGAAGATTGTGTCTGATTGAGGTACTCAATTCACGTCAAGGTTCTGGAATAAGATACATGAAGTCTTAGGCACACAGTTGAATTTTAGTACCGCTTACCATCTGCAGGCGGATGGCAGACTGAGCGACTGAACCAAATATTGGAAGACATGCTTCGAACATGTGCTTTAACTTGCAAGCGCACTTGGGACAAGAGTCTGCCATATGCTGAGTTCTCTTACAACAATAGCTTTCAGACAAGCTTACAAATGTCTCCATTTGAATTCTTGTATGGAAGAAAGTGTTGCACCCCACTAAATTGGCATGAAGTAGGAGAAAATAAAGTTTTTGGACCCGACACTCTTGAGGAGGCAGATAAGCAAGTAAAGATGATTCAGGAAAGGTTGCGGGCTGCCCAATCTAGGCAAAAAGTTTATGCCGATAAACGTCGTCATGATTTAGCATTCAAGAAGGGGGATGATGTGTACCTGAAGGTATCCCCACTTCGCGGGATGCGACGTTTTGGACTAAAAGGAAAGTTGGTACCCCGATATATTGGACCATTTACAATCACCGCCAAGCGTGGGGAGGTTGCTTATGAGTTGGCATTACCCGAGAAACTGTCCAAGGTTCATAACATATTCCACGTGTCTCAACTAAAGAAATGTTTTGATAAGCCAGAGGAAGAGGCTCGGAAAACCTCTTTGGATGCCATAGAAGTTCAAGATGATTTGACTTACGAGGAATATCCAGTTAAAATTCTCGATGAACAGTTAAGGACCACTAGAAGAAACATAGTCAAGTTCTGCAAAGTTTAATGGAGTAACCACAGCGAGGAGGAAGCGACATGGGAACGAGAGGATGCCCTTCGCGTAGAGTTTCCGAATCTTTTCTCTTAGGCCGAATCTCGGGGTCGAGATTCCTTATAAGGTGGGTAGAACGGTAACATCCTGATTTTTACGGTTAATTTTTTTTTCAAAGGATGTTGCGGCGAAATAAAATAATATAGTTTTTTTGAATTTCTTTAATCAATTCCAACTATATTGGAATTAATTAGACATATATAAGAAGGAGAATATTTCTCAAAATATTTGTAGTATTGTTAATTGGATGTGCTTTTAAATTGCCAATTTACACATGCATGCAATTGCATGGCCAATTAGCGTATATATATAGTTTAGGTTAGCAACACATATTATCTCTCTTTCTTTGTCGTTCATGCCAAACTCCACTGTACCATATACGTATATGTGAGACTCTCTCTCTAGTTCTCTCTAGACCCAGTATATATGCATATACAAGTCGATGCATGAATGGAAGGCTCCACCCATCACATTGCTATTACCTTTCTCGTGTACTCTTCTATTTTTATTTATTTTTGAATTTTGTCTCTACCGATGCACTCACTCACCAAGATGATCGAGCTAGTACCTGAAGACCCTTCGAGCGAAACCATGCAGCCAGTTAACCCAACATAGTTGGTGGCTGTAACACCTCGTCCACTCATGGGCCCGGGGGGTGTCACTCCTCGCAGCTTAATAGGATATCTAGACTGGCCCCACAGACCAACACTAATCTTTTTTGCGCACTTTGTCCTCACTCGTGCGCACCCGGTTACCCACTTCCCGGTCGGTCACCCATCCTAAAATTGCTCTAGGCCAAGCACGCTTAACCTTAGAGTTCTTTTCGAATGAGTTTCCGGAAAAGAAGTTGCAACTTGTTGATATGGGTATCCTATCAATCCTATTAAGCCATGTGCCTGGATCTCACAGTGGTCAGCGCCTTGCTCGACCACTAACGGGGACAGAGTCCCAACACAATACGCATATCTGGATTAGACCAAATGAAGCGTTCGTGTCCAGCATCTCAACCAGCCCAAGCAACACGCAGATTATTTTCTCTGTACCGCATGCACACACGCACAATACATCACATCAACAGCTAGACTGAAACGCCACCATCGTCTTGATCACTAGAAACTGCCGCCATTACACCACCGTATTTCAAGTCTCATACATCTCCCAGTGTCTCCCTCCTACCATCCCACACCACCACCGGAGCCTTGACTCCTATCCTAGTTCATTTTGGAGAGCTCCCTGGTCGCTGCATGGGATGGCGGCCACACTTCCGGCAGCTCCGGTGAGGAGAGGGCGAGAGCGGGACGAGCTGCTGCACCGTGACCGAGAGGAGGAGCAGGGCAGATTCGTCGGACTAGAAGGACAAGCCGCTGATCATCGACGATGTACTCCGTCGTCGTTTCATCTCAGTTTATCATCTTCTTCGGACGTTCACGTCGCACTCGGTGAGCTCCATCACAAATTCTTTGGCACATACTCTAGCCGCACGTATGCCTACCTCCTAGACATGGTTTCTCGCTGCAGTTTTATAGTTGACCGCGGTGCCGGTGAACCGAATGCCGACCGGTAGCATGGACAGATTAGACCACCATGCGCATGCCTGATGATCTTGGTCCAAACTTAGATAATGTTCCCGGTAACTCTAAGACCCCAGTGGTATTGTTAGTTATGAATATTTGCGATGTTATCGGTCTATTTTGAAAAGCTATGAATTCTAGTACATCACGTACACATGCATATGGTCATGTTCGTGTATTGTGTTTGCCTAGTGTGCTGCTGCTAGCTTTTTAGTTATTCATGTCTGCCTAGTTTGAATTCTTGGTATCACCATATACATCGCTTTCAATCGTCTTGCCATCTACTATTTTGTTTATGCCTAGTGTACGTCGCTTTCTATTCAGGTTTTTAACTCAAAGCCTAGAGTACGTAGCTGTAGCTGCTTATTCCTGTTGTACTGATAAGTGTGCTAGTGATTGAGTAGTTTTGATTTTTCTTGAATCAATTGATTACCAGTACAACATGCTACTCATCTTGCTTAATTAGTACCGTTTGATCATCATACTTAGTTGGATTACCATCACTATACCATGGCAAGTTATTTACAAGTCATAATATATACTAGACGGACATGCGCGCTTCACCACGCCGTCTTCATGGTGTTGTCACACAGTGTAACCGTTGCGTCACACTAACCGATGCTTTAATTGTTGACACCGCTTAAAACGTATATGTTTGTAGCGTCATTGTCCATGGAGACACTCAATCTCGTCTTTAGCAGTCGGGTCTTCTCGATCTCTTCCTGATTCTCACCGTAGACGATTGGCTAGCCGTATGGAGAATAAAGTACGACTTATTTAACACCTCTCCATTATTTATTGATGGATGTCAAACTATTAGAGTTCAGTGCAACACAGAAGACATGATTTATTTTGGGTACCGGCGGAAGCATATCATGTTGGACCTTACTCGAGGAGATAGTTGATTTAACCGTTCAGGTCTTTAAGACTTCAAGAACTACAAGGGCAATTTAAGAAACGTTTTAGATTTTGGTACGAACTTAAATTGTTTCCAACTTGACCCTGTGATCGGTGCGCCTGAAGGTGTCATCAATAGAGGTGACCGCGCGACCCCTAGCACTCGGGTGTCTACATCCTTCCGTCTATATCACCAGATCGCCAACTACAACACAGTGGCCGCCTAGGTTGATTCCATGGTGATTGCTGAAGGAAAACTCAACGCCTGCAAGAGGTCCGTCAACTACCAAACTTAAGAGCATATCCAACATTTTGCACTAAAAGAGTGCATGACTTTTTGGTTTTTGGGCACCATTTTGGTTGTTTTAGTGGGTGCGGTAGGCTACAAAATTTCTAGGCGCACTAAAATGCAACGCTGTGCAGGCAGAAGTTTTCTAGCCGTACTAAAATAAGCCGCGGTTGGCTTCCACTTGCCAAGATTAAACGCATCTCAACTTGCCAAGATCAAACAAAAGTGATGAAAATATAAATCTAATTTCCAACACACATATAAATTCAAGAACATGACTTGATCATCATACATAGATTAAATCCATGGCACAGTTCAAAATCATAGCATAATTCAACACAACCAAGTTCATCACAATTGAAGTTCAAATAAACACATGAAACATTAACACCAATGCCTACTACCATCATGTCTTGTCCTTTCCATGGGCATCTCCATCTTGTGGTTCATCATCATTGGAAACTTGGACGGTGTTGGTGTATTCTAGGAGCATGTGCCATCACCCATGTAAACTCCAAAACAACCACTCATGGGAGGCATGTGATATACCATGATAGTCATGAATACACCCATTCTAGCTCCCATGTCATGCCTCAAATGCGACCCGAAGGTGCTCTCATGTCGTCAATGTCACTCATTGTAGCTCCTATGGGTGCACCCATGCCTCCAATGCCTTCTATAGGTGCATCCATGCCACCCATGCCTCCCAAATAGGTACACCCATGCCACCCATGCCTCTAATTCTACTTGTAGGTGGTCCCATGCCGCCAATGCCTCCTATAGGTGCACTCATTCCACTCATGCCTCCCTTAGGCGCTCCCATGCCACCCATGTATCCTCCCATGTTAGCACCTCCCATGTATCCATTCATATAACTTCTCATCATTCTTTTTTGAGCCAAGACTTGATCACGACAAAGTTTGATGTATTCCTTTTTCCTTTCATCGAGGTTGCTTGTGTCCATGAAGAAGATACTTTTCTCATGCTCCATGAGACAGATAGTTTCTTCAATAGCAACTTTCTTCTCCTCTACGAAGGCCCTCCTCTCCTCGGCTACATCCCTTCTCTCATCGCTCGTCGACCTATCCTGTATTTCTTTGTTCCTCGAAAACTTCTTCTCCTCAAAAGCTTTATTTCTTGCACTCATAATAGCATCTAATGACTTCTTTATGTCACCATCTCTAGTCTTCTTCCCCTTTTATTTTACTTGTTTCCTTCTGGTGGGTCTTATTTTTGTTTTTTCAACCGAGTTTGGAGTATGGATTCTCTTTCCATCCTTGCTTGATGATTCATCATCATCAATGATTCTTGCCTACATAGTTGACTATGTATCTCTTTGGCACTTGCAATACATAACATTCTTCTATTTATCTTCATTCTCTAGCTCCTTATAATAATGGGCCAATATGAATGGCCTTCCTTGAATCAGCTTGTACTTCTTGGTTCTCTTTGGATACCCTTTGAATAAATTTTGGGGAATGTTGAGCTACATGAACCAAAAGAGAGAAAATTAGTCATGGACAATAATAAATCGAACAAAGTATCCACATAGAAGATAAACAGATGTCACAAAAGAATACAACATACCCTATCTCTGTCATTTGTGACACTTGGGTTCATTCATTCAACATTTGCCAATGGCACCTCCCACCTTTGACAATTCGATGAAACTGCAAACCAACGGGAATAAAAATATATATCCGTCTGCCCAATTCCACTTTGGTCGTATGTACTGAAGTACTCCTTCATCCTAACCCAATAAGTGTCTCTTGTTTGTTCTATTCTTATGATCGAATCCATGCCCACATTGCACCATGTGTTGCATAGTAAAATGCCTTACTCCATGGTGTAGTTGGCCGCCCGCCCCTTCAGTGCATCACCAAAACCCTCACCCTCACCTTCATTCTCCATGTCAACTTCATCACCATGTTGTTCAGTTTCATATTCTTGAGACCAATACTCTTGTGAATATGATGACCCAACATTCATAGTTGACATAGACGTTTCATCATCCATACTACAATGCATGAAAGTTAACACACATCGAACTACATTAAATTTCATCATTTATATTCATCTATATAATTCAAATAAAAAAAAAGAAATTATGTGCCTTGTCGTCATTGGGTCGAACATGTTGGGCGCAACAGACGATGCTACCTCCTCCGCAGTCGCTCGCGGCTGGGGTAGCTGTAGTAGAGGTTGCGGTGGTTGGAATTGGCCGTTCACATGCCTTGCTACAGGTTTGTCGTGTGGATCCACGTCGATCTTGCCCTTCTTCTGGCCAGGAACCACAATATATGTCATCCGCTTGGGCACGACATTCCTTGGCTTCAAGGAGGGCGGTGGACGACAACATGCGGATTCGTCGGTCGTGGTGACGCAAAGATCTAGCTGCCGACGATGTTAGCGTTAGGTCTAGGTGCAGCGGTGGCGATGGGAGAATGTTGTGAGCGGCGATGACACTGTTGCATCAGCAGATGTGGGGGCGGAGGAGAAGGGGTTGGGAGAGTGGCGCAATATCCCTCCATGGCCGGGATTTTGCTGGCGGCGGGATGAAGGAAGCTGCACCCGGAAGTTTCAGTTTGGCGGTTGGGCAGCACGGGCCAGCACACCAAATTTGCAGCGAAAGAATTAGGCTTTTTGTGTGCGTGCCCTAAATTGTTTTATCTGCTGGAGCACGAATTTGCCTCGGCATGCTCAATAATAGCCGGGTTTTTTCACCGATGGATTTTTGTGCGTCCAACAAATTGAAGATGCTCTAACTACATTTGTTTGGTTTTTTTCGTAGGTAGGCCTTGACTAATTACTCATTTCCTTTAAGCTGGCCTTGTTTAATCTTTTTCTTGGGCCCACTAGCCATAGACACGTACTCCCACATAGCTTAGGAATGCTTCCTTTTTACCAAATTTAAGTCTATAGATAATTGTTTGTTCATCGTGCCCTTAGACTAAAATAATTGTAGAATTTAATTTGTGGTCGTTGGTTATGTTTGTTGGATATTCCATTAGCCTGGAACTATTTTCTTAGAAAAATCTTGTTAGAATAATAATTAGTATCGGTTCATTATTGCCATGCTAGCGTCAATATTTTTACTAAGTGCATGAACTTGGAATTAGATGCTACTCGTTATTGCATGTACAGATGTGTTCATCTTAATTTCTGCATGCATGCATGTGTAGGATACAATAGGTTTCTGCATGTGATTAGTTATTTTATGTGTGTGCTTGGTAGTATGTCTAGCTAGCTTATAATGTAATTTTGCATTGCATATTATATCTAGGCCATCTATATTGGCTATATCAAAACTATATTATTTTCCTAATATATTAATATTAGTCGAGAACGGTAGACCGAGCCCTATATCGAACCGTCTGAACCTTGTCAGCCTATTTGGTTTTTTTTATCTGGATCTTTCTATTTGGATCTTATTTATGGTTATTTGAAATTTATATTTATGGGTGGTTCATCGTGATAACGCGTAGGGAGTGACGAGTTTGAGCAGGATCAAGATTTCGAGGAAGAACACTTTCACGACAATGAAGGCATGCCTCTTTCATAATTATCCCATGTTTTACAAGTGCATGTTATTATTATTTTGCAAATATTACTGCTATTTTGGTTATCCACATACCTTGATACACCTATCACCATACACAACCCTGAGTAGAGATTATATGTTAATCCTGTAGAGTAGAATTGCTTAGCCATGCTAAATAATATTTAGGATCGTTGATCTCTCCTCTTTGGAGGAATTGGATGACCCTCGGGTCACATATATACTTTTGAAACTTGTTGAGCTCGCTGAGCTAGCCATTGTTGCTTCCTCTACTCTATTCTACTCTGGCGTGGGCGACAGCTAGATCAAAGAAAGGAGCGATTGGTTACCCTTCACTAGATAAAGAGGGCAATCCATCGTCCGTGCCGCATGCGAGCCTAATAAGTCTTGGATTTAAAGATTGTGACCAACGTACAACCACATGCTATAATGGGCACTGGCTTGGTCAAGTAAGTTAGTCATCCTTGGGTGTCGATGTCACCGTACCGCTGATGAGGTGTCCGCCTATGGGGGAGCCTTCGGCACAGATGGGGGGACCGGTTTGAGGACATACTCTCAGTTCCATGCGCCATACCTGGTGGGCATGTCACATCTTTGGGGGATCTAGCTAAAAGACCTCGTCACAATCCCTCTACCAGTACACCAATTGGTGTGTATTAAACCAGCGACGACTGGTGGGTGTCAAGACGGGACTGTTTCGCATGGGAAACGTGTACAACCTCTACAGAGTTTAAACTATTCGAATAGCCGTGTCCATGGTCATGGAAGACACATGAATCTTTCTTGGCATACGGAAACCTGTCTTGCTACTTCCATCTTTGCCCCTATCCTTATCCTGGAACCTATGAACTATGTGAGTTGTCGTGGACAATCACACTATTGAGAAATACCACATTGATGATAACCATGTTTTTGTCTGAAACCGCTTTTATCAAAACTATTACCATATTGCAAATAAAATTGGCTTTATGCAAAAGAACCATGTAGATATTATAAGTTTTGCATAAGGGGTATGTTGAGTACGTCATGTACTCATGGCAATGCTTTTGTTGATACTTCAGAGTACTATGGAGAAGGATATTACTATGACCATTATGATGATGCTGATGAGTGAGGCCTCGTGGACTACATCGACTGCCTGTGGCTGAGATGGAATCTCTACGCGTTTTATATTTTCACTGTGCTTTCTGAATATAATAAATGTCATTAGACATTTTACTATATTGTTATCCAGACTTTGTAATAAATTACTTTTTTACATATGCAATGATATAAATTTCGTTGTGTTGTCAACATTGATCTTGGGTTTGACGAATAAACACAGGAGGGCTGGAAGTTAAGTTCCGGTCCTCACAATAAAGGAGTGATGTAGGTTCTATATTAGATCTGACATTGATGATACTATCATGCTGGAAAACACCAGAAGGTATAAAGAAAAAATAGTGAATTTTAGGTCAAATGAAAGGTACAACAAATGAAAGAATCACCAAACTTCACGAAAGCCAAATGTAGAAACACTATTGCAAGAGGAAGGAGTCGAAGTCCTAAAGGTACGACGGAAACCCAACCACAAGAAATCTTGTACTTGAATAAAAGATAAGAGTAGATTCAAAACACGCAAATATAAGAGGAGAATAGCATAGAGATAAGGAGTAAAAGCATACCTAATCAGATCTATCCAACCAATTTTGCAAAAATAGTTTTGACACTCTACATCGGATGTTAGATAGGTTATCCTATAGGCTGGATAAGTGGGGTATCAAAAACCCAGGCTCTGATACCACTTGTAACACCCTCGAATCGGTCTTATGCAGATTTTAGCATTTCTTGCCAAACCCGCATAGAAACGGTTCAAAGATGCCCACCAAGCACTTGCGTGCGGGTGGAAAAACGAAGTAATACCATTACACAATAGTCCATGATGGATCCCACAAGAACATATATATACAACAATGACTCGGCGAGTTAATAATACATATATACATTACAAAGATCCAAATCATATTGAAAACAATATAACATCCAAGTACGGATAAGATGCAAATTGGACTAAGAGTCCTAAAAAATAACCAATGGCGTCCATAACCCTACCCAGGCCAAGCCGAAAGGGTAACCTTGCTAACATCATCAAACTTATACATGTCAAATAAAAAGGGGTGCCGACAAAGGGCAAAGGAAAAAAGGGAGTGGTCAGCACTTAGTCCAATACATGATGAGCCTTAGAATTCGGCTCTCACCTACACATGTATGGTGTGCTTAGAGGTAGCAAAGTATGCACTAAACAACCTACAGATACTCGATACATCTATCAGCTATTAGAGAGGAATAAGAGAGACCTATTCGGACCCAAACTAATACTAACACCAAACATACCCATCCTGGAGTTTCCCCCTAGAGACCAAACGAGGAAGTCTTTCTGAGGAACTCACACAGTTGGCATCTTTATTTAAACATTTAATTGAAGTTGCAGTGCTTACTAGTCAGATATAGATAGCATAAGAGTTTCCAATATCACCAACTGTTGGCACTTTTAATTAACCATTCCATTGTAGTAGAGCTGATTACTAGTCATGCCAAAGTCATATTTAAGCACTACTTTAGTTTGAGTTGTCTATGGTCAAGACATTGTGCTCCAAGTAGTCCATAACAGCGGACACAGATTTTCGAAAAGATTTACCCTGCAGGGGTGCACAAATATCAACACACGCATGATTAACCTCGGGAAAACCAAATAAAAAGCAACGAGGCATCACGACAAAGAATTCACATGATTCAAAAATGATTTTGAGGGGCCAATCCACTAAGCTACCTGCAACGAAGTCGGTCGTTCTCCGAAATGGACCTAGAGGTTCACAACAATGGCTATAAACGACTAGGAACCCGAAAGTGTGACTGGGCTTATTGATACCACAAAAACATTCCGCATTTTTTCCAAAATAGTATAGGTAAACGCTCCTGGTGCAATAGTAGTAAATAAAGTAGTAAAGCATGGCATAAGTACATGATAGTAGTAAAGCCCCAAACTAGTTTGCGGCCGCAAGAAATAAGATGTGAATCAATCTCATAGCCAAAGATACACCAGAGAACTTGTCGTTGCTCACATCATCTCAGCATACTATCCAAGGAGAATCAAAAAACTAGAAAAAACACTAGATGCACTATTTAATACTATGGCAGAAAATCCGGCCTGTTCATGGTATGATGCATGACATCGCAAAATGCGATGCAACTTATCCAATTTAAGTGGAACCAGACTCTCGCTAATTGATATTATGGTTCAAGTTATTTAGGTGCCCCGCAATTTAATGTTGAATTAACAACACAAATCATGGCATCAGTTCCCTATATAAATTTTAATGGATTCGAGATAAGACAAAAATATCCCGTATAAACACTCGATGTTTAATTAGTAGATGAATTGACTAATGCCCCAAACCACATGATATGTGTACAAGCATGAATAAGTTTATATGCAACATGTATACTATATTCAACAAAATAGGGCATCGGAAAAGGGGTCACATGTTGTTTGCGAAGATCTTGGGTTCCTAGGAGTTCAGGTTCGGTCTTCGGACTCCCGGATCAGGGTCTTGGCATTCTGTGAAGGCAACCTTGTTGAACCGATGTCATTGCCTCCGGTTTCAATATCATTGAACTCGATGTTCCGTGAAGATCTTGGAGTTCGGCGCCGGTGGTCTTGTGTGGCATTGGTCTCGGTAGGTATTACTTGGCGGACACGCTGATCTGGAGAGGACCTCGGGGGAGAACACTCATAGTCTTTGGTTGGCTTAGAGCAGCCCAACACCACACGAACCAACGAACAAAGCTCGTGCGGGCAGGGACATGTGCGGACATGAGCACGTGAGTGTGTGCACACCAATGAGAAGCAGGGGCACACACCGTACATGGGCGACACAGCGGCCCACAGGGACATCAAACTTCAGCTATGCATATCCAGGAAGGGACCGGACACCATCCGGGCACGCTCGTGGACGTGGGGATGCAACTCCTTGGCAATGGGGAGTGGGAGAGGTGGGTGATCACATGCTACAGAGGAGATCGTAGGGGTTTTCTAGCAGCGGCTCCATGTCGGTAGAGGAAGAGGACGACGCCAGGAGACGATAGAGGATCACAGCCAAAGGAGATCATGAGGTGCGCTTGTGGGAAGACATCCAATAAGGAGCTCGCAGAGGCGTGGCGTGCGCAGGTGCTCGCACGGCAAGGCCGAGGTGACTTGAAGGAGGAGATGGGGATGGTGTTGATGATTTCCCATGAGGGAGGATGTGCAAGGAGGCAGCGTGGAAGCTCTTGGCGGCGCTCGGGGTTGCGAGCGAGGTGGCCATGTCAAGGGAGGCACGGCTTGAGGAAGAATAGGTTGTTGGCAGAAGGCGAGGTCGTGCGCTGGAGAGGGCATCAGAGAGTGGTGGAGATGGGGAGAGGTGGTGACGGTGTGCGCAACAAGGCGAGCAAGGGGCGAAGGGGCTCGGGGAAGAGATGGATTCGATTGGGAGGTTGTTGGCCCTAGCGGCGGAGTTCACGGGGCTCGCGTGTGTTGCATTAGGCGTGGTGTGTGTTGGTTGGCCTGGTGGTGTGCATGCATTGTGCGTTTATCCAGCGACACGTTGGTGGCGTGTGGCGTGTGGTAGCATTTTGGGTTGGGCGCATGGGGCGCATGAGTGTGTGCGTGGTGTCGAGTCAGCGTGGAGTGTGTCCCGTGCGTGAAGGTGCATGTGTGTGGGTTTTGTGGGGTTCGGCGGTGGCTGTGGTGGAGGCTGGGTGCGGTTGAGGTTAGGTAGGGTTTGTGCGTGTGGTGTTTAGGATTAGGGTTCTAGGCTTTTTGGTCCTGTCCAGTTTTGGTCTAGGCTTTATTTATTTAAACCTTTTTTATAGAAACATTAACATAATTGAAATAGAAGAAAGAATATGGTTTTGATTTGAATATAAGAAGGGATGATTTAGCAAACAAAAATAGGGGTTTAATAAAATACTAGGGACAAAACCATGCATGATGATATAATGATGATGCGAAAAATAAAATAGCACACGATTTTCTAGTAGGTAAATTCCCGGGGTGCTACATCATGGAGCCCCATGCTACCTTGTGATTTAAAATAGATCAACTTAGTCCAACTCACCCAATGGGTTTTGCATTTACCTCTTTCAATACCCCACCAATCCCCTACAAAAAAATACCCCACCAATAATCTCCTATTAACTTCGTGAGCTTATCGCAAATGGAAAATGATAGTTTGAAGACTTCCATCACATAAACCGGAATCACTTGTCATATTGCCTTAGTCAAAACCTCATGTGCACTCTGCCCAAGTAAACTATCTCCCCACAACATCAGTTGTTTGCATAGGCGAGATTGTGGGTTCTTAAAGCGCCCTTTATGTATTCCTCTATTCGGTGTAAGCAAGCCCAAATATTTGTCCTCAAACTCCTCATGGTGTACTTACAAAATTTATGGAATCACCACCTGATTCTGCTCGGGGCAAACTACAATGGAGATTATGGAACACTTGGAGGTGTTTAGCAGCTGCCCCATAGATGTCCAAAGTGTGTTTAACTCTATGGGCTTCAATTTACGTGGCTCCATAAATTAATATGGTATGTATGCAAACAAAAAGTGTGAAATATCCGGTGCTCCATGGCACAAATTTATTGGAGAGATATTATGTTGATCTACCTCATGCTTCAGCTAAGCCGACAAACCATCCGCCACAAATAGGTAGAAGAACGGGGAAAGATGATCTCCATGTCTTAGACCAAGAGTTGGATAAAATGCTTCCAATAAGTCTTCTTTGAATATTGGGCCAAGAAAATTATTTGCACCAGACCCGCATGAATTCAAGGAATGAACTCCTCTGAGGAGATCTAAGGCCTTGGCCTCCGATCATCGATGGTTCCACCTTGGTGTCGGTGCCCACCTTCATATGAGCATGTAGGCCCTGAGGGGGGTCAGGAGGGGTGGCCGCCCCGGGCCCCCAAGACCAAGGGGGGCCCAACACCCAACTAACGGATGCGACGGAAGAACCTAATTGTATGCCATTGGAGTAGTTCTGTACTTTTCTATTACCCTTCAGCGAAGTAAAGGAGAATGAAGGCAGGAAGCGATATGGAGAAAGCATCATGTTGAAACTTGGGCCTTGACTTCTTTTTGGTGGAGTGGGCTTTCTTAATTTTGTTATATTTCTCGCTTTAGTTAGGTATATATACGAAGGCTTAATGTGGTGGGGCCCATGAGCTGGAGCATGGCCGGAAAATTACCAATCCAGGATATGCAATGCACGATCGATGCTCATTTTAACGCTCATTTTCGTGTTCAAAAAATTGTTTAGATTTTTACTAATGGTTGGCAAAGATAGAAGAAAATGCAAGGCCATGCTAGGTACTGATTTTAGTTCTCCATCCACTATGTGATAGGGTTGCAAAGAGGAACCCGATTCATCCCCTCCGTATTCAAAATTGGTTGCTCTAGTTCAAAAAATTCAGCAAAATTTGTGTAGTTTTAAACTAAATTTGATTTTCATGGGCTTATGCGGGTTGCCATTTGCAACCCTATTGTGCAAGGTGCACGGCGTCATTCGATCATTTTCTAGACAAGATCCCGAGACCACCATTCACCATTGTTGGACTAATACAATGGAATAGAGGTAGTAACAATATTGGTTTTATAAGCAATTTATGAGCTATAGTAGTAAAATTCATCTATGTTCATACCTACGAATTATTATTTTTACAAATAATATGTCTTGTGTCTACTTCAGACTGTCAGAAATATTTATTGTTGTTTTGATAATTAGAGGGAGGGCCAAAAATCCTAACTTCGCCCCGGTCCCCTGAAATCTCAGGACCATCCCTAACATGGTCCTCGTCTTCTTCACCATGATTCATCCCGCATTTGGTTGGAAAGTTTCATACATGGGTGCCTCTCTTAATGTTAAGTTTCTTGAGGGTTCTGTAGTTCTTTGGCCATGCAAATATTGAATTGTTCTTTTGGATTCAAAAAGTTCCCCTTGAGGGTAGACACCTTGAAAATGGGGAGGTTATCAAGATTGGTTCTATGGTGATGTTCCCCTCTCACCTTCTTCGAGTCAATGATTTCATAGGGATTTATTATGGATATTTGGATATATCTACCCCTAGATCCTCCTCAAATGAAGATTGTCCTCTAAGATGGAAAGTTTCATTCTCATCTCTAATTCTAGATCATGCCAAATCTAAAGAGGATTTTCTTTTACTTCGACCAAGAGCCAAGAGGCTAGTTTTGGTGGATTTCGATGAAGTGATCATTGATGCTATATATATTTTGCAAGATGAATTTATTTCTACTAGAATTTCTATTGATCTTCCAGTTCATAGAGTTCAAGTTGGTAATAAAATTCTTGAAGAAGTTAGCTTTGAAGAGGTTTCTAAGAAGGCAGAGCTCTCTATTCATCCTGATCTATCCATAGCACCCTCCCTGGATTTTTCTTTGGGTATCAACTTTACAAGAAATATCATTCAAAAATTTGGACACTCAGTTAACTCTAACACCCTCGTCTGATAAGGCTGAATTCCTGTGTATAGTGCTAATCTCTGGATTGGTACACTAGCACACATAGTACAAAATGATACCAAATATAGCCGTGCATCATAAATATAATGAATATGATCCAGAATTTACATTATATTATTCAAGTACAAAGCGGAAAACAATGAGGTAGAACTCCATCCTTCAACTGTTCCACAAGCGAACAATTGTTGAGTGGAGTCTCGTGACCTATAACGATCACTTAGAAACAAATTAACCCGCAACATGAAAGGTTGCAGCCACGAATGGTAAATAGTTTGAATGTATTGGCAAGTGTCACTATTATATGGATGTAAAATGGAACCTAGCAATTACATGCATATTTGACTAAGTGGAGTTTCAGACTGATTTGCATAAAGAAATAGTTTTATCCTAACAAATAGTTTTAATCCTTTCTGAAAATTGCTGAACACATTAGCCAACACCAAGTGTTGCTACTCCCTTGTTTGACCATCAAATTTTATTAAGAAATTGGAATGTCGAGATCATCCATAAGCTTCAGGCCTTAGTTGCTCAATATTGTCCCTAATTGGGGACACAGCTAATCGATTAGATTTAGATCTTCTACAGAAGTTGTACACTTTACCCACAAGACACAATCTCGTCTTAATGCCACCAGTGGCTGATAAATTAGTACACACCAATTGGTATACCGGTAGATTCGAGAATGTGACAAAGTCTTTCCATAGAAGTCGTCTCAATACACAATATTAGCACGTCTAATAGGCACCAATGCAAGGGTATACCTCCAATACACAATTATAGTTAACCTGAAGAGGTACCAATCAAGGGTCTTCCGCTATGTAATGGACTAAGCCAGAGACCATATAGCATGTGGTTGTACACGAAAGCCACTATACGAGAAACTTGTCAAATCTCTATGATCCTAGGTGGTATTCTTCTAGTGCACACACGAGATAGGTAACCAGAGATATGGGTCACTCAGTTGCCACTTAATTAACAACTGATTATCAACATTCCACCCATGTGATTCATTGAGTACTTATTTTATTATATAAAACATACATTTTTCAATACTTTATATAATTATAACATGATATTCCACCACAAATCTATAGCAAGACTGAACACACTACAAATACGATGTTTCCACTAATCAAGACACAAAAGGATATCCTAAATGGGATATAGCATAGCATAGTATATAATACCAAAAATATTTTCTAAACATGCACTTCTACTAAAAGCAACTACAATGCATAGGAAAATAAGTAGGACATTTATGATAGTGTCAATTGCCTTTAGTTGACGTAGTCATTCAAATAATCCTCACAATTGCAATGGTTGCACCCTCATAATCACACGATAATCGCACTCCTCGCAATCTCACATTTAAAATAAAGCACAACAAAGACGCCATTCAAAACATTGCAAACATGCAATTATGTAACAATACAATAAAACAATGATTAAGAAATGTATGCATGATGATTTTAATATGTCACATTGGTTGTATTTAATTCTCTGAACATTATTAGATCACATGATGCATGTGGAAAATCATTTAATGCAATAAAGCATTTATTATTAAAACTATATCAATTTAAATAGGGTTTACTCACTTTAATTCAAGTCCTAATGTTTCTATCGAGTTAAATTATGAAATAAGACTAATGGATAGGTAATTCAATTTAGATCCAGTAACAATTTGAATCAGCCAAAAAAGAGTTATAAATCTTTTTCTATGATTTAATTAGTATTGCAATGGGTTTTATAACTTTCTGTAATAATTACTATTTTAACAGTACCAAATAATTATGTTTATGTTTTATATGGATATATATTTTCAAAACAAAATAGTGGCAATTGGTTTCACTAATTTTGGAGTTCTAGATAATTTCTTGTTATTTAAATACTAATTAAAAGGGTCTAAATCATTTAAAATATTTTCTTCGAGAAAAATTAGATCTAATGCTAGATTAGTTTCCTACATGAATCAAGGATCCCATAGGCATCTTATTTTTATTTTCCTAATCTATAATTAATCTTATAAGAATGATTTAGTCTAAAAAGGACATTAAACCAATTAAATTACTACAGTAAAAGTATACTATAAAAGTTGGATCTAACAACATGTTAATACTCTACGCAAATTTCTGAATTTTTGTAAATTCAAAATACACACCATGAGCTTTGTATAAACATTATTTGATCAAATAAATTTTAACCTTGTGTCATTATGCATATAAGGCATTAGAGGGTTATTTAGGGAAAATCAATTAGGGTTTTCTCAAAAGGTTTTTGACAGAGGGTTTTTTTGAACAAGATTTTATATGAGATGCCATAATGAAATGCTTTTGCAAAATGTTTTTTTGTAGTCCCAATTTCTAAATCTTGGGATGTTACAGACTACCACCCTTAAAAGGAATCTCGTCCCGATATTCGATAAGGCTACAAAGGAATATGTTCGAGATTCACCGAGGTGCTACCACCCTTAAAACAAAAAACTATACATGTTGCTTTTCTAGTGTTCACATGGAAATGTGTGAGGTGCTTGGCATGTAAAAGCTGCTACCAAATCATCATCTTGGGATTTTTATATGATTGCTGAGATGCATTGTGTCAAAAGGCACGAATAATGGAGATGGTTGACTAAAAGCTACTATCCTCTTCATCTAGCTCTTCAACGACTCCTCCAATGATGAGGTCATCAATGTTGAGGTGGTTCACATTCCCCTTATGAATTGGATTGTAATTGTTCCCATTAGAGTTTCCAGCATTCTTCTTCTTCTCAGCCTTCTTCCTTTTCTTCTTAGGATAGTCTGATGCATAGTGCACTAGTTCCTTGCAATTGTAACACTATAGCTAGCTTATATCCCTCTTTTTGGACTTCTTGTGATGGTTAAGGCTATTGTTTCCATCAATGTCTTGACTATCCCCATTACTATTAGTAAATGCATCGTGGTTGATGTGGTCCTTGTGCTCATGGTGGTCATGTTCATTCCCTCCATGATGATTATTCCCATCACCGCCATGGTGGTTGTGTCCATTGCCTTCATGCATGTGATATTCAGAATTTCCATTCCCATCATGGAAAGTACAAATCCTCTGACATGATACTGAGTTGCAGTTGTTGTTGTGCTTCCTCTTGCATCTCTCTTCATGCTTCTATTTGTCTTCGAGAATTCTGGCTTTGTCCATCAATGTTTGGAAATCAGGGGCATGGACTACTGAAAGTTGAATGGAGAGATCATCACTCGGTACATCTAAGAATCATTCTTTCCTTTTATCCTTAGTGTCAACATTCTCTAGAGCATAGCAAGATGAATTCGTGAATTCTTCTATGTACTCCGACATCATGCGATTGTAGTGTTGCGGGTCATGAAATTCCTTTATCTTCAGGCTCATAACTCCATATGACACATGGTTTGTCTTAAATCCTTCCTCGAACATCTTCCAAGAGACTGTATCAATGGGGTGGGTGATGAAGGAAATATGCCCTCAGAGGCAATAATAAAGTTGTTATTATGTATTCATTGTATATGATAGATGTTTATTTTGCATGCTATAATTGTATTGATAGGAAACTTCAATACATGTGTGTTTAATAAAAAAATGGTTCCTAGTTATGCCTATCTTATAGACTAGCTCATTGATTAACAAGATGATCAAAGTTTCCTGATCATAGACATTGGATGTTTTTAATAACGAGGTCACGGCATTTGTGAAATGATGTGATGAACATTCATCCGAAGTATAGCATTACGATCAAAGTCATTATGTTTATATTGCTATAACATCATACGAGGTAATCTTAGTCCTTAGACCATGAGACCATGTTAATTGCTAACACCGGAATAGTATCTTGATAACATCAAGCGTCACACCGTAACAGGGTGACTATAAAGGTGGGTTCAGTGCTACAAAGGTGTTATGTTGAGGCTCATGGATCAAGAGTGGAATTTTTCAATCCCGATGATGGATAGATATACTCTAGGCCCTCTCGGTGATATCACATTAAGATAGCTTGCAAGCAAGTGATGTGATCACTAGAATGTTATATCACAGGAACGAGAAAAGAGTGCATGTCGGTAACGAGATCAAACTAGGTATTTGTATACCGATGATCGAATCTCGGGCATGTATTATATCATGAGACAAAGGGATTAAATTACTAGCGTTAAAGGTTCTCACGATCACAGAAGTCATCGTTGAATGTGCAGGAGTTAGTATGGATCTCCAGGTCCCGCTTCTGACTATTAATCTGAGAGGAGTCTCAATCATGTCTGCATTATTCGCAAACCATAGGGTGAAACACTTAAGGGTTTCTGGACACCATTTAGGAGCACATATGTTTCAGACAAAAGGTTTGCAAAGCGCAGGAAATGTTTCGATAGAAACAGGAATTGTTTAGATAGAAACCGGAATTGTTTCGGGTGAAATTGCAGAAAGAGGTTCTGCATGTGATATTGAAATGTTGCAGGGGTTTTATGTGAATGTTTGTTAATTAAAGTAATTAACAAAATTCTGAATAAAATAAATAAAAGAGTTTTATTAATTGAGAGTTGCATTAAATTTGGTGGAAATCTAATGCATGTGAGTGGAATTTTGGGTGGATTCAAAATTTATGTGAGTGGAGCTTCACCACATGAATGAGGAAGAGGTGGGGGCACCCCCTTTGGCCACCAGCCATGGGAGGGGAGGAGCCCCCTCTCCTATAAAAGGCCCCCCTCTCCTCCCTCACAAAGCACACCTCCTCGTGAAGGATCTCTCTCCCCTCTAGATATTCCCCCATGGTCTCGGATTAGCGAGATACATGTTCCCAGTGGCCTTGCGTCTGGAAGGAGTTGCTGCTTCCGCTGATTCGCTGGAGCGAGGAGGTGGAGGTTGTCCGGTGGCTTGAACGTGTGTGCGAGGACGGATGCGCTGCTGATTTGCGGCGCTCGGACTTCCACACGATCTTGAGATCGGCAAGCGTATTTACATCAACCACGAGTTCCTACTCGTTAACAAAACTCGTTGTCTTCGAGGGTAAGTTCTCCATGGATGTATGTCCACCCGTTGCTCTGTATCTAGTAGATAGATCTTGGCGTATAGTTCTCATTGTAGGAAAATTTTTGTTTTCTATGTTGCGGACCCAACAGTGGTATCAGAGCCTGATCTATGTGTAGGTTCTTTGCACGGGTAGTACACATATGTTTATATGTGGGCGATGATGATCATGTTATTGCATCTTCTATGTATCTTTGATATTGGTGGCATAGTGGGATGAAGCGGCCCGGACCAACCTTACATGTCATCGTACATGAGACCGGTTCCACGACTAACATGCAACTAGTTTTGCATAAGTTGGTAGCGGGTGTCTGTCTATCCTACTATAGTCAATATCTGATTTACAACGAGTTGCTAATAACTTGGTTATCCTTGTTGTGGTTCATGTTCATAGGTAAGATCGATTCTATCTCCGAAAGACCTAAGCCACGTAAAACTTGCAATTGATAAATTAGAGGCGTCTAGTTTAGATCGTTGCTGGGCTAGTGTCTTGATATGGTATTGTTGTAAGTAGATGTATGATAGATACTCTTACAACACACTCAACGTGTAAGTTCCATAGACCTTGGCCTTACACACAAAGGAATGATAGAGATCATACCACGATGTAAATGATAGAGATCAAATGCATGGACCATATCATCTCACTTTGCACATTAGATGTTTGCATCTTATATTGCTAGTTTGGCGCTTTTGGTAGCATTATAAGATGATCCCTCATTTAGATATCAAGATAAAATGTGTTCTTCCTTAAGTATGCATCGTTTTATGGATCGTGTTTTGAGGCATCACGTGATGATCGGGTGTTCTCGACTCTACGCTTTCGTACGACAGGTGTAAGACAGTTTTACACAGGCGAATACTAAGGTTCTTACTTGGCGTGCCTAGCATGTACAGACATGGCCTCAGAACACGGACCGAAAGGTTAAGCATGAGTCATATAGTGTAACACCCTCAAATCAGCCCTATGCAAGTTTTAGCCCTTTCCGCCAAACCCGTATAGAAATGATTCAAGGACGCCCACCAGGCACTTTCGTGCGGGTGGAATACGAAGTAATACCATTACACAACAGTCCTCGATGGGACCCACGGAACAGATATATATATAGCACGACTCCAAGAGTCAAGAATATAGATATACACTACAAAGATCCAAATCACCTTGAAAACGATACAGCGTCCGAGTACGGACAAGATGCAAATGGGGCTAAGAGCCCTGAAGAATAACCAATGGCGTCCATAACCCTGCCCGGGCCAAGCCGGAAGGGTCACCCTGCTAATAACGTCGAAACACGCTAAAACAAAAGGGGTGCCGACAAAGGGCAAAGGAAAAAAGAGCAGCGTCAGTACTGAGGCCAGTACACGGCGAGGCTAGAATTCGGCGGCTCTCGCCTACATAGGTATGGTGGACTAAAGCGGCAGCACAGTGGCACTAAACAACCTATAGAGACTCAGTGAACTGTCGGCTATTAGAGATAGATAAGAAAGACCTATTCGGAACCAACCTGATACTAACACCAAACATACCCATCCTGGTATTTCCCCCTCGAGACCAAACGAGGAAGTCGGACCAAGGAACTCACACAGTTGGCAATTTTACTCATTCCGTTATAGTTGCAGCACTTACTAATCAGATATAGATAGCATGAGTCATCATGAAGCATAAGTAGTGGGCAGTTTTAATTAACCATTCCGTGGAAGTAGGAACATTTACTAGTCAGATATAATTGTTCTAAGGAATCCCAAAACCCAGCAGTTGTTGGCACTTTTATCACATTCCATTGGAGTTGCAATACTTACTAGGCAGGTATAGCATGACACAGATCACCACAGATCCACCAGTTGTTGGCATTTTTATTATCCATTCCATTGTAGTGAAGCTGAATTACTAGTCACATATTAAGTCAAATTTATAGCACTACTTTAGTTATGCTTGTCTATGATCGAGATATTGTGCTCCAAGTCGTCCATAACCGCGGACATGGCTTTTAGAAAGATTTACCCAGCAGGGGTGCACAAATAGCAACACACACACGATCAACCTCGGAAAAACCAAATCAAAATCCAACGAGGCTTTCACGATAGAGCAATCACAGGATTCATAAAATATTTCAGGGGGCCACCCCACTAAGCTACCTGCAACGAAGTTGGCCGACTCCGAGACGGACCCAAGGTTTGCGCCAATGGATGTAAATGACTGGGAACCCGAAAGTGTGACTGGGCTTGTCGATACCGTGAAAACACTCTGCAATTCCTAAACAGTACAGGTGCTCCACGCACAATCTTAAATAAAGCAGTAAAGCATGGCATAGGTACAGGATAGTAATAAAGCCCCAAACTACTTTGTGGCCCCAAGAAATAAGAAATGAATCAAGCTCTGGCTAAGGGGGATTCATAGAGTCTCCTGTATGTGGATAGTGCGAATAGTCAAGGAACGGGTATCAAGTACTCGGGGCCTACGGGACACAAGTGGGCATGAAAAACCAAATAGCATGTAATAGCCCACCGGTGCCACTTTCATTAGTTATCACGGCAATTTAATAGTTGTAATTAAAGACATGATCAACTCCACCATAATACATCTGCCAGCATTCCACAACTGTGGTACTCGACAACACGAGATCGCACCTGAGCAAGCAACTATGACTCGCTATGCCAGCTATCTACCAAACAACAGGTAATAGGAGGTGTCCAAGGCAATATAGAGGCTGCACGGGATATATCGGGTACGGAAATATAGCATCGCAACACGGATAGCAATAGATCAACAGGAGGAAATAAAGACTATAAAAGCAAAATAGGTAGAAGGGGAAGAGATGCTCGCCTGGGAAACACAGCCGAAGGATCATATCCGGAGAACTTGCCGATACTCGCATCAACTCAACGGCCTAATCCGCGAAGAACCAGAGCACTAGAAGAAACACCGGATGCAATATTTAATACTTCGGCAGAAGAATCGGCATGTTTATGATATGATGCATGGCATGGCCTAGATGCGATGCGACTAGACAAAATTAAGCGGAACCAGGGTCCCGACAATTAATTAGAAGGTTCATGTTATTTAGAAACCCCGCAAATTAAATGTTGTATTAACAAGAGAAAACATGGCATCGGTTCGCTACACCAATTTAAATGGAGTCCGGAATAAGACAAAGATATCCCGCATAAACACTCCATATTTAATTATGAGGTGAATCGGCATAATGCCCCCAAACCCACATGATGAGATGTATGCAAGCACGACCAATTTAATATGCAACAAGTTTGTATTTCATTTATAAAAATAGGGGCTTAGAAAGGGGTCACACATTTGGGTTCGGAAGATCTTGGGTTCCGGTGTTTGGGGTCGGGTATAGGGGGGAACGTTCTCGGACAACGGAAGGAGAGCTTGGCGTTCCGGGAAGAAGGACTTGGTTTGGCGTCGGGGGCGCATCGGATTTGCCCTGGTCGGTGTCGCTCTTGTCGTCACGAAGATCTTGTCGGGTCCTCGGTTTCGATTGTCGGTGTCGGACTCGGGTCTCGGCGCTGGGAGCTCTTGGTGTTCCGTGCGGTCGATCTTGCCGTTCCGTGATGGAGAACTTGTCGTTCTGTGTCGGCGACCTTGGCGTACGGGTTCTCAGGCATCGCATCCAGGAAGGAGTACTTGTTGCACAGGGTCTCGGCGGGAAGAAGGACTTGGCGCTCCGAGGGTTCGACGAGGTGCTTCGGATTTGCCCGTGAAGGAGGTCTTGGTGTCCGGGGTCTCGTCGTCTTCTGGTCCGGGTGTCGAACTTGGATTCAATGTCGGCGTTCTTCGGATAATGGGTTGGAGAGCTTGGATCTCGGCTTCGATTACTGATGGCGAACTTGGATTCCACATGGTGGGTATTCGTCTCATCTCGATCATCGGTTGCAGCGTCGGTTGACACGAACGGGAGTAGATCTTGGTGAAGGGGATCAACGCATACATGGGCCTCGTGGTCTTTGGACAGAGCCAACAACCCCCGTACTGGTCTTTACCTGTAGAGGAGGCGCGGGGCGAGTGGCGAGATGGACGGCAATGCACATGCACGTAGAGACGTAGCAGCACAGGCGGCGGATGCAGACCGTGCAGGGACCCTGTCTAGGACAAACGGTGGCCGGGAGGCCGAGGCAGAGCATCTACGGGTCGTGCGCCGATGCGGTGGAACACTGCTGGAGTTCGACGAGCTGGGGCACGAGGTCGCGGGCGGCTCGGCGCGAACACGGGGCGGCTTCCCGACGACAGCTGCCACAGAGGCGAGGTAGGGCGCTCACAGAGAGGCGGCACAAGAGTTGCAGGGCAGGCGCGACCGGCCTGAGGGAGGGCGGCGGACGGTGGCCCACAAAGAGGACGCAGGACAGCAGGCTCGGGCGGTTCCAGGTCGAGCTCAGCAGCGGGGGAAGAGGAGGCCGGCGGAGGGCGGCGGGGTGGATCCGGCAGGCGGCGGCGGGGCCCTGCAAGGCAACGGGAAAGGAGACGGCAGCCCTGCGGCGGAGGACACGGGGTTCGTGGTGGATACCGGCGAGTCAGAGTCGGCCGGCAGAGAGGGAGGCCGCACAAGGAGCCGGAGATAGTCGGCACGGTTGACAGAGGAGAGAGGCGGTGGTTGGTGGCGAGCGCTGGAGGCGGGGAGATGCGTGGGGAGAGGGGAGCATCGGTGGAAGGTGGGGCCGGGCGGAACTGGTGGAGTTGCGTGGTGGGGGTGAGCGACCCGGTCGATGGCCGCGTGGGGATTGGTGCCAGGCGGGGCAGGTGGTGGGACCTGGCACGATGGAAGCGAGCGGGGGCGTGGGGATGGATAAGGCGCGGGGTGCAATGGTTCTAGGTAGGGCCAGGTGGGTGGGGACGCGGGCCAGGGGGTGAGGTGGCGAGCAGGGAGTGGCCAGGGTGAGGTGGCGGCTGGGAGGAGTGTGGTTGTGTGGGGTGTTGCATGATTGTGTGTGAGTGTTGTGGCGGCTGGGAAAAGGAGAGAGGTAGGGATTAGGGTAGGTGGGGAGATTGGGGTAGGTAGGATTTAGATTAGGTTTGGGTATTTTTGGGGGTGGCCGGCTGGGCCAGTTCGGGCCTGGTTCGGCTGCCCCCTCAAAAATAATATAAATATTTATTTTTTTAAAACGAGGCTTTTGAAAACCGATTGTAGACAAAACAAAATATTCCGGACAAGCCCGGGGTTTTCGACTTGAATTAAAGACGGGGTGTTTAGAAAACAAAACCAGGTTTTTCGAAAATAGTTTTGTACAAACACATGCATAATGAAGACGATGCTCAAATTCAATGTGGCATGATTACATGAGCATGCGGTCATGATGATGCAATGCACAAAAACACAGCGATTTTCTAGTAGTGGTTTTAGCGGGGCGCCACAATTTGACACCACTAACAAGGGATCTCGCCCTCGAGATCCGCCTCATGGTACCGGGAAGAAGGCCGACGATCAGAATCTTCTCGCTTCGGGTAGATCCTCACGACACCACTAACAAGGGGTCGTTGCCTGCGGTCGTCGAGAGAACACTCCAGATAAACAAAGGGGAAGGTAAAGGTATCAACGAATAAAGCCACCTCTAGCTTATGTGGAAGGAGTAAAGATTGCTGGATCCACCGATTCAATATACAAAAGCGAATGATAAGAGTAGTTGGATGGTGATTAGTCCATCGCGCACCCAAACCATTACTCTGCACATTAAGAGGAGAATTATGCAACCAACTCTCGGAATCAGACTGGAGATCTCGACAATCGAGGTGCGAAAACAAAGGAGTGATGCAGGGTCTCATCGGATCTGGCGTAGATGATGTCGTCGCGTTGGAAAACACCGAAAGACACAAACAAGGAACAAAGAATGGTATCACAGATAAAGGATCACTCAGATAGCATGAAGTCTGGAGGTAGAAACACCGTTGCCAAAGGAGGAAGCGAAACCCTGAAGGTATGACGGAACCCAACCACGAGAAATCCTGGACTTGAAGAAAGGTAAGAGAGCAGATTTAAAACACACAGAGGTAAGAGGAGAATAGAAGAGGGGTAAGGAGTAAAAGCAGACCTAATCAGATCTATCCAACCGATTTTGCAAAATAGTTTTGACACTCTACTTCGGTTGTTAGCTAGGTTATCCTACAGGCTGGACTTGTGGGGTATCGTAACTGCTGAGCTCTAATACCACTCTGTAACACCCTCAAATCGGCCCTATGCAAGTTTTAGCCCTTTCCGCCAAACCAGCATAGAAACGATTCAAGGACGCCCACCAGGCACTTTCGTGCGGGTGGAATACGGAGTAATACCATTACACAACAGTCCTCGATGGGACCCACAGAACAGATATATATACAGCACGACTCCAAGAGTCAAGAATACAGATATACACTACAAAGATCCAAATCACCTTGAAAACGATACAGCATCCGAGTACGGACAAGATGCAAATGGGTCTAAGAGCCCTGAAGAATAACCAATGGCATCCATAACCCTGCCCAGGCCAAGCCGGAAGCGTAACCCTGCTAACGACGTCAAAACCTGCTAAAACAAAAGGGGTGCCGACAAAGGGCAAAGGAAAAAGAGGAGCGTCAGTACTGAGGCCAGTACACGGCGAAGCTAGAATTCGGCGGCTCTCGCCTACATAGGTATGGTGGACTGAAGCGGCAGCGCAGCGGCACTAAACAACCTATAGAGACTCAGTGAACTGTTGGCTATTAGAGATAGATAAGAAAGACCTATTCGGAACCAACCTGATACTAACACCAAACATACCCATCCTGGTATTTCCCCCTCGAGACCAAACAAGGAAGTCGGACCAAGGAACTCACACAGTTGGCAATTTTACTCATTCCGTTATAGTTGCAGCACTTACTAATCAGATATAGATAGCATGAGTCATCCTGAAGCATAAGTAGTGGGCAGTTTTAATTAACCATTCCGTGGTAGTAGGAACATTTACTAGTCAGATATAATTGTCCTGAGGAATCCCAAAACCCAGCAGTTGTTGGCACTTTTATCACATTCCATTGGAGTTGCAATACTTACTAGGCAAGTATAGCATGACACAGATCACCACAGATCCACCAGTTGTTGGCATTTTTATTATCCATTCCATTGTAGTGAAGCTGAATTACTAGTCACATATTAAGTCAAATTTATAACACTACTTTAGTTATGTTTGTCTATGATCGATATACTGTGCTCCAAGTTGTCCATAACCGTGGACACGGCTTTCAGAAAGATTAACCCTGCAGGGGTGCACAAATAGCAACACACACACGATCAGCCTCGAAAAAATCAAATCAAAACCCAACGAGGCTTTCACGACAAAGCAATCACAGGATTCATAAAATATTTAAGGGGGCCACCCCACTAAGCTACCCGCAACAAAGTTGGCCGACTCCGAGACGGACCCAAGGTTTGCGCCAATGGCTGTAAACGACTGGGAACCCGAAAGTGTGACTAGGCTTGTCGATACCGCGAAAACACTCCGCAATTCCTAAATAGTACAGGTGCTCCACGCACAATCTTAAATAAAGCAGTAAAGCATGGCATAGGTACAGGATAGTAATAAAGCCCCAAATTACTTTGTGGCCCCAAGAAATAAGAAATGAATCAAGCTCTGGCTAAGGGGGATTCATAGAGTCTCCCGTATGTGGATAGTGCGAATAGTCAAGGAACAGGTATCAAGTACTCGGTTCCTACGGGACAGAAGTGGGCATGAAAAACCAAATAGCATGTAATAGCCCACCGGTGCCACTTTCATTAGTTATCATAGCTATTTAATAGTTGTAATTAAAGACATGATCAACTCCACCATAATACATCTGCCAGCATTCCACAACTGTGGTACTCGACAACACGAGATCGCACCTGAGCAAGCAACTACGACTTGCAAGGCCAGCTATCTACCAAACAACAGGTAATAGGAGGTGTCCAAGGCAATATAGATGCTGCACGGGATATATCGGGTACGGAACTATAGCATCGCAACACGGATAGCAATAGATCAACAGGAGGAAATAAAGAGTATAAAAGCAAAATAGGTAGAAGGGGAAGAGATGCTTGCCTAGGAAACACTGCCGAAGGATCATATCCGGAGAACTTGCCGATACTCACATCAACTCAATGGCCTAATCCGCGAAGAACCAAAGCACTAGAAGAAACACCGGATGCAATATTTAATACTTCGGCAGAAGAATCGGCATGTTTATGATATGATGCATGGCATGGCATAGATGTGATGCGACTAGACAAAATTAAGCGGAACCAGGGTCCCGACAATTAATTAGAAGGTTCATGTTATTTAGAAACCCCGCAAATTAAATGTTGTATTAACAAGAGAAAACATGGCATCGGTTCGCTACACCAATTTAAATGGAGTCCAGAATAAGACAAAGATATCCCGCATAAACACTCCATATTTAATTATGAGGTGAATCGGCATAATTCCCCCAAACCCACATGATGAGATGTATGCAAGCACGACCAATTTAATATGCAACAAGTTTGTATTTCATTTATAAAAATAGGGGCTTAGAAAGGGGTCACACATCTGGGTTCGGAAGATCTTGGGTTCTGGGGTTCAGGGTCGGGTCTCGGGGGTGACGTTCTCGGACAACGGAAGGAGAGCTTGGCGTTCCGGGAAGAAGGACTTGGTTTGGTGTCGGGGGCGCATCGGATTCGCCCTGGTCGGTGTCGCTCTTGTCATCATGAAGCTTGTCGGGTCCTCGGTTTCGATTGTCGGTGTCGGACTCGGGTCTCGGTGCTGGGAGCTCTTGGTGTTCCGTGCGGTCAATCTTGCCATTCCGGGATGGAGAACTTGTCGTTCTGCGTCGGCGACCTTGGCATCCAGGTTCTCGGGCATCGCATACAGGAAGGAGTACTTGTCGCACAGGGTGTCGGCGGGAAGAAGGACTTGGCGCTCCGAGGGTTCGACGAGGTGCTTCGGATTCGCCCGTGAAGGAGGTCTTGGTGTCCGGGGTCTCGTCATCTTCTGGTCCGGGTGTCGAACTTGGATTCAATGTCGGCGTTCTTCGGATAACGGGTCGGAGAGCTTGGATCTCGGCTTCGATTACTGATGGCGAACTTGGATTCCACATGGTGGGTATTCGTCTCATCTTGATCATCGGTTGCAGCGTCGATTGACACGAACAGGAGTAGATCTTGGTGAAGGGGATCAACGCATACATGGGCCTCGTGGTCTTCGGACAGAGCCAACAACCTCTGTACTAGTCTTTACCTGCAGAGGAGGCACGTGGCGAGCGGCGAGATGGACGGCAATGCACATGCACGTAGAGACGTAGCAGCACAGGCGGCGGATGCAGACCGCGCAGGGACCCTGTCTAGGAAAAAAGGTGGCCGGGAGGCTGAGGCAGAGCATCTACGGGCCATGCGCCGACGCGGTTGAACACTGCTGGAGTTCGACGAGCTCGGGCGCGAGGTCGCGGGCGGCTCGGCGCGAACGCGGGGCGGCTTCCCGGCGACAGCTGCCACAGATGCGAGGTAGGGCACTCACAGGGAGGCGGCCGAGGAGCTGCAGGGCAGGCGCGACCGACCTAAGGGAGGGCAGCAGCCGCGGCCCGCAGAGAGGACGCGGGACAGCAGGCTCGGGCATTTCCGGGTCGAGCTCAGCAGCGGGGGAAGAGGAGGCCGGTGGAGGGCGGCGGGGTGGATCCGGCAGGCAGTGGCGGGGCCCTGCGAGTCAACGGGGAAGGAGACGGCGGCCCTGCGGTGTAGGACGCGGGGTTCATGGTGCAGACCGGCGAGTCAGAGCCGGCCGATGGAGAGGGAGGCAGCACAAGGAGCCGGAGATAGCCGGCGCGGTTGACAGAGGAGAGAGGCAGCGGTTGGTGGCGAGCGCTGGAGGCAGGGAGATGCGAGGGGAGAGGGGAGCATCGGTGGAAGGTGGGGCCGGGCGGAACTGGTGGAGTTGCGTGGTGGGGGTGAGCGACCCGGTCGGTGGCCGCGTGGGGATTGGTGCCAGGCAGGGCAGGTGGTGGGGCCTGGCACGATGGAAGCGGGCGGGGGCGTGGGGATGGATAAGGCGCGGGGTGCAACGGTTCCAGGTGGAGCCAGGTGGGTGGGAACGTGGGCCAGGGGATGAGGTGGCGAGCAGGGAGTGGCCAGGGTGAGGTGGCGGCTGGGAGGGAGTGTGGCTGTGTGGGGTGCTGCGTGAGTGTGTGTGTGTTGTGGCGGCTGGGAAAAGGAGAGAGGGAGTGATGAGGTTTTAACTCGTCAATGCCCATTGTTATGGACTTGGGTTATGGAGAAGGAGGGAGAGCTGGAGACATCTATCGGCTAGCAAACAAGCACATAGGGGACAAAGGATTTACCCAGGTTCAGGCCTCGTAGAGGTCCCTTCTCCTGCTTGTTTGCTCGTGGAATTATTGAGGGAGTCGAAAGTTACAACGGTGCGCAGATGCAATCTGGCGAGGGTTTGTGGAAGCTAGGGTCGCGTGTGTGCTCCTCGCCGCCCCTCCTAGCCCTTATATAGATAGGCTAGGTCTCGGGTAGCAGGTCGAGTCGGTTACAAGTTAGGGTTTTCCCCTTCAAACTTTCTATCTTTAGCTTCTTCTTGTCCTTCAAGCAATCGAGAGTCCACGGGTTACTCGAGTCCTTTCATCTGGGCCTTGGCGACACCGTGGGCCTATATGTATTTGGACCGTATATACCAAGCTCGAGTACCTGTAGGGTATACCCATGTCAGTAGCCCCTGAGTGTCCAGTGGAATCGCAGATTCGACTGGGGACTTTTGAAGCCTTTGAGTGCCTAAATGAGTACATTTTGATTGCTTTTATTCGTGTCATAGGGATTGTTGATATACGTGCCTGATATAACCGAAGTATCGGTATCAGTTAACCACCTTAGGGTGAAACAACACAATCTACTCAAACTCGAGTCCCCGGACTCGAATCCGGAAAACTGCTGGTGTAATTCGACTCAGGCCGCGGAGGTCTTACATGAGTCGAATTCCAGTTATATGGGTGTGAGCACTTGACGCGTCCGTCAAGGCATGTTCATCATGCCTGTAGGCACAGATATGTTTCTGGTAGTGCGCAGTTAAATGCGTTGCCAGGCCTTATTTAGGTCTTACCTTCATGCCGTAGGCGCGACATCCGAAATTTATCATCGCGGAGACGATTCGGGTGACCCAGGAGACGCAGTCTCTTTGTAGGGGAAAATTAAGAGGCAGTGTCGCCATGAGTTTCGAGTGCGGATGTTATCAACACACCGTTTTTTGTACAAATAATCATAGGGTGCGCGACCAGTGCTCCCTATGGGAGTATCCCCCGGGTGCCTGGTTGAGTCGAAGACTCAGGCAGGGACTAAAGAACTTTTGCGACTGTTGTCGTCTTTTGCTTGCTTGTTTCAGTCGATGACTCAGGCAGGTACTAAAACACTTTTGCGACTGCTGTCGTCTTTTGCCTGCTTGTTTCAGTCGATGACTCAGGAAGGTACTAAAACACTTTTGCGACTGTTGTCGTCTTTTGCCTGCTTGTTTCAGTCGAATTTGTTTCTGGCGCTCCCTATGAGAGTAACCCATGTCCATAATCGAACTGTGTTTCAAGTGGTTGGGTTTGCTTTTGTGATTGTCCATGTTCCTGCAACAAGAAAAAGAAAAAATCGTAGGGTGCGCGGCTAGCGCTCCCTATGGGAGTAGCCCCCGAGTGCTTGGTGGAGTCGAAGACTCCAGCAAGGACTAAAAATAGTCGAAGTTTTCCACTGCGTAGCCTTGGTGACGCGTCGACGCCAGGCGACCTTAGTTGCCCGCGTGAGCGATTTTGACGGGACGTGACGAGCGGTGGGTCCCACTTTCTGACTTTGATTTGACTGGGCGTGCGTAATCTTATTTTTAACTGCGTCTCCTCGATTTCTGCGTGTAATGGTAGAAGTGGGGGAATGGTTCGTGCTTCCTCTTCTCCACGCGTCCAACGCGATGCGTGCCACGCGTCCAATAGGGTTTTTGTCAGCCGTTGGATTGCATCTCCCAGGGGTTAAGTAGCGGTGTTGTGGCGGTAATTTCCCATCTGCGCTCTTTCTTCCTTGCTGCCATTGCCATTGTTGCTGCTTTTCTGCTTTCCCTGCGCCCATCTTCTCCACAACGTTGGACCAACTCCGTTCGTTCCCGAGCTACTTCCTTCGCTCACATCGCCGCCGCACAATGGGGAAGAAGAAGGGAGGCGCTGCCGCTGATTCCGCGGCCACCGTCACTGCAGCGAAGAAGAAAGGTGACTCCGCTGCTGCGGGCACCAGCACCGCCGCCGGCGGGAAGAAGAAGGTCGCGGGCACCCGCGTGACCAATGGCGCATGGCGCCCCTCTATCATCAAGGCGTCGGATATCCGTCTTCTTTGCCAAGATGGAGTTATCTCTGCGGCAGTCGCCGATGCGCACGTCCCCAGCAGTGAGACCATTCCTGCTCCTCCCGCTGGTTTTTGAGTGATGTTTCTTGCATTCATCATTCGCGGTCTTTCCTTGCCTCTTCACCCCTTTGTTAGGGGTCTTCTTTGTTTCTATGGGCTCCAGCTCCATCAGCTGTCCCCAAATTCGCTCCTCCACATCACTTGTTTCATCACCCTCTGCGAGTGCTGGCTCGGAATCGATCCACACTTTGGTCTTTTCAAGCCCATCTTTAAATTGAAGCGTCAGTCCACATCTGGCTATTTAGTTTATGACGTAGGTGGTTGCGGAATCCACGTCGACCCATCCGCCACCTACTTCGACATCAAGCTTACCAAGTCCGTCCAGGGATGGAGGGACAAATGGTTCTATGTTCGTGACCAGAAGGCCAAGGACGAGCACTTTGGACTCGCGCCTTTCGATCTCGCGACTCCCTGCAAGAAGATGCGTTCTTGGAAGAACGTGATCATGCCTTCCGAACTCGCGGAGACAGACGTGCTATATCAGCTGGCTCAGGACCTTTGAGAGTCGCATAGGCGAGAAGAGGGAGGCTGCACCTTGTCGACTTGGCTGCATCGTCGCGTCCAGCCTCTCCGTGCTGGTCCATCCCATGTTTCAATGGGGTGGCGCTGATGATGCCACTCGTGTGTCTGCTGATGGCATGTCCGCGAGTGAGGTAGATAAGAGGGTGCGACTGGTCACGAAGTACACCCTCAAGGATGTGCTTCCGAACGAGCCAATCGTTCCTCCTTTCGATGCTTCGAATCCTCCTCCTGAGGTACAGTTGTGCTACATAGTAGCTTATTTTCTCGATTGCGTTTTCTGTTGCTTACCTGTTATGTTTGCTGATCTTTACTGTGTGTATGCAGGAGTGGGCGGTGTCGCCTTGTATGCCTCCCCTTCCCGAGGGGATTATTCCTCGTGAAGCTTTGGAAGAGGACGAGTCTGAGTCGATTGTCCCTTCTGATGTGGAAGAGGAAGCCCCCGAGTCCGAGAGCCCGGATACTCGCAAGCGTTCATGTAGCGGGGATTCCGACGTGTCGACTCCTTCAACTCTAGGAGGCGCGGCTGTTGGCGCGGAGTCGCCAATTCCCGCCGTTCCTGTGAGGGCTGTGGCACCGTCTTCTCGCAAGAAGATGCGATTGCCCAAGGAGTCTTCGTCAGAGTCGGCGGAGGCCATGTTTGATCTTGACAAATTTGACTGGTAAGTTTGCTAGTGCATTCATTCTTCTCTGTTTTCTTCTTGTTGGCTTTGCCCTGGAGTTTGCCCTTTCTGAGTGCGGATTTTGTCTTGCAGTCAAGAGGCGTCGTCATCTTCTGGCGACATCGAGTTTTTGAAAGAATCAGGAGTGGCGACCTCAAGGGCCAAGGTAGAGGTCGAGCGCGCTCCTTCTCCTCCGGCGGCAGCCCACTCCGGGCATAATTCTTCGAGATCTCCTCACGGAGGGGAGCATCGAATAGTTGCTCGGATGATGGCTCAGCAGACTTCTTCGGAGTCGCTAGAGGACCATGTAAGTATATCTTTCTTTCTTTTGTAATTTGGCGGTCAACGCCTTTTGTTGCCCTCTGCTGACTCCTTGTTTTGTGCGACAGCTCCTTGTAAAGGAAGCCACGCAGGTGGCGGAGCAGGTGATGGCGATGGGTCGCCAGCATGCGATGCTGGAGATGCGCCACCGCGTGGTCGAGAGTGAGTGTTCTATACTTATTCTTTTCGTCTTCTCTTTGTTTTGGTATAATCGACTAACAACGAATTATTGACTGCCATGTAGCTGAGCATAACGCTTTACTGTGCGATGTCGCCACGTTGGAGAAGACACTAGCCGCAGCTGTGAAGGGGCGCGACGAGGCAATCGCGGCTCGTGATGATGCCCAGAAGCGCGAAGAGGATCTGCGTGCCTCCTTTGCGGCCAGGAAGAAGTTGTTTGAAGAGAAACTGGTCTCAGTCGCCATGGCCCTCTCAGGTACCTTTACCTGTAGATATTTTATTGATGTTCTTCTCTGCATCTGTAGTGCCGGTGGCACTAGAAGTTTGATTCATGTGTGTATTTTGGTGTAGATGCTGGCGGCTTGAGTTTTGATCCACAAGCCGTTTCTCGCGATGACGCTCTGGTGGGCGCGGTATCTGCGGTCGAGGATCGTAGCGCCGCTGTCCAAAATACGTTGTCCAAGGCTAAGGCCACCTTGAGTCGCCTCCGGGAGGAGTTGATGCCGAAGGTGGAGTTGGTTGACAATGTGGAAGAGCTGGTGGAGTCGCTCACTGGGGGTGTGCCTGTCACATACAAGAACTCCCTCCGTGCAGCTGGCGTGACCATGTCGCTTGCCATGGTGCAAGCCCACGGAGTCGAAGTAGATCCTTCTGCGGTGTCGAAGACGATGCCTGTTGGCACGGATGGTCAGCAGGTAGTATTTGCTCCCTTTGCGACTGCCTGTGCCAAATATGGCCATTCCTTGATAAACACTGTTGACAAGTATTCGGAGGAGCTCAATCGTGCGAAGAAGGCGGCGAAAACTTCGGCCTTAGGGGCCGGCGGAAAGTCAGTGGCATCTGATACTGCCACGGACTTGATGAAGCCCCCGAGGTCATCGAAGTCGAAGAAGCCAGCTGCTCCGTAGTTGGTTTCTTGTAATAGCTGATGAATTTCCCTTCTAACTGGAGAACATGCATGTTGGCGAGTGTGTTTTGTGAATACTTTATGCTGATTCTGAATGCATCTGTTACTTTTGACTTTTGAGTTGGTCGCCTTATTTTCCTCTGGCTTGATTTTTGGTAGGGTACATCAAGTGGTCTTGTGGGAGGGACCCCGGGCTCACCATCTCTTGAGGATATAATGGCACCACCACGCTCCAGGGTAGAGAAGATGTCCTTGCTTTCGCGACTTCGTGATCGCGTTAAGCAACTGGAGCGTGAGTTGCCCGTGATCCGCGGTAGCACGGACGTGTGGAAGTCGAAGGCTGAAAAAGCCGCCGCCTACGAGCAATATCTGCTTGGCGAGGTGACACAGCTAGGTGACCAGTTTAAGTGTTAGTTTGCTCATCCTCGTCTTTTCCTTTGTAGTTAATCGCAATGGTACGTTGTACTCATGCTGTTGATGCTGCCATCGACGGGAGGAGAGGGATAGGATTGCCATCCGCCTTCATGATCTCACCCAGGAGCAACTTCAGGAGAGTGGATACTTCTGGGTAGATCATGATCGTGCGACTGCATTGGCGACCATGCAGGATCGCATCTCACGAGTGCTGCTCTTTCTGAAGAAGTCGCAGTCGTGTTTGAAGAACATCTATCGGGCGATGTTCCCGCTAGATGATACTCCATCAAGCCTGCTGGCTCTCCTGACCAAATTTCAAGATATGTCCGCGGTTCGCGAGTGCGTGAGGCAGCAGTTGGTGGCTGGTGCCAAGGCTGCCCTCTCCATGGTGCGTTTGCACAGGCCTGACGTGGATGTCGCCGCCATTGCCTCTGGCCCACCGGTGCCACCAGCAGGATCTTCCTGGGACATGGTGTCGCACTATTGGGCGGTGGACCGTCCAGCCGAGAAGGTCGTCGACTTCTTCGAGGAACAGACTAATGTTCTTCTGTTGCAAGGGTAGCCAAATATGTATCCTACACATAAGTGTACTAGTGTTGTAAAGCTCGTATATATTTGTAGATAATTTACTGTTGAATGTGTACAAATAGCTTTAAGCATGGGGTGCGTTGCACTTATGCGAGTCCTTTTCATTAGCCTGGCCATCTTTGTATCGTTCCCTTGTCAACCTGTCAGGTGCGTTGCAGCTAGGTTGAGTTTGTGTTAAGGGGTTCGATTGATATGCCAGCTACTCAGGATGTCGCGTTATTGTTCGAAGAACATATGTGTATAGGGTGGCGTAGCCCCCGAGTATGAAAATTGACAAAGTAAAGGAGGGAACAGAGTTTCAGGGCACTTAGCTTTTATTTATTCGAAGAATAGTACGAGGTACAATGTGCGACTAAGTAGCCTTGGCTGAATAGCCTTATTTGCGATGCAAAAGTAAAGAAAAACGACTAAGGGTAGAAGCGTCGCAGTTGTGCGACGTTCCAAGGGTTGGAGTGTGCGACTCCTGTCTCTAAATCTTGAAGGCAATAGGCGCCACCTGGGATTACTTCTGTAATCACGTACGGTCCTTCCCAGGGGGATTCGAGCTTGAGATGTCCCTGCTGCTTTAGTCGCAGGACCAGGTCACCTTCGACGAAGGATCTGGGGCGAAGCCTTCTACTGTGGTAGTTGTGCAGGTTCTGCTGGTAGATCGTGGATCTTACTGCGGCGATTTCTCTTGCCTCGTCGAGGAGATCAACGGAGTCTTCGAGTGCAAGAGATGACTCTTGTTCGCTGTAAGCGACTACACGTGGCGCCTTGTATCGCACTTCAAGGTAGTATCGCTTCGCTCCGTGCACCATAAAGAATGGTGTGTAGCCCGTGGCGCTGTTTGGAGTTGTACGCAGGCTCCAGAGTACGGATTGGAGCTCATCTGGCTAGCAACCCACAGCTTGCTCGAGTGGTCGAAGGAGTCGCTTCTTGATGCCGCTGCAGACGAGCCCGTTTGCCTTTTCCACCTGACCGTTGGGTTGTGGGTGTGCTACTAAGGTGTAGCTGATGTTGATCTCCAGGCTCTCGCAGAATTCTTGGAACTCCTTGGGTGTGAAGTTCGTTCCGTTGTCGATGATGATGCTGTGCGGCACACCGAAGCGGTAGACGATGGACTCGAAGAACTTGACTGCGCTGCGCCCTGATTGCTTGGTCACTGGCATGGCCTCAATCCACTTGGTGAATTTGTCGACTGCGACCAAGAGGTAGACGTAGCCTCCTTGCGAGGACCTTGGAAGTTTGCCAACCATGTCGAGTCCCCACTGGGCGAAGGGCCAGGCCAATGGAATAGGCCGTAGTTCTGCGCCTGGTGCGTGTGGCTTGTCCACGAATCGTTGGCAAGCATTGCATTTTTGGACGATGTCCTTGGCATCGCGCATGGTCGTGGGCCAGTAAAATCCAGCTCGTAGAGCTTTGGCAACGAGGGCGCGACTGCCTGCGTGGTGCCCGCATGTCCCTTCATGGATGTCGAGGAGAATTGCTCTTCCATCGGCCATGGAGACACATCGCTGTAGCACTCCTGTGATGTTGTGTTTGTATAGTTCGTCGTTGATAACGGCGAATGCCTTGGAGCGTCGCGCGATGTGCCGTGCGTCTGTCAGGTCGTCCGGTAGGCGCTTACTGAGGAGGTACGTAATGTACGGCTGCGTCCAGGATTGTTCGATCATCATGACGCTCATTGGCCCTTCTAGTCCTGTGTCTAGCTCCAAGTCGTCGAGTGCCATTGGCTCATTGGGTGACGTAGCCCCCGAGTCCATTGCTGCGCTTGTTTTCTTCTCTGCGGCCTTTGGCTTGATGGAGCGTTCACAGATGCGCTCGAGAAATACACCAGGTGGTATGGGGGCGCAGGTAGAGCCTATGTTTGCGAGTGTATCTGCCTCCTCGTTGCTTTCACGGCCTACGTGTCGCAGCTCGCAACTATCGAAGTCCCCTTTGAGTGTATCGTAGAGCTCGCGGTACACGATCATGTTGTCGTTCAGTGCGTCGCACTCGTGCATTGTTTGGTTGACGACCAGCTTGGAGTCGCCGTATATGATGAGCCTTTTTGCGCCGCAGGCTTTTGCCATCCTCATCCCATGCAACAGGGCCTCGTATTCAGCTTCGTTGTTTGAGGCTGTGAACTGCATTCGCAGGATGTATTTCAGCTTGTCTCCTTGAGGTTATGTCAGTATGACACCTGCTCCTGCTCCATCTTTCCGTTTGGATCCATCGAAGTGCATGGTCTAGAGGTAGGACATATCTGGCTTGTCTGGGAGTTGGTTTTCCATCCAATGCATGAGGAAGTCAGGGAGAATTTGCGACTTGATTGCGTTGCGCTTTTCGTATGTGATGTCTCGTGGAGATAGTTTGATTCCCCAAAGCGTGACTCGTCCCGTGGCGTCGGGGTTATTAAGGATATGTCCCAATGGGGCGTCGTTGACTACCACGATTGGGTGTTCCTGGAAGTAATGGCGCAGTCGCCGGGTGGTCATGAAGACGCCGTACGCCAGCTTCTGGTAGTGCGGGTACCGCTGTTTTGTTGGTGTGAGGACCTCGCTGAGGTAGTATACCGGGCGTTGTACGCCATGGACCTTGTTTTCTTCTGCCCGTTCGACGACGAGCACTGTACTAACCACTTGGTTGGTGGCGGAGATGTACATCAATAGTGGTTCCCTTTCCCGTGGAGTCACCAGTACTGGCGATGTGGATAACAGGCGCTTGAGATCTTCGAATGGTTCTTCCGCTTCATTGGTCCACTTGAATTTATCAGCTTTGCGAAGGAGTTGATAGAAGGGCAGTGCCTTTTCTCCCATTCGACTGATGAATCGACTGAGGGCCGCGATTCGTTCGGCTAGTTGTTGGATGCCTCTTATGTTCTTTGGCTTCTCCATGGCTAGTATGGCCTTTATATTTTTTGGGTTTGCTTCAATCTCTCTCGCGAAGATGAGATACCCGAGTAGCTGCCCAGATGGTATGCCGAAGGCGCATTTGTCCAGATTGATCTTGATCCGGTAACGGTCGAGATTGGCGAATGTTTCGCTCAAGTCATCGATTAGAGAGGCTTCCTTTTTGGTTTTGATTACTATGTCGTCGACATAGACTTGGATGTTGCGACCCAGCTTCTCCTTGAGGCAAGCCTGCATGCACCATTGGTAGGTAGCTCCCGCGTTTTTTAGCCCGAAGGGCATTGTGTTGTAGCAGAACACACCGAATGGCGTTGTAAACGCGGTCTTCTCCTGGTCTTCCTCCTTCATTCGAATTTGGTTGTAGCCTGAGTAGGCATCGAGGAAGCAGAGGCGCTCGCATCCAGCGGTGGAGTCGATGATTTGGTCGATCCGTGGTAGCGGGAAGTGATCTTTTGGGAAGTGCTTGTTTAAAGAAGTGAAGTCCACGCACATCCGTAGGATATCCGTGTCCTTTTTTGACACCAGCACCGTATTGGCGAGCCAAGTGCTTTCCTTGATCTCGTGTATGAATTTGGCCTCGAGGAGTCTGTTGATCTCCATTCCGACCGCGCCGTGGCTCGAATAAATACCTAATTGTTTGCTTGACTGGCCTTGCGTCGGGGTTGACGTTGAGTGCGTGCTCAGCGAATTCCCTAGGAACTCCTGGCATGTCCGCAGGACACCAGGCAAAAATTTCCCAGTGCTCACGGAGGAATTTGATGAGCGCGAGTTCCTATGCGGGACTCAAGTTGTTGACGATGAGGGCCATTTTGGCGGGATCTGATGGATGGACCTGCACCTTCTTTGTGTGCACAGATGAGTCGAAGGAGAGGTCAGGTGAGCTTGGCCTACTTCAGGGCGCATCGTTGTCTTGTTTCCTTCAATCGCGTGAGCTCCTCCCGCATGCCGAAGGACCGGAGATTCGCTGAATTCTCGTCGAATCGCCGACGCTCAAAGCTCCCGTTGATCGTGATGACGCCGTTGGGACCTGGCATCTTCATCTGCAGGTAGGCGTAGTGGGGTACGGCCATGAACCTAGCGAACGCGACACGTCCGAGGATGCAGTGGTATTGTGAGGGCCAGTCGACAACTTCAAAGTCGATGCGCTCGTGCCGGAAGTTCTTCGGCGTGCCGAATATGACGTCGAGGTTGATTTTTCCCAGGGGTATACGCCTTTCCCTGGGACGATGCCGTGGAACGTTGTGTCCGATGCCTCCAAGCAGGTTAGAGGGATCCTCATTGCTCGCAAGGTACTCGCGAATATGAGGTTGATACCGCTTCTGCCATCCATGAAGACACGACTCATGTCGAAGCCTCCAATTTGCGCCTCGAGTACGAGGGGGCAATGACCTGGGCGAGGTACTTGAGGCGGGTGGTCGCGTTTGTAGAAAGTAATGCACGATTTCACCGCCACCGAGGTACTCGGTGGTGGATGGTGGCGAAAAGTGGCAAGTTGACTTGGCGAGTGATGGCCTTCGCACCCTATTGGAGGGGCGCTTTTGGATCATCATGGTACCCATGGCCCGTGGGTACGGTTCGCCTCCGTGGTGTTGGTGGTGCAGCTCCGCTCGGGGTGGCCTGTGGTGGTGGTGGTAGTGCGCCATGTGCCACGGCGCCTGGAGCGGCTCCGTAGCCTCTTTCGACTGCATTGCGGTTCATCCGAACAAATCCCTCATGTAGCTTGAGGAACTCGCGGCAGTCCTTGAGGAGGTGGTTGGACTTTCTCTTGCCATCATGCTTGTCGATGTAGAAGTGTACCATGCATGGCCCGGACAGGTTGTCCTCGATGGAGGTCGCGGGTGCTTCATCGCGAGTGCGGCGTTGCGACACTTGCGTGGTTTTTCCAGAGTCGCGATATCCGCCGCTGCGGTATCCGCTGTTGCGGTTATCGTCGCGTCTATCGGCGTAGCCGGCTGCGACCATGTTGACGTCATCGCGATCGTCGTAGACGCGCATGCGACGCCATCCGGAGGTCACGTCTTCGTTCGAGTTTTGCCTCCTCGTCAGAGTGAACGCGATTCTTCACTGAATCTTCTGCATCAGCCCACCGATTCGCAATCTCCATCAGGTGGTCGATGGTCTGGGGCTTTGAGCGGCCTAGCTCCTCCCTGAGTTCCATGCGGCGGACACCACCGTTGAATGGATCAATCGCGCGGTCTTCCCAGATGTTCTCCGCGGAGTTCTTGATGATGGACCACCTTTGGATGTAAGAGTGCAGCGATTCGCCGGATCTTTGCTGGCAGCATCTCAGTTCTTCAATTGAGGCGGGGCATTTGTACGTGCCCTTAAAGTTGCGCACGAAGTTGTAGACTAGCTCATCCTAGCTGCGAATGGATCCGCGTGGGAGGTTATTGAGCTATGCCCGGGCGGCGCCCTGCAGCTGTAGCTGTAAGCATTGCATGGCAGTACTTTGACTGCCTCCATGTAGCCTGACGGAGGAGATGTGATCCTCCAACCAGATCTTAGGGTCCTGCAGACCGTCAAATTTCGGGTTCTTCGATGGGAGTTTGAACCCTTTAGGCATTCGCTTTTGCCTGATGGATCTGCTGAAGCATCTGGCGCCGTAGAGCTCCCCATCTTCTTCTTCCGAGTCAGTCGACCGAGCACGTCGTGCCGTTGACTTGTTGATCTTGCGCTGCATGAGTTCATCGCGTGCATCGTAGTCGTGATCGTGTCGCCGTGATCGGTGGCGCCGAGACAGGTCATGACTGTCGTCGCTAGACGAGGGCGAGGAGTAGTGATTTGCTAACGCTTTGCCCTTTTTTGGGTCTGGCACCGGTTCCTTGTCGAGGGCGGCCTCGATTAGCCCCAGGCCCGCGATCATAGATCGGTGCATGGCCGTTCGGGGATCTCCAGCTGGTGGCTAGTTATTGAGAAGGTACATGGTGGCTGCTGTCACCGCGGCCTGTGGTGTCCTGGGAACCACGTTGCCTCTCGTGTCGACTGTCATAGAGCCGAAGTCGAGGACTTTCGCGGCATCTATGCGTTCTTGTTCGGTGAGGTGAGCCATCAGTGATTGCCTTTTCCTGGCGAGGTGCTCGTTGCCTCTTGAGGAGGATCCTCCGTAGGAGGAGAGCCCAGCGCGACGAAGGCTTGACTCGTCCGCCGCCCTTTTACGCGCCTCAAGTTGCGCGATTGCTTGTTTTTGGCGCTTGAATTCCTCTTTTAGGAGCCAGTGGTAGCCCATCAGTAGCTCCTGCGGGGACCCGAAGGGTAGAGGTGCACCTCGTAGGGATTCGCGGCAGCGTTCCCACTCTTGCTCGTTGAGCCTGATCACGACGCGTTCGCCGGTTTGCTCGTTGATTATGCTAGGAGGTTCAACTGCTCCTCGCGTTGCCAATGTTACCGCCGTTGCCGGCGTTGGGTGGGTCGGTGCCGTTGCCGGTGTTACCACCGTTGCCGCGATTGGGTGGATCGGTGTCGTTGCCGGTGTTGCCACCGTTACCGCGGTTGGCGGAGGTGTCGCCCACGTTGATGACGGCGCACATGAAGTGATTTGGGAAGCTGTTGCTTCCACAACTTTCAGATCCGGAACCGTAGGTTCCATCTTCAGTGGCCAGATCGCTTAGATCGGAGTCGTGACTGTTGTCGCTGACCATGTTCCCAACCACCGCCGGAGCATTGAGCTCACTGAGGGTGCCGATCGATGGAGGGAACCATGATGCTGGGGCAATCGCCGGTGCCGTCGGCTGATCGGGCATGCGAAGCATGCCCATCTGACCAACTTGGAAGCGGAAGCGCCCAATCGCCAGGCTGATTCCGTCGCCCACGGACTCGAAGGCCGGGCGAGTAGCCGGCATGTGGACGGTGAAGTCGAAGGCGCCGAAAAGCTGGCAAATCTCCGTTGTTGCAGAGTTGTAGATCGCGTTTGATGGGGCCGAAGAAGTCGCAACATCAGCACTCCCAATTCCCACAGACGGCGCCAATTGACGAGGTTTTAACTCGTCAATGCCCATTGTTATGGACTTGGGTTTTGGAGAAGGAGGGAGCGCTGGAGACATCTATCGGCTAGCAAACAAGCACACAGGGGACAAAGGATTTACCCAAGTTCAGGCCTCGTAGAGGTCCCTAGTCCTGCTTGTCTGCTCGTGGAATTATTGACGGAGTCGAAAGTTACAACGGTGCGCAGATGCAATCTAGCGACGGTTTGTGGAAGATAGGGTTGCGTGTGTGCTCCTCGCCGCCCCCTCCTATCCCTTATATAGATAGGCTAGGTCTCGGGTAGAAGGTCGAGTCGATTACAAGTTAGGGTTTTCCCCTTCAAACTTTCTATCTTTCGCTTCTTCTTGTCCTTCAAGCAATCGAGAGTCCACTGGTTACTCGAGTCCTTTCATCTAGGCCTTGGCGACACCGTGGGCCTGTACGTATTTGGACCATATATACCAAGCTCGAGTACCTGTAGGGTATACCCATGTCAGGGAGGGATTAGGGTAGGTGGGGAGATTGGGGTAGGTAGGATTTAGACTAGGTTTGGGTATTTTTGGGGGTGGCCGGCTGGGCTGGTTCGGGCCTGGTTCGGCTGCCCCCTCAAAAATAATATAAATATTTATTTGTTTAAAACGAGGCTTTTGAAAACCGATTGTAGACGAAACAAAATATTCTGGACAAGCCCAGGGTTTTCGATTTGAATTAAAGACGGGGTGTTTAGAAAACAAAACCAGGTTTTTTGAAAATAGTTTTGTACAAACACATGCATAATGAAGATGATGCTCAAATGCAATGTGGCATGATGACATGAGCATCCGGTCATGATGATGCAATGCACAAAAACACAGCAATTTTCTAGTAGTGGTTTTAGCGGGGCGCCACATATAGTTGATATGATGCCCATATAGATGCTCGCCTTTGAAGCTACACCGACTCACGTGATGATCGGACTTGGTGTGGTGGATTTGGTTCATGTAATCACCAAAAGGACACGAGGGATGTCATTTTTGAGTGGGAGTTCATTAGTAATTTGGATTAGTTGAACTCAATCTATCATAAACTTATTCTAAATATACTTTACAAATTCTGTTGTAGATGGCACCACCTGCTTTTAATTTCAATGTGTTCATGGAGAAAGAGAAACTTGCTGCGAATGGTAGCAACTTCACCAACTGGGCTATGAATTTGAGGATTCTCCTCACTGCTGCACAAAAGCAATATGTGCTAGAGGCGCCGCTAGGCCCCCCACCAGCTCCTGATGCCCCTGATGAGGAAAAGAGCGTCTATATAACTCGTCAGGAGGACCACAACTTAGTTCATTGCGGCATACTTTATGGGCTAGAGCCAGAACTTCGAAAGCGTTTCGAAAATGGCAATGCCTTTGATACCATGGGAGAATTGAAAATGATTTTCGATACCCATGCTGCCGTAGAGAGTTATAATGCTTCTGAAAAGTTCTTTAGCTGCATGATGGAGGAGAACAGCTCCGTTAGTGAGCACGTACTCAAAATGTCTGGGTGCGCCAATAAGCTTGTGTCCTTGGGAATAACGATTCCCATTGACTTAGGCATACATCATGTTATCCAATCTCTACCACCTAGCTACAAGAGCTTCATGATGAACTATAACATGCAGGTCATGAAGAAGTCTCTTCCCGAGCTTCTGACAATGCTTAAGACCACAAAAGTGGAGATTAGGAAAGAACATCAAGTGTTGATGATCAATAAGACCACCGGTTTCAAGAAGGACAAGAAAGGCAAGCAGAAGAGAAAGAAGGGTGGCAAATCTATTGCCGCACCTGGAAAAAAACCCGAGCTGGCCCTAAGTCTGATACCGAGTGCTACTATTGCAAGGGGACTGGCCATTGGAAGCGCAACTACCCCAAGTATTTGGCGGACAAGAAGGCCGGCAAGGCAAACAAAGGTATATGTGATATACATATTATTGATGTGTACTTGACTAGTACTCGCAGTAGAACCTGGGTATTTGATACGGGATCGGTTGGTAATATATGTAACTCGGTTCAGGGGCTACGGAACAAGCGACAACTAGCAAGGGATGAGGTCACGATGCGGGTTGGCAATGGATCAAGAGTTGATGTGATCATCGTCGGAACGCTGCCTCTCCATATGCCATCGGGATTAGTTATAAATCTGAATAAATGTTATTTGGTGCCTGCACTGAGCATGAACATTGTATCCGGATCGTGTTTGATGCAAAGTGGTTATTCGTTTAAATCTGAAAACAATGGTTGTTCGATTTATATGAATGATATCTTTTATGGTCATGCACCTATGTTGAATGGTTTATTTCTATTGGATCTCGATAGAAGTATTACGCATATTCATAATGTTGATGCTAAAAGGATTAAACTTGATAATGATATATCTGCATATATGTGGAACTCCCGTCTAGGTCATATTGGCGTGAAACGCATGAAGAAACTCCATTCTGATGGACTTTTGGAATCACTTGATTTTGAATCATTTGATACATGTGAGCCATGCCTTATGGGCAAGATGACTAGAACGCCGTTTTCCGGTTCAATGGAACGGGCGACAGATTTATTGGAAATCATACATACTGATGTGTGTGGACCAATGAGTGTGTCCGCGCGAGGTGGATATCATTATTTTGTTACTTTCATGGATGATTTGAGTAGATACGGGTATAGCTATTTAATGAAACATAAGTCTGAAACCTTTGAAAAGTTCAAGGAATTTCAGAATGAAGTGGAAAATCATCGTAACAGAAAGATCAAATTTCTGCGGTCTGACCGTGGAGGAGAGTATCTTAGTTACGAGTTTAGCACACATATGAAAGACTGTGGAATAGTTTCACAACTCACACCTGCCGGAACACCACAATGTAATGGTGTGTCGGAACGTCGTAATCGTACTTTATTGGATATGGTTCGATCTATGATGTCTCTGACTGACTTGCCACTGTCATTTTGGGGTTATGCACTAGAAACCGCTGCATTCACTTTAAATAGGGCACCATCTAAATCCGTTGAAATGACACCGTATGAATTATGGTTTGGAAACAAACCTAAGCTGTCATTTCTTAAAGTTTGGGGATGCGATGTTTATGTGAAGAAACTTCAGTCGGATAAACTCGAACCCAAAGAGGAAAAATGCCTCTTCATAAGATACCATAAGGAAACGATTGGGTATACCTTCTATCACAGATCCGAGGGCAAGGTTTTTGTTGCCAAGAATGGATCCTTTCTTGAGAAGGAGTTTCTCGCGAATGGTGTGAATAGTCGTAAGGTAGAACTTGAAGAGGTTATTGAACCTTCTCTTCATGAATTGGCGAGTGGCGTAGCACCAGAAGTTGTTTCGGAGTTGACTTCACCTGATGAAGAGAGAGCTAATGATAATGATCATGAAACTCCGAAAGAGGATACTACCGAACCTCGCAGGTCAAGTAGGACACGTGCAGCTCCTGAACTGTACGGCAATCTTGTTATGAATTTCATGATTGATGAAATAGATGACCCTGCGACGTATGAAGAAGCGATGATGAGCCCTGATTCCAACAAATGGCTAGAAGCCATGAAATCCGAGATGGAATCCATGTACAAAAACCAGGTTTGTACCTTGGTGGACTTACCTCACGATCGAAAGGCCGTTGAGAATAAATGGATTTTCAAAAGAAAAACTGATGTTGATGGTAATGTGTCCATCTATAAAGCTCGACTTGTCACCAAGGGATTTCGACAAATTCAAGGAGTTGACTACGATGAGACATTCTCTCCCATAGCGATGCTAAAGTCGATTAGGATTATGTTAGCAATTGTTGCATATTTCAATTATGAAATATGGCAGATGGATGTCAAAACTACGTTCCTCAATGGTAATATTGAAGAAGAGTTGTATATGATACAACCTAAGGGTTTTGTCGATCCTAAGGATGTTGATAAGGTATGCAAGCTTCAGCGATCCATCTATGGACTGAAGCAAGCATCCCGGAGTTGGAATCTCCGCTTTGATGAGGTGATCAAAGAGTTTGGATTTGTCCAAACTTATGGAGAGGCTTGTATTTACAAGAAAGTGAGTGGGAGCAATGTGGCATTTCTAATATTATATGTGGATGACATATTATTGATTGGAAATGATATAGATCTTTTAAACAGTGTTAAAAGTTATCTAAACAGCAAATTTTCGATGAAGGACCTTGGTGAAGCTTCATATATATTAGGCATTAAAATCTATAGAGATAGATCAAGACGCCTAATTGGGCTATCGCAGAGTACATACCTTGATAAGATATTAAAGAAGTTTAATATGGACGGAAGTAAGAAGGGGTTCTTACCTATGTTGCAAGGCAAGACATTGAGTAAGACTCAAAGTCCGGCTACGGCGGAAGAAAGAGAGATAATGGATAAGATCCCCTATGCCTCAGCCATAGGCTCTATAATGTATGTCATGCTATGTACAAGACCGGATGTGGCACATGTTATTAGTTTGACTAGTAGGTACCAATCTGATCCAGGTTCGGAACACTGGATAGTGGTCAAGAATATCCTTAAGTACTTGAGAAGAACTAAGGATATGTTTCTTGTATACGGAGGTGAAGAAGAGCTAGTCGCTAAGTGTTATGTCGATTCTAGCTTTGACACTGATCCGGATGACTCTAAGTCTCAATCCGGAAACGTATTTCTCTTGAATGGAGTAGTAGTTAGTTGGAGGAGTTCCAAACAACCTGTGGTGGCTCGATCAACAACGGAGGCGGAATATGTTGCTGCTTCAGAAGCGGCGCAGGAAGCGGTTTGGATGAACGAGTTCATAACGGAACTAGGTGTGGTTCCTATTGCATTGGACCCAATGGTGATCTATTGTGACAACAATGGAGCCATAGCCAATGCCAAGGAACCAAGGTCTCACAAGAATTCCAAGCATATTAAGCGCCGGGTTCACTCCATCCGTGAGCATGTCAAGGATGGAGATATAAAGATTTGTAAAGTGCACACGGACCTGAATGTAGCAGATCCGTTGACTAAAGTTCTCCTTAGGGCAAAACATGATCAACACCAGAACTCCATGGGTGTTAGATTTATCACTATGTAAACTAGATTATTGTCGCTTGTGCAAGTGGGAGACTGAAGGAAATATGCCCTCAGAGGCAATAATAAAGTTGCTATTATGTATTCCTTGTATATGATAGATGTTTATTTTGCATGCTATAATTGTATTGATAGGAAACGTCAATACATGTGTGTTTAATAAAAAAATGGTTCCTAGTTATGCCTATCTTATAGACTAGCTCGTTGATTAACAAGATGATCAAAGTTTCCTGATCATAGACATTGGATGTTGTTAATAACGAGGTCACGGCATTTGTGAAATGAGGTGATGAACATTCATCCTAAGTATAGCATTACGATCAAAGTCATTATGTTTATATTTCTATAACATCATATGAGGTAATCTTAGTCCTTAGACCATGAGACCATGTTAATTGCTTACACCGGAAGAGTATCTTGATAACATCAAATGTCACACCGTAACAGGGTGACTATAAAGGTGGGTTCAGTGCTACAAAGGTGTTATGTTGAGGCTCATGGATCAAGAGTGGAATTTTTCAATCCCGATGATGGATAGATATACTCTAGGCCCTCTCGGTGATGTCACATTAAGATAGCTTGCAAGCAAGTGATGTGATCACTAGAATGTTATATCACAGGAAAGAGAAAAGAGTACATGTCGGTAACAAGATCAAACTAGGTATTTGTATACCGATGATCGAATCTCGGACATGTATTATATCATGAGACAAAGGGATTAAATTACTAGCGTTAAAGGTTCTCACGATCACAGAAGTCATCGTTGAATGTGCAGGAGTTAGTATGGATCTCCAGGTCCCGCTTCTGACTATTGATCTGAGAGGAGTCGCAATCATGTCTGCATTATTCGCGAACCATAGGGTGACACACTTAAGGGTTGCCGGACACCATTTAGGAGCACATATGTTTCAGACAAAAGGTTTGCAAAGCGCAGGAAATGTTTCGATAGAAACAGGAATTGTTTCGATAGAAACCGGAATTGTTTCGGGTGAAATTGCAGAAAGAGGTTCTGCATGTGATATTGAAATGTTGCAAGGGGTTTTATGTGAATGTTTGTTAATTAAAGTAATTAACAAAAATCTGAATAAAATAAATAAAAGAGTTTTATTAATTGAGAGTTGCATTAAATTTGGTGGAAATTTAATGCATGTGAGTGGAATTTTGGGTGGAGTCAAAATTTATGTGAGTGGAGCTTCACCACATGAATGAGGAAGAGGTGGGGGCACCCCCTTTGGCTGCCGGCCATGGGAGGGGAGGAGCCCCCCTCTCCTCCCTCACAAAGCACACCTCTTCGTGAAGGATATCTCTCCCCCTCTAGATATTCCCCCATGGTCTTGGATTAGCGAGATACATGTTCCTAGTGGCCTTGCGTCTGGAAGGAGTTGCTTCTTCCGCTGATTCGCTAGAGAGAGAAGGTGTAGGTTGTCCGGTGGCTTGAACGTGTGTGCGAGGACGGATGCGCTGCTGATTTGCGGCGCTCGGACTTCCACATGATCTTGAGATCGGCAAGCGTACTACTACATCAACCACGAGTTCCTACTCGTTAACAAAACTCGTTGTCTTCGAGGGTAAGTTCTCCATGGATGTATGCCCACCCGTTGCTCTGTATCTAGTAGATAGATCTTGGCGTATAGTTCTCATCGTAGGAAATTTTTTGTTTTCTATGTTGCGGACCCAACAGGTGATATGAAAAGTATCCCACCATGAGGAAGCCTGTCCTTCAAGCAAGTGAGCAGAAAATCTCACATTATCTTCATATGTGCATCCAAATATTACTAAGTCCTTATTCACCGAGCACAGCTAATCAAGTGTTATCATGGGCTCAGGTGCGCTTGAGAATTTTGTAGTCCTTAGTTTCATGAACCTAGTGAGTGCATCCACTTTGGGTGGGTTGTTATTATTTTCTATGAACTAGTTCACCACTTGCGCTAATTGGGTTTGTGCTGCTATCAACTGCTCCATATCAGTGGGTTGACGATGAGGCGACATCTGTTTGGGATAGCATAGATGAGTATAGATAGAAAAGGACTAAGGTAAGTATTTTCCTACCCATACACAACAAATTCAAACAACAGCAAGTACAATAAGCAAACAATCAAACAATCCTAATCAATAATATTGACATGTCACAAGTTTTTATATGATCAATAGCGAAGCGATCTCAATATCCTAACGAAGAAGCACTGTCTTACCTAAACAAGAAGCTGAAGATGCAACACTTCGAAACTAAGATCATCCGAAGGAAAGACTACAGTTGATAGACCCCTACACTCTCTTAGCACTACCCTCCAGAATCTCGAGATGAGATTCTTTTAAGGGAGGAAGTCTATAACATCCTACCTTTAGTTACCTGGAATAGTTATCCAAAGTGCAAAAATTATGGGGAAAAACTTGCTCTTGCTTAGTGATAAAGCAGTTGTTGCTTGTTTGTGCTTATGTTTTTATCTGTGTAGTAGTTAAGTTACTCCTCTACCTCGGCCTCTTTTGACAAAAGCTATTTAACAAAATATATGTCTTGGCTTATTTCACATATTCTCAAATTTTCTAGTATTCCAAAATAAGAGCCAAGATGCCTTTGCAACAATAAATGTTTTCTTATATTCTATTGGCAAAATGATGGAAATTTATATGATATCATCTCCTTATGTTTTCAAGACAGAATTTCTAAATAACCTTACCTCTAGTTTTTCCAAAATCCTTTTTATAAAGTTTATGAATTCCACTCTTGGTATAAGTACTAAGGGACTCTCACCTTCTTCAAAAATTTAAGCCTTTCAAAATACTCCTCTATACCTCAAGCTAGGCATAGATGTGTTTATAGTAGTAGTCTTGAGATGGTTAGGGTGAATTTCCTTGATCTGCTGTTGACTTGCTTGCTTAGGAGTTAATGTGAGATACCCTAGGATCTCACCATAAAACAAACCACTTAACCAACAGTCCTCCCTCCCCTTCAAGGTGTTGTATCATCCCTTCTGAAAATATCTTAGTGGGATAAGCCCTCAACCTCTCTCCTTCAACAATGCACCTACAACCAACTCTTGTCAAGCAAGATAAGGATAGTATGAAACCAATAATATCTCATCCTACTATCTGGAGGACCACAGCACCAAATCCCTAATAGGAAAACTACCCTCCTCTTTGCCTTTTCACCCCCTTTGTGAGTCCTAAGTTATCACCCTTGCATCTGATCCTCAGGCAAGGAGCCTACCCCATCATATCCTTGGTGATGTACCTTACCATCACCAATGCTTGCTCTTGATCTAGGAACTCATCCACCTAGATTCCCAAATTTTCCTTGAACCCTACTTAAAGTAATCATTTGTTCTCCTTATCAGGTTCCATTTGGAACCACATCTATTTTGGAGTTTGCAAGGTAGTGGAGACCAACTCAAGCCATGGATCCCCTCTACATAACCTACTCTTCAACATCATCCACTCGATGATGAGTTTTTAACCTTGCATTCCATCAAAACCACTACATCTTGTACCCTAGTCTAAACCCCAAGAGCAGACAAAATTTGACCAAGTCTAAAACTGTTATCAACATCCCATGTTTGAGTCTCAACCTATATTAACCCTTGAGCATTTTTGGAAATGTACCTGAACCATCTTGAAAACCATCATGAGTACTTGCAAATCCCACTCTTGCCCTTGACTATATCAACCCTGGAACCCCTTGTCTTTGATGGTTTTGCATTCAAGAAAATAATTTGTTTCTGCTAATCTTACCAACATGCTTACTTTGGCAGAAGCACCCAACTCCATCTCAACCCTTCTTGGCCAACTCTTTGCATGTATGTGATCTAATCAACCTTGTATATCCACCCAAACTTCCCTTGTTCCAATTTAAGTCTTTTACTTTGTAAACCATCATGGTTTTGAAGGCAAGATGATAATCTGTTTTGACACCCCTTATTTTCAACAGTTTTGGCATAAATTCCAGAATCACTCAATCATGCTCAAGGCCAACCTTCTATACCATGATGATCTACATCACTTGCTCTATTCATCCATGTGCCCCTTGATCCAAATTGAATCCTTGATACACCTACTATGGCTTGACAAAGTAGGTATCATGATAATAAAACCCTAAATCACTAATCTCACTCAAACTTCAAATCTCCTAATTCGAAGTCCTTTCAAACTTAATCTTGTGATCTCCACTAACCTTCCCACTAACCCTTGATCATGACATCCCTCCTCAACCCTCCATTAGCACAGATCATGTGGGAGTTTTGAGATAAATTAAATTCAGACAATAATGCATATTCTAATAACACTTTGTAAAATCATCAAAGCCTCTTTAATCCTTGGATTAACCACCACAGCACCCTCACATCCCTCTCTCTGGTCGTGCTATTGTAGCATGATCACTATAGCAATCCCTCGCTCCTTGTCCTCTAGTGCTTGGACATGAAAAGGTGGCCATTAGTGCAAATATCATCATATCTTTTCTTTAGCTTGTACAGTAGAAACTAGTACCCCTCTCTCTACCTCCACTAGGTACCACAACCCTGCCTCCACCACCCCTCTCCCCCAATCCCCACCCTAGCTCCCCTCTCCCTTCCTTTTGTTTTCTTGGCCACATAAAGAAAGTAGAGAAGGAGCTTGCAGCACACTGCTCCATAGCCTCCATGCCCTCTTGTGGCTCTCACACGACCACCACCGTCCTCCATGGCCAATCCCATGCCCTGGCACCCTCCCCATCCTCCCCATGGACCTTATCCACAATGAGCCACATCCCCTCGGGATAAAAGTCCACAGCCATTCCCAACCCTCTCCTCCACCCTCATTTGCTTCCTCCCACTCTCACTTACCCTCTCTGAGATCTAGAGCCTTCCTGAAGCTCTACCTCACCCTGGATAAGAAGAAGCTCCTCCCTCGACCATTTTCTAGATCTATGTTGTGAGGTCGAGTTCCTGCCTTACTCCCTCTGCATGTAGCCTCGACATGTTTCCCTCAATGTTCTGCATCTCACCCTCCCCTCTCTTTTGCTCAGGCCAGCCTCTCTGGTGTTGCTATCGATCCCTAAGGTCATCCCTACAGGCACCATCGTGCGAACTTCTTCCTGACGACAAGTCTACCCATGCTGCCCATCGTTGGAGTCGTCATCCACTTATGCATCACCTCCTCCCCTCATCAGCGCCCCTCGTGCCCCTGGTGAGCTCTCTCGACACCCTCTGTTGTTGCTAGGGTTTTTTCATCGTCACCTCTATCACAAGGTGGACGATTCACCCGTGCCGTCAAGCTCTGTTTAGATCTACGGTGGGGAGAGCTCCATACCCCTTCGCGCCCCTGAGCCGCTGACGAGCGGGCCCGGCCACGTGTTCGAACGCATTGGCTCCCGCACGCTGCATCACCTGGTGTGTGCCGAATTCGCTCCCCCGACCCATCTCCCACTTGGATCTGTCTCGTCCCCTCTTTTTGTTTTCCTTTATATTAATTTCTACTCAGGTCTGTTAAATTACAGTTTGGTTTAAATCCAAAAAAAATGAAAACCTCCTAAAATTGCCCAGATATAAATTATAGGTTGTGTATTCATGTTTTCTCCAACACGCAGAGTAAACCCCTTGCCCAAATATTATCTACAGCTTTTCTAGAAATTAAAATGGTTACATATGTCCTTTGCACTAAATAATTACTCTTGGGAGTTTGGTAAATCCAATTGGGATGAAAACACTTGGTACTATAAGGTATTTGTGATACCTTGCATGTCACCTTAACCTCACTCCAAAAAGCCTTATGGTTTCAATGTGGTAAAAACAACAAATACACTTCAGACCAATTTTTGAGAAAGTATACAAGTAAAAATATGAAGTATTTTGACCTGATTCCAACTCCCGGTACACATGCACCCCTAGATCTATCTTGTCCCAGAGTTTCAAGATTTACTGAGCCCCTGGTGTTTTTTAGTAAATTAAACTCTTCTAGTTGGGGGTTGTTTCACTAATAAAATGACAATAGGAGTTTTGGAACTCTAAAAAGGATGAAACAAAATTCTACAAAAAGTTATTTTTAATTCCTACCTAGTGTCCTTGGTTACCTACCAAAAGGATCTGCAGATTAAATCTGGTGAAAAAGACAAACTGCTTTCAATAATGACCTTGGGATTTTCCCAAGGGCATTCTGGTAAATACTTTGAAGTGAAACCAACTCTAAGTGAACCAGTACTCAAATGCCCTCCTAAACCTAATAGAAAATACTAATTGACTTACAGATCTTTTCTGGTGATTTATTCACCAAATCAAGTGTTAATTTCACTAGAAAATTCATAACTAAATAAATAAAAGTGATAAAATAATGATACCACTTTTGATGACTTTGTTATTTCAATACATATCTAGTGGTACTACATTTGCATGTTGGTACCCTACATAATTTTTCCTTGGAATAAAACCCCTCAAATAAGTAGTATTTGGCAATTAAACCATAAAAGAAGTTCCACAAATCCAAATGATAGAATTCCAATTCTCCCTGAACTCAAAGCATCAAAACCTACCGAAGTGTAATGATGTCTTGTCTACTTGCTTGCTGCATTATAGTTGTGCTTGTTTTCCTTGTGTGGATTTGTGGTACTTTGCCTATTGCATGTGTTCTCTATGACGATGATAGTTGTGATTGTGTTGACATCGAGAAGAAGGGATCATCTTATTATTATTATTTTTCTAAGAAGAAGTCTGATACATTGCAAATATATCTATAATTTTTTATGTTCCATGCTTGGTTTTATCTACTTTCTTGTGTTTTGTCCATACTTTGGAGTACTTTTCATATGATTTCTTGGACTAACCTATTAACAAGATGCCACGGTGCCAGTTGCCTGTTTTATGCTGTTTTTGGTTCCAGGAAGTCAGAAAATCAATATTCTCGGAATTGGATGGGACAAAAGCCAAAGTTCCTATTTTATCGGAAGACTCACGGAGCCAGAAGCAGAGATGGAGGAGGGCCAGGGCCTGGCCACACCATATGGTGGCGCGGGCTAGCCCTGGCCGTGCCACCAGGTGGTGTGGGCCCCCTGGCACTCCACCGACCTTGCATCTTCGCCTATAAGAAGCCTCCTGATGCATAAACCCTAAATAATCAAGCCTCCAGCCACAAAAAGTTTCGCAGCGCCGCCGCCACCGAAGGGGAGATTCGGGGGACAAAAAGTCTCTATTCCGGCACCCTGCCGGGATGGGGAAGTGCCCCCGGAGCCATCTCCATCGATCTCCACCACCATCTCCATCACCATTGTTGATTCCCATGATGAGGAGGGAGTAGTTCTCTCTCGAGGCTAAGGGTTCTACCGGTAGCTATGTGTTCATCTCTCTCTCTCTATGCATGATCATATTGTGATCATGAGCTTGTAATCTATAGATCTACCTTGCTACTCAAGTGCTTTAATAGATCTCTGCTCTCCCCATGTGTGTGAAGTTGACAGTGTGCACACCATGGTGGCACTTAGGCTAGAGATTACAAATACTTGTTATGAGTTATATTTGTAGTTGGATGTCTTTATGAAATTGTGGTGTTTGTTGGAACCATCTAGTGCTTAAGGTGACAGTGTGGGGTTTTCTAGATGGGAAAGGCTTACTTTGAGGTGTGCTGTTATAGCCCTACCATGGATTAGAGTGTCCAGCCGGAGAGTAGTTAAGAGTGGTATCATAAAGAGAAGATATTTATATGAGAGTTTTCACTAGTGAAAGTATGATCCCTAGGCCTTGTTTCTAAGCATTGATACACCGTGTGCAATTAGATTTGTTACATGTTTGCTTGCTTCCTTCTTTATTTCAGTTTGCCTTTAGTCTTTTCCCATGTCGACCACACGCCAGCAAGCTATTTTCTGGCACCGTTACCACTTATAATTATTCATACCACTTGTATTTCACTATCTCTTCGCCGAACTAGTGCACCTATACACCTGACAAGTGTATTGGGTGTGTTGGGGACACAAGAGACTTCTTGTATCTTGATTGCAGGGTTGCTTGAGAGGGAATACCTTTGACCACTTCCTCCCTGAGTTCGATAAACCTTGGGTGATCCACTTAAGGGAAAACTTGTTGCTGTTCTACAAACCTCTGCACTTGGAGGCCCAACAACTGTCTACAACAATAGAAGTGCGTAGACATCAAGCTATTTTCTACTGCTGTTGGGAGGTATAGTAAAGGTACTCACATCCTCCGGTGTGAGTGCTCGAAGTTATTTCCTTTAGATTCTGCAATTTTGTCTTTTTTTTCTTGTTTTCACTAGTTAGGCTTAATGGAAAACAACAACAAAATTAGAGAGCTTTATAGTATTTATCTTGAGTTAGGACATGAAGTGTTTGAAGAGAAAATTAAAAAACCCATGGAACTTTATTTGCATGCTAATAGCAATATTGTTGGTATGAATTCTTTGGACACCATTATTGCTAATGCTATGGAAAAGTCTAAGCTTGGGGAAGCTAGTTTTTATGAAAATGATCTTTTTAGTTCCCCAACTTTGGAAGATAGCTATTATATTGCTTATGATGATACCAAACCTCCAATATATGATGATTACAATGATGAATATGATATTTTCAGTCCACCTACTATTGAGGAAAAAATTAATTATGATTACTATATGCCTCCTATATTTGATGACTATGGTGATGAGAATAATAATGATAGCTATTTTGTTGAATTTGCTCCCACTACAATTAATAATAATGACTATGCTTTTGTGGAGAGTAATAATTATTATATGCATGTGGCTCATGATAAGAATGTTTCTTGTGATTGTTATATTGTTAATTTTATTCATGATCCTACTGAAAGTTATTATGAGAGAGGGAAACATGGTTTTATGCATCTCCATGATATTAGGTTTCCCCTCTTTATGTTGAAAGTCTTGAAGTTGCACTTGTTTTGCTTTCCTATGATTGTTTCTTTGTGCTTTCATGACTTGTTTCTTTACAAGATTCCTATGCATAGGAAGAGAGTTAGACTTAAATGTGCTTTGTTGCTTCTTGATGCTCTCTTTTACTTGAATTTATATTTCTTATGTGAGCATCTTCTCAAACTATCATGCCTAACTTAAAGGCGTTAAAGAAAAGTACTTATTGGGAGATAACCCAAAAAAATTAGATGAGTCAGTAATAACCGCTCCTTATCCTTTTTATTTGCTTTTTTGTGCCAAGAGTAACCTCTAATGAGAGCGAAGTAATGATTGGGAAAGTTGCTGTCCCGAAACAGATTTTTGTGCTTCACCGTAAAACTTCGTGAGAGAGCTCTGTATGTCGGATTGAGCTGTAATTTTTTGTGCTTCTGACCCAGGTTGTTGGATAACTTTCGTTAGTTCAACACTTTTTTATTTGAGCAATAGAAGGTCTTCGAAAAAATTTGTATTTACCTGCTGGTCTATTTTGACAGATTTCTGCCATTATTTGCATTTGCTTCTTTTTGAGTTCTTTTGGGGAATTGAGCTTTTTGAGGGAAGTGCTACAGTAGCTAGTGTTCTAATGGAAGTTTATTTGGTGTTAGAACTGAACCTTAAGACTTATTTATATTGAGTGCACTAATGTTGCTAATAAAGATTGTGTGAAGTTTTGTATGAAGGGAAAATTTCAGGTGTATGGAAGGAATGAGTAATGAGATGAAGGATGGACTAAAGCTCAAGCTTGGGGATGCCACGCATGTCACCCCAATAAATATCCAAGAAGTACAAGCTTCAAAGCTTGGGGATGCCCAAGGCATCCCCTTCTTCATCAATAAAAATCCCAGGTTTCTTCCAAACGCTTCATTTTTATTGTTTCATGCACAGTTGTGTTGTTCTTGGAGCGTCTTCTTTTTCGTTTTCGTTTTGGTTTTTCGTTTGCTTTGGTTTGCTTAGTTTTCTGAATAAATTGGTTGGACCCCCTCTTTCATACATTGGTTTGCAAATAGTTTGGTTTGGTTTGGAAAAGAGTAGGAAAGTTCATTGCTTGAGTGGTAAAGAGAGCTTGTTTTTGACTGTGGTCTATGCTTTGTCATGCCATGCTTGATATTGTTTTGGCTTTATGCTTAGTATTCTTTGCTGTAGCATGAATTGTTATAAACAATTGAGATTGCTTAATGTGCCTTGGATGAATCATGCGTTGTTTTAGCATATTAAAGCATAGTATAGTGGTATTCTCCTTTGATGCTTTATTTGGGTTGACTTGGCGCATGCTCACACCATGTTATGACTGTCACAAGTCACCATAGCCTTTATGATCCTTTAGTTTTCAACTTGTAGTATCACTTTATGCTTTGATCAATGATTTTTTGTCACTCTACATGATTATGGCCATTATTGCTCTCTTAGTTTGTCGCTCTCAGTCTTTTGCTAGCCTCCACAACAAAGTATGAGTTCCACTCATGCATCCAACTCCCTAAACCAAGTTATTCCAAAGAGTCCACCATATCTACCTACTAGCTTATGCTATTCCAAGTATATTCATGCTTTTGTTTACCTTCCAAATTAAACTTGTTATGAGAAAACTAGTGATTAAAGCTCTCACGAACTTGATGGCACACTTTACTTTTCTTGCCCTTAATAAACTTGAACCATTGTGTCGTCTATGTTGTATATGCTTGTACTTATTTGTTGGGAATTAGCAGAACCATGCTTTCATGGGGAACGCTTTTAACATTGCACTTGGTACTTGTACCTAGTTGATATCATGCTCTTTTGTATATGGATGTCGTCGGTGTGAAATGAAAGGAGAGCTTGTAAGTCCATGGAGTTATGTATATGTGTTAGAAAGCACTGGGCCGCTGGTCTAATCCATGCCGACATGGTGGAAACCTGTAGCGTAACCATAATGAGCTGTCTATGAAGCATTCTTCTTATAAAAAAGAGTCCTATATTGAGAAAAAAGAGAAAAAAAAAGAGATACTATGAAAGAGGAAGAGAGAAAAAGCACCATATTCCCATGGTAAATAAGAAGAATGCTGAGATGCTCGTTGTGCCTTGCCTTGTCATTTTGATATGGGGATTCTTCCGTATCATCGGGCAAGGGGTACCCCGTTGGCGGTTCTCTATGATACACATGTACTTACGATGACAAGAACTTACCGGTGACTAAACTTGAGTAGCATGAGGAGCGGCCCTCGTATACAAGGGACATGAGATTTCTGACTTATACTTCGTCAAGCATGTACACCATAGTTTGTTCACTTTAACCTTAATCACTTCAAGATGCTTATGATAGGGGCAATGAGAGCTGAAAGCTATAAGTACCATAATTTTTGGAAGCTCTTTATGAGACTTGAATCCCTACTTCCTTTTACAAAAGGCCTTTCTTCCACCATTATATTGAGTCTCCATCTTCTATCTTTATGCACCTACTTTGAGAGCATAGTGGCCATTCTTAGTTCTATGTGCATTGTCCCAAGACTAGTTGACTGATGCATACTTTGAAATTGCTTGTTTTAAACTATTGTATCTAGTCACTCTTATGAACTTTGAAGGTGTCCTATGCATTTATATTTGCTACTCTATTGAGGGACAAGCTGAATGCTATTATGCTATGTTTTATTTATGTGAAACAAACAAACGTCTTGCAAAGCATTGTTATTCATGAATCTTTTGTTTGTGCCTTTTCATGTTGGATCATAGTTTCTTTGTCTTATTGCTAGAACTTTGTCTTTCATGTTATGATTGAAGTACTATGATCCCAGCTTTGAATGTTTTACAAATACTTTGATCAAGTCTTTGATGGTGCATGTCACCTCAAAAATTATTCTTTCTTTTTATCACTTACCTACTTGAGGACGAGCAGGAGTTAAGCTTGGGGATGTTGATACATTGCAAATGTATCTATAATTTTTTATGTTCAATGCTTGGTTTTATCTACTTTCTTGAGTTTTGTCCATACTTTGGAGTACTTTTCATATGATTTCTTGGACTAACCTATTAACAAGATGCCATAGTGCCAGTTGCCTGTTTTCTGCTGTTTTTGGTTCCAGGAAGTCAGAAAATCAATATTCTTGGAATTGGACGGGACCAAAGCCAAAGTTCCTATTTTATCGGAATACTCATGGAGCCAGAAGCAGAGACGGAGGAGGGCCAGGCCACATCATATGGTGGCGTGGGCTAGCCCTGGTCGCGCCACCAGGTGGTGTGGGCCCCCTAGCACTCCACCGACCTTGCCTCTTCGCCTATAAGAAGCCTCCCAATGCATAAACCCTAAGTAATCAAGCCTCCAGCCACAAAAAGTTCCGCAGCGCCGCCGCCACCGAAGGGGAGATTCGGGGGACAGAAAGTCTCTGTTCTGGCACCCTGCCGGGACGGGGAAGTGCCCCCGGAGCCATCTCCATCGATCTCCACCACCATCTCCATCACCATTGCTAATTCCCATGATGAGGAGGGAGTAGTTCTCTCTTGAGGCTAAGGGTTCTACCAGTAGCTATGTGTTCATCTCTCTCTCTCTATGCATGATCATATTGTGATCATGAGCTTGTAATCTATAGATCTACCTTGCTACTCAAGTGCTTTAATAGATCTCTGCTCTCCCCATGTGTGTGAAGTTGACAGTGTGCACACCATGGTGGCACTTAGGCTAGAGATTACAAATACTTGTTATGAGTTATATTTGGAGTTGGATGTCTTTATGAAATTGTGGTGTTTGTTGGAACCATCTAGTGCTCAAGGTGACAGTGTGGGGTTTTCTAGATGGGAAAGGCTTACTTTGAGGTGTGCTGTTATAGCCCTACCATGGATTAGAGTGTCCAACCGAAGAGTAGTTAAGAGTGGTATCATAAAGAGAATATATTTATATGAGAGTTTTCACTAGTGAAAGTATGATCCCTAGGCCTTGTTTCTAAGCATTGATACACTGTGTGCAATTAGATCTGTTACATGTTTGCTTGCTTCCTTCTTTATTTCAGTTTGCCTTTAGTCTTTTCCCACGTCGACCACACGCCAGCAAGCTATTTTCTGGCACCGTTACCACTTATAATTATTCATACCACTTGTATTTCACTATCTCTTCGCCGAACTAGTGCACCTATACACCTGACAAGTGTATTGGGTGTGTTGGGGACACAAGAGACTTCTTGTATCTTGATTGCAGGGTTGCTTGAGAGGGAATACCTTTGACCACTTCCTCCCTGAGTTCGATAAACCTTGGGTGATCCACTAAAGGGAAAACTTGCTGCTGTTCTACAAACCTCTGCACTTGGAGGCCCAATAACTGTCTACAAGAATAGAAGTGCGTAGACATCAAAGTCCAGTGACATACTACTGACCACAGGCAAGCCATCATTCCTGAATTCCGATGCTTGGCCTACTCCTTTGTATATACCTATTTTATATCTTCTTTATAAATTGTATTACAACCTATACGTTTTGTTTTACTACTACTGCGCTAGTAACTTGGCTCCTCCAAGTTATGGCAAGGTGTCTGATAGGACACTCCCCCTTATTGCCAACCTACCATACCCCTTAGACCGAGAGTATGATGGTTAGCATCCTACCTCGTTGGAAACCTTAGATCCTTGAAACAAAACTATTTTGGGGATTACCTTACAACAAATGGTTTGGAAATGTTTTGGTAAAACCCTTGGGAAGGGCATAATTTCCAAGTGGATGTTTTCAAATAAGAAAAGGTGATGTTGAGAAGTGAGTATGATTGATTTGAGAATAGGAAGGTATGTTATACGCCTTTACCGGAACAACTTGCCTGTGCAACCACATTACCCCTATGACATGGGGCTTATCTCGTAGTTTGTCCTCCTTAGCATGGGCATCCCCTACTATATAAGGAATAAATTCCCAGAATCCCCTCCACCAAACATAAGGTCCATGGCCTGGGGTGGACTAGTGTGTAACATCCCAAAACTTTAATCAAGGTTATTAAATCCTAATCATCCAATTTAGGGTTAACAAAAACTTTTATTAAGAAAAAGCATATGAATGCATGTGTGTTTGCATTAGTGTAGAATTGAGTGTATATGCCATGATTGATTATTCTAAATGTTATGAAATGGTTTAAAGGTGAATGCCACATCATCTAGACCATTTACAATCAAAATCAAAAGAGAAAGAGATCAAATAAGAATAAATAAAGCAAATGGTCATTTTGACCATTTTAAACCACTAGGACACTTTAGGTGTTCCTAGAAGAAAATTGCTAGCAGAAACTATTCTACTTCTTTCCACCCCTTGCTAGACCAAGTAAAAGTGTATCAAGGCCCACTCTACTTATTTTCACCCCTTTTCACCCCTTGTGTTAGATGTGTCAATACATTGCTGACCAAGATGGGTCAAGGCGGCCCGTTTAAGTTTCCCGCGTCGGCCTGGAAATTCAAATGTTGTTTTTCATTTTAGTTAAAACCCTATCATGTGCCTAGATTCAAAAACCAATTCAGAGAGTTTCACTGAACCAAATTGCATGATTCAAATTTTTTAGAAAGGTATTTAAAATATCTATCCAAGCCCGTTGGATATAAATCATTTGGAGTTAGAGATAATCTATAGCAAAAATAACAAGACACGGACTTTTACAACTTCAAACATTTTTCAAAAATCAACCATAATAGCTTTTGAGTTGATTCCAACTCTCAAAATTCACATTTGATAATATCTATCTGAATATGTAAAAATATTTAGGTTTGCATGCAGTGACTTTGGACTATTACCAAAATGATGCTATTAGGGCATTTCTAGTCACTTTAAATCTATTAAATAATAATCTTAAACTTTATAAAATGTGACCAACCCTTTTAAATCACATTCCCATGTATTAGAATATGTGGTGATGACATGTGTCCACATGATACCATATTCTATTTGGAGAATATTAAATCTTAATTAATTTCAATGAGTAGAAATTACTTTTCTCAAATAAAATAAATGAAACTAGTTCTTTCAATCATGTGATGATTGTGATGATGCTAGATCATCAAGTATGAGCCTTAGTGTTCTAAATAGCAATAGATAAGTATTGTTTGGTGATTGTGTACCCCGTATTTCTTTATAGACGATAGTACCGACCAAGGATACGAAGAGGAGGGTTCTACCCCGAAGAAGACGAGGAAAACTTCAATCACTGCACCAACCAAGGCAAGCTATTACTGGCAAGCTAACACTTGCAAGTATTATACTTATGCAAGCCATCACTACTAAGCAAGTTAGACCTTGCAAGTTATTCTATTGAAATGTTTTGACATGTGTTGAGAAACACAAATGGAATTGATGATGAAAATGTTGAGGCATGAGCCTTAGCCCTTTTCCAAAAAAACGGATGGTTGGGTTCGGATGCGATACCATTCCAAATTTACCTTACAACCACAATACCTGAATTGGGTAGGGCTTAGCCCGAAGTTTATATGCCTTAGTATGTGTTCCCTCGCGGAAGAGGTTTGAGCTGAGGCTACCTCTTGATGATGTCCACCTATGCAGTGCCCAGGATGGCAGATGGCCATGGCTGGGAGGCCAAGCTCATAGGGGAGGTGCCTATACTAGAGTGTGTAATTGAAAGGTTATGATTGATTATCCGCATACTAAGTATGATTGATTCAGGGTTATCCCTGACAGATGTATCGAATTTTGTGGTGAAAGTGTACCACCTCTGCAGAGTGTCAAACTATTCGAATAGCCGCGTCCGCGGTCATGGATAGTTGGAGTGGCCATACTGTTCCGTCGTCAGATGTTTTCAAAATGACTTGTTGTAACATCCCAAAACTTTAATCAAGGTTATCAAGATCCAAATCACCCTAGGGTTAACAAAAACTTTTTATCATTAAAATAATTAGGAATGCATATGTGTGTTGCATTAATATAGAATTGTTTGGAAATGCCATGTTTGATTGATCTATATGTTGTGAAATGGTTTAAAGGTGAATGACACATCATCTAGACCAATTAAAAACAAAATCCAAAGAAAAAGAAATCAAATAAGAATAAAAAGACCAAATGGTCATTTTGACCATTTTAATCCACTAGGCCACTTTAGGTGTTCCTAGAAGTCATTTTCAAACAAAAACATTCTCAACTCTTTTCACCCCTTGTTAGTACAAGTAAAGATGTACCAAGGCCCACTTTAAAATCTTACAAAAACCCTTAGCCACCAAATTTAAATGGCATTTGAAAATTGAATCAAGTGTATGTGTTAAGATCACCTTTTCTCAAAAACCAACCAAATGAGTTCACCTTGCTAATCCCAAGCAACCACAGACTACCAAGCATAAGATCAAAGCACCCACCAAAAATCTTCTCAAAATTCAAATAAAATTCTCTTGCGGTCATTGTGTCGAACACTTAGTGAGCATTGAATTAACTGCCTAACTATTACTGTTCTAGAGCAGTGATCAAGTGCCACTAAGGCCTCAATCCACTCCCCTTGTCTCCCCTAGTTCCAACCATGCCATCAAGGAGCTACCTCTTAGCCTCTAGCAGCCATGATGAGCCACCCCGAGGCCATGCTCGCCGGTCGAGCATGGACAGCTCCAAGCCGACCGCACCGCCCTATTCCGCTGTGCCTAGGAGGTAGGCGAGACCACACCGCCGCCCGCTATCCCGTCCCCGAGCATTGTCAAGCACTAGACCACCCACAGAGCGCCGTGCCCACCGTGTATGCGCCATGCCGAGCACGCGCCAGAGCGTCGCGCCTGACAAGAGTGCACATGCCGCCATGCCGCCCCTCGACCGCAGCCTGCGTGCCGCTCTGCCTTGACCCCAGCAGCCGCCCAGACATGCCCTTTGGTCGCCGATTGACCAGCTGCCACCATGAGCCGCGTCGAACACCGTCTCTGCCGTGCAGAGCACGAGCCGCGCCCGACCATTTGCCACCGCCCCTAGCCACGCCATTACGCTGTAGAGGACCGCTAGCAGAGCGCGCACCATCCCCTACCATCAGCCCTGACGATAGCACGTTGTACCGCCCTCGCCGGAGACGCCCTCCCATCCCGTTCGGTCGCTTCATCGGACTATAAGTAGAGGCTACCCCCAGCCTCATTCTGCACACCACTCAACTCCCCTCTCACCACTGAGCTTTCCCCACCTCTCGTCGGAGCCACTCGGGCCCTCAGTCGCCAGAATTTTGCCAGAGCTCGCCGCAGCAGAGGAGAATGGGGGCCGTTGATTGCGACTGCCCTAGGATCCGCCGCGACCACGCCTAGCACTACCGTCATCCACCAGTTCGATCGCCCCCATTGCCATGTTAGCTGGAGTCCTGGTAAGCCCCCAATGCACCTCCACCAAGCCGCTAGGGTTCGTTCTCGTCGGTGACCTGTTCATCGTCGACGATGAACCACAGCTGTTGATCCGTGTTCTAATCGCATGGCTAACATTGCCCCGTACCACTTCGCGTTAGATGCACCGCTGACATGTGGGACCCCCTTGTTAGTTGCCCTCTGTGCCGCAGAGCGCCACTGGGCCGGCCTGTTAGATTTTCCGCGCTAGCCCACAGATTCAAATATAGGTTTTTCAAATTAGGTTCAAACTAGCTTTTGTCCACTTGTTTGAAAATCATCTTAGAAAGATCCACTTAACCAAAATTCATGATTCAAATTTTGTTAGAAATATAATTAAAATATCTATCCAAGCCTGTTGGATTTAAGCCTTTTGGAGTTAGAGATAATCTATAGTAAAAATAACAAGACAGAGACTTTTCTGCATTCAAACATTTTTCAAAAATCAACCATAATAGCTTTTGAGTTGATTCCAACTCTCAAAAATCACATTTGACCCTACCTATCTAAATATGTAAAAATATTTAGGTTTGCATGCAGTGACTTTGGACTAGTACCAAAAGAATGCTATTAGGACATTTCTAGTCACTTTAAATTGAATAAATAATAAACTTAAACTTTATCAAATGTGACCAACACTTTAAATCACATTCCCATGTATTAGAATATGTTTTTTTTTAAACTGGACTATGAGGCAAAAAAGCCCCACAGCAATTTATTCCAAACTTAAAGTAAAGTGCTGTACAAAAGAGGGAGGAAAAAAGAGGATCCAACTACCTACCTACTATATACAAGTACACTCATGGTAAAGAGGATAACCAAGCCTGATATCTATCTAAATGCTTAGCCTTAATTCTATGCTTAAGGAGATGTGCATCATGAACAAAATTACATTTCCACTTGGCAAAAGTGGGCTGCTCATTCCTGAAGATGACAGCATTTCTAATTATCCAAATGTTCCAACTAGCAGTAATCATCACCTCCATAAAGAAAGGGTGTTGGAAACTTCGACAAGCATTATTCACAATATCCTGTAAGTCCCCAATGCCTGTCGTCCAATCAATCTGGAGGTAATTCCAGATACGTGCACTAAAATTGCAGTCAAAAAACAGATGAACACGATCCTCATAAGCTCTCAAGGGACAAAGGACACAATGTTTATCATCTGTAACCTTACATTGTCTACGCAGCAGTAGATCCCTCGTGTTCAGGCGATCCTTTATCAATAACCAAGCAAAAAAAATGTCTTCATGGTGCAGTTGGATTGCCAAAGCCATTTGAAAACCAATGGGACAGAAATGTGACTATGAATGTGGGCATAGAATTTTCCCGAAGTATATGACTCACCCCAGCAAAATTTTCAAATGTCCTCATTGTCATAAAGGGGTGATGATTGAAAGAGTTGCTGTAGTTGTAGAAACTCCTCATGTGCATGCCTAGACAACGGAAGATAAAACATGGATGCAAGATTTTCCAAGGAAAAAACTTTGGCAGCAGATAGTTTACTATCCAGAACATAAGAATATAGCCGAGGGAATATGTTCATTAGAGGGGTCGAGGAGTTATTTATATGCCATTTATCCTCCTAGAATAAGAAGGTGTCCCCTCTACCAGGACTGATCACAGCCACATCTCTGAAGTTGTCTACCAGTTGCATTACATCATGCCACCAAAAAGACCCACATAATTTCTCCACATGTGGAATTTTTTTATTGTAATGAGAAGTCCAAACCAATTGCACCCAAGGTGTGTCAGACCGATTGTAGAATTTATCCAAAAATTTGATCAATAATGCCGCATTATGCTTTTGAAAGTTGACCACTCCGAGACCCCCTGACTTTTTAGGCTGACTTACCATTTCCCATGAAGCAAGGGATTGTTTAGGTGTATCAGTGTGATCCCTCCATAGACACTGTCTCAGAACTCGATTAAGCTGATCCGTGAGTCCAACAGGTAGCTTCAAAGAACACAGGAAATGTAACGGCATGGAGGCAAGTGCCGAGTTGATTAACTATAGTCTAGCGCCCTGGTTTAGAAACCTCGAACTCGCAGATAACTTACGTTCCAGTCTACAGACAAGAGGCATCATATCTCTGATCAAAGGTCTCGTAGTTCCAAGAGGGAGACCAAGATATGTGAACGGCATCGATCCCACTTGGCAACCAAATTCAGCAGCTAACTGTGAGGTAGTCTTAGGATTCACATTGATTGGGATCAACTGAGATTTGCTATAATTAATTTTAAGACCCGTGGACAGAGAATTTTTATGAAGAACATCCTTAAGGGCTCTCAGTTGAATAATGTCAGCGGGCATGACAACAACTGTGTCGTCAGCATAGTGAATGATTGGAAAAATCTGTGTCATGTGTATCAATGGGTCTGCTGATAGTACCTTGCTGTAACAAATCATTAATTACTACCTGTAGCAAGTTGGAACCAAAAATATATAATAGGCGCGAGAGTGGATCTCCTTGCCGAACTCCACGCTTGCAAATAAACTGTTTACCAGGAATACCATTAAGAAGTACCGCTGAAGATCCAGAGGACAAAATCTCTTTTATCCAATCAATCCATTTCCCATTAAAACCGAGATGTTGCATAACTTGGATGATAACTTCATGCTCAATGGTGTCAAAAGCTTTTGCAAAGTCAAGCTTAAGGATGATAATAGGCTTTTTTTAGGCATGACAAAGATAAAGATATTCAAACGACCAAGCTAAACAGTCTTGAATAGACCTCTTCCTTAGAAAACCATATTGCTTCTTACTAACACAGTCCAAAATTCTTCCTTGGAGGCGATTGGCAGCTAGCTTCTTAAGAAATTTTAAGCAAACATTTGTGAGAGAAATCGGTCTAAAATCATTTACTCCAATGGGAGAGGCAACCTTAGGGACCAGAGTTATATAAGACCCATTAATATTTTCCAACTGTAGGTTACCAGCATGGAACTCATCAGCTAGGCGGTAAAAGTCAGATTTAATTATTGGCCAGCACTTCTTCAAAAACCTGCCATTGAAACCATCAGGCCCAGGTGCACGATCAGCGAGCATATCCTTGATCACCCCATCCATCTCTTCCTTGGTAAAAGGAATAGTGAGTTCCTCTAAACCATCAACACGCTGGAGTAAACGACCCAGATCAAACTGCATAGAGATGCCCTCAGATCGGCCCATTCTTTCCTTATAGTTGCTCCAAAGCATGCCAGCCATTATCTGATGATTAGAGAATTCCGTACCTGAATCATCTATGAGCATAACAATATTGTTTCTTCTATATCTCTCGGTCGCCATAGCATGGAAGAACTTGGTGTTCTCCTCCCCTTGCTTGATCCAACGAATCGTGCACCTTTTTTTCTAATAATCACATTCAGCTTTTAAAAGATCTTGAAGGTGTATATTGACAATCTTTCTGAAATTAAATTCAGAACAGAACAGAGTCCTATTCTCCTCCAGAGTATCAAGAATCATGATGACATTGTTGCATTTCTGAATCAAAACTTTGATTTTAGCAATAGTGACATGCCACTTTTCCAAGTCATACCTCAAACCTTTTAATTTGTCTGTAATGATGGCAGAGCTGCTCCTTTTACTACTCGGCATTGCCCATGATTTGGTCACACAATCCATGAAACCAGGTAATTCAACCTAGTAATTTTCAAATCTAAATAATCTAGCTTTGGGAATAGAAGTGTCAATATTGACCACACAAGGTACATGATCAGATCCAATTTTAGCTAGAGGCAACACCAAAGAGTTTGGGTAGATCGAAACCCAGTTGGAACTGGTAAAGAACCAATCAAGTTGTTCTAAGAGGGGATTTTTTGCATGTTTGACCATGTATAGGCACGTCCTTTTAAAGGTAATTCCAGTAACCCCATATGCCCAATCACTTCATTAAAAAGGAACATGTCATTGATATCCCCACCAGCTTTATTCCTATTAGCAGGAGATCGAATGAAGTTAAAGTCCCCTAAGAGCAGCCAGTTATCATCTTGTGGGATTTGTAAGTTATATAACCAGGAGACAAACTGATCTCTAAGTTCACCCTGACATGGACCATATACTGACACAAGCGTCCAACATGCATTATTGTGCTTCGATTTAAAACTGATGACAATGCCAAACCTCTGAACCTCCACAAGTTGACCATCAAAGACAGATGAATTCCACAAAACAATTATACCCCCTGACGCCCCAACTGAAGGTACATGAGCAAAATTATCAAAACGCTTTGGACAGAATTTATGAATAGATCGCCAATCAAACCTCTCACATTTTGTTTCTTGCAGAGAAATAATGTCACATGCACTTTCGTCTATTTTGTTGCGAACATCTCTTTGTCTATTTTCAGAGTTGAGACCTCTAACATTCCAACAAAGAATTCTCCACTTTCTTCTCATTAAAGGACACATTAAAAAACCTTAATAGCATTAAAGTGTGAGTCTGGCACATAATACCAAACCTGACAAAGATCATAAACTGAAACTAACACTGTCCATTGACCACAGACTGGCCCCAAACTGACATTACTCAGAACACTGCACAAACACTGACCACGAGACTGGAAGAAAATACCCCAGTTTTCAAAAGAGCAATCAGAACCCAAGCAATATAGCTGACAAAATAGATATAATAGTTCAGGCATCGTACAAAGCCCCATTTGGAATCTTATGAGAGTACTAATCATCTTGGCTATCTTGTGAACGGTTATCAGGTTCAGCTTCAAGCTGCTCCTTGGTGAGTCTTGCAGGATCAATTCCAAGATCTATGCCGACTCTTTGCATCACATGTAGAGGGGTGGCCGGAATCTGCACATCATCTTGACGATCGTCTTCAGAGCCTTCCTTATCCTTCCCTCGTTCTTCAGAAGTTGGGTTGATGATCCACATCTTAGCACGTTTGATCTTCTTCGGTTTTGGCTGTTCCACCACAGACTTCGGGAGATAGCCATTCGAATTGGTGCGACTTCTAGTAAGACGCTGAAATTCAGGATGGACTAGGGGCGTTGATATCTTGCGAGAGCGCCTTTTCCTCAGAACTGAAATTGGCGATGCCGAAAAAATAGGTGGATCCTCATGAGGCCGCAGCTCTATGTGAGGTGCAAAAGACAAAGATCTTGCCACTGATTGACGTGTTGCAGTCCTTGTCATCATCAAAGCAGGCAGCTTCTCAATGATTTGAAGATTCTGATATTGATCAAACGCCATGTCCCGAGAACGCTTAGGCAGCACGACCGATCTGAAAATACACGCGCTGAGTGGTGTAGGAATATTCCGAGCGAATATTTCTGGCAGCAAATCCTCAAACATACTCCTCCACTTCATATGAGGTGGGGGAACAGGCCCAAAACCGTACGGACCATGCCAACTTGTATAGGATTGTATGGTTGGTTGACCTCCTGATCAGCCTGGGGTTCTGCATCCGAGTGAACTACAGAAGGGTCAAGGACAATGGGATCATGAACCACTTCTTCCACCTGCTCATCCACTACGTTATGAAGCATCTCTTCCAACTATTCTCCTTGCTGCTGATTATTCTGCGGCATCTGGCCATGTAACGGAGCATTGTTCCACCCCAGTTCAGGATACTGTGGCAAAACCCACATATTATTGTTTACTATTAAATTCCCGGGCATAGGGTGCGGGTTACCATCTGGAGGCATTTGATCCTCATCCGCTGGCAGCATACCGGCATTATCTGTATGAAGCACATAAACAGGTGCAGTCCAAGACTCACGAGCGTCACCTAAATTTGCATAATTGCCAAACACGATATCTCTAGGAACCAGTGCAGGTGATTGATATGAAGCATAAATCATGGTCCTTTCCATGAAAGCGTCATCCTGATGCCAGTGATGAAATTTCCCAAAAGCAGCCACATCATTGGATATATCATAGTCAGTGCGATAATCTAATGGAACACCCAAAACCATCAACCAGCCATTTCTAAAACCATTGTCAGCCCTATGGTTCCGACGATCATTGTGGTGGACAAAACAGATGAACACATTGTCATCAATCTCAAAAGGGTCCTGCTGTACCAGAGCATTAACCGCAACACGACTATGAAGCTCATAAATCCCGACACCAAACAAACAAGGCTGCATACTATTGACCCCTCTCTGATGGTGGTTAATAATAAAATCTCTAACAGCATCACGCCAAAAAATCTCATCTTCCTGAGGGGGAGCAGGATCTAGAACAGCAACGCAGTAATTACCGTGTCGTGAAGGGGGAGCCACAGTAGCATTGTAGAACGTACGCGGCAGCCTTGTAGGACCACCATCTATGATCTGGTGCCCCAACGGCACCCACCTGGCGGGGTTCAGCTCAAAGTTATCCATCCTCGGCGATTCAGGCTTTGTGGGTTTAGGCGACGGAGATCTACTATTACCTTCAGTGAAAGATTGGGATTGTTTAAGTCTTGGAGGCACAATAGGCGGGGAATATATAGGCGTCTCAATGGGAACCGACCGAGTTGGTTTGGGAATCCACTTCTTAGACCTTTTAGCTTTCCATTGGAAGCAATCCTTTCTCATGTGACCGTAGTGGAAACAAAAACGGCAACGTATGTCCGACGTGCAATCCTTGGTTGTGTGGCTCATGGTCAGGCATCGACCACACTTGAGCACACGGTATGCCATGTCATCCACTATTGCGGCAAAACCATCAGAATCATCCTCATCCCCAGGATCAAGCTCATGGGTCTGATCACCATTATCATTGTCAGATACCTGCAGCTCAGCCTTACTTGTATAGCCTCTGTTATCTGTATTAGCTTTTGAAGATAATTGCAAATCCTTCTGTATCTATGGAGACAGTGGTCTAGAGGTGCCAAAGCAAATGCTGGGGAGAGACACAGTCTGATGTAAATTGGGTAGAATCACTCCAGTCTGAATTTTGGGATCCTGATACCCTTTACAGGCTGTGTATGACAAAGATTCAGCAAATACCAATTTCTTCCTATATGCTTGTGCTGATCTGATAATTGATTTTGGAGCTGGTTTTTTCAGAGCTGCTAAACCAAGTTGAACCCACTTTTTACCAGGGCTAACCAACACCCATTCCGAATTACATTCATTATGCCATTCATCAAACTCTCTCATCCAATTAGGTCCCCCATGACCCCATAAGTGGAAATGGCATTTAAACTGAGCACAATGAAATGATCGGAGTTTTAGCACCTGAAAGCCAACTTTCTTGGAGGAGACACATAAGGAAAACACTCTATCCCTTAACAAAGAAACTTTCAGTTCCCCATAGAAACCTCCAATAGCAGCCTGTAAAGAAATTCCAACTGAGTCTTCATCCAATTTGAACTTGGCCCTTCCAAAAGAAACCACCATAATAAAGTGACCAGAGTCCATGGTAGGATGGACATTCACACCATACTGCCTTTTGATAAATCTAGCAAAATGTGATCCTTGATTGAAATCCAAACCCAAAACCAGAGACGAGTGAACCGCCAGGAAGGGACCAATGTCATCCTTCTCCATAGGGATATAATCTACTAGAACTGAAGGCTGATCCAGAATAGGGGATTGGAAGCATTGCCCAACAGTTACCAAATAACCAGGAAAATTTACCTTGTGATTCTTGATGAAAGCGTCCCCAGATTCCAAGGAACGAGATGCAATCAACTCTCCCTTAGCATTCATAAGAGAGAGTAACTTGGTGGAGACATAAAGATGTAGATCTCCATCATAGGCCTTCTTCCTCATACGATCAAGATCCTTGTCCGTGGTGTACTGAATTTTCCAATGACCATCCACGAAATCCTTAGGAGGTTCAGCTTCAGTCAGGACTTGCGCAATATGTGAGACAAAAAATACCTCCGAACCAGATTGAATATCCTCATCCTCAGATAGATGCCTCCCCGCAATGGGTGCGCCTTTTGGATTCATTAGAACAATCCAATTTTCCCAAAGATGCAACTCCCCAACAAGGGGAACGTCGATCTGGCCCTGATCTTGATCCAAGAGTGAAGAGAACGAAACTTTCCAATGTATGTGTGGGGGAATCATGGTGGGGAAACCTAGCCTAAGAATAAGATCAGCGTGGAGAGGAAGTGACACCGGAGAAGAGGGTGGGAGCGAAGCAGCAAGATCACCAGAGATCAGGAAGATCACCGGCGAGGAAGATGCTAGGGTTTAGGATGGGTGGGAGGTGGAGACGCCATACTCGTGCAGGTTTTTCGGTTTCATATTTGAGATTGGAATTCTATCATTGTATTAGAATATGTGGTGATGACATGTGTCCACATGATCCCATATTTTAAATGGAGAATATTAAACCTTAATTAATTTCAATGACTAGAAATTACTTTTCTCAAATAAAATAAATGAAACTAGTTCATTAAACCTTGTGATGATTGTGATGATGCTAGATCATCAAGTTTGTGCCTTAGTGTGCTAAATAGACTAGTTAAGCTTTGTTTGGTGATTGTGTACCCCTTATGTATTTATAGACGATAGTACCGACCAAGTCTACGAGGAGGAGGAGTTCTACCCCGAAGAAGATGAGGAGAATTTCAACCACTGCACCAACCAAGGCAAGCTAGCATTATACAAGTTAACCCTTGCAAGCTATTACTTGCAAGCCATCATTAACAATGCAAGCTAACACTTGCAATCACTGCACCAACCAAGGCAAGCCATCACTACTAAGCAAGTTAGACCTTGCAAGTTAACCTTTGCAAGTATTAACCTAAGCAAGATGCACTAGGCATGCTTTGATTATACCATTTTTTTATTATACCAATCCCAAGTTTTACTTGCAAGATTTACTTTCTTTTACTTTACCAAAGTTATTTACTTTTAAGATAGATAGCATGAAGAGTATAAAACTAGGCCTATCTAGTTATACTTAGATGTCATTCTGTGGCATGAGATTGAAGATTAGCACCCCTCATTAGTGAACACTCTTAACCTTAGTGGCTAGTGCTAAGCATAAAACTTGATCACTTTAGATGGGACTACTTGGTGAAAATGATTATGAAAACCTTAGAATGATGAGTCATTCTATTGAAATGTTTTGACATGTGTTAAAAAGCACAAATGGTTGATGATGAAAATGTTGAGGCATGAGCCTTAGCCCTTCTCCAAAAACTGATGGTTGGGTTCGGATGCGATACCATTCTAATTTTACCGTACAACCACAATACTTGAATTGGGTAGGGCTTACCAGAAGTTTATATGCCTTAGTATGGGTTCCCTCGCGGGAGAGGTCTGAGCTGAGGCTACCTCTTGATGTTGTCCACCTATGCAGTGCCCAGGATGGAAAATGGCTATGGCTGGGAGGCCAAGCTCATAGGGGAGGTGCCTATACTAGAGTGTGTAATTGAAAGGTTATGATTGATTATCCGCATACTAAGTATGAGGATTCAGGGTCATCCCTAACGGATATATCGAATTTTGTGGTGAAAGTGTACCACCTCTACATAGTGTCAAACTATTTGAATAGTCGCGTCCACGGTCATGGATAGTTGGAGTGGCCATACTATTCCATCGTCAGATGTTTTCAAAATAACTTGTGAGATGAATTGTGACGCTGACTTGACCACAAAAGGGTCATGACTATGAAAACTAAGTTCCCACTTAGGTTATTTAGAACATTAAATTAGCTTTCTTTACTTCTGAACTCAGCTTAAGATAAATCTAGCTTTTGCAAATAAACTTTGAGCTTACTTCCTACTAGAACTACCTTACTTGTTAGTGATAGTTTGCGAGTACTTAAAGAATACTCATGGCTTTGTCCCTGGCTATTCACGTGGCGAGACTATGAAGAGGACTATCCAGAAGACGGAGAGCAAAATGGCTACAACAACTAGGATCATCTCCCATCGACAGCATTGCCTGTGACACTGAAGATGGAGCCCACTACTATGTTTTATTATTCGGCTGCTTGTTTGTATTAAGACTGGATCATGAGATCCTTTATTTGTGTAAAACCTTATTATGGTTTGTAATGGATGATGTACTGTGATATCCAATCTGTTATGTCTCACAAAAATGGTAATCCTAGGATTGCGAGGTATGGCATAACAAGCATCTGGGATTAAAAATCCGGGTGTTGACAAGTTGGTATCAGAGCCATCCTGACCATAGGAGACCCTAGTTAGAATGGATGTCTGAACAAAAACTTAGTTTTAAAAACAAAGGAAGTGAGTATTTATGAAAACCTATTCCCACTCTTATCCTTGAGATTCTTTCAAAAAAAATCATGTTCCTCAAAACTTCTCACATTCTACATAAAAATTGACACACTTGATCACTTCACTAACTTACTCATCCTAAATTCTTATAGATGGAAGTTCAGTATTGCAAGTTCTACCAATTGGGCAACAGAGGCCAACTGATCTTTGAGAGGGATCTCGATGTACTATCAGAGTACCTTGAGCGCCCGCATCCAGAATTCTTTGGTGCACAACTCAAGGAGCACCCAGGAGGAGATCTACAATGGCTGATAGTTGCAGATCTTAGAGGCCAGATGGAAGCACCCCTTTCTGAGAAGATTCAATTCACCATGCGAGAGAACAACTAGCTAGATGGATTATCCAGGGCCATGCATGAAGCTCTTGCCCGTCTGTGTGGGCAAAACATCAACTTGATCCAGGGAACTCGCTTTTCGCACTACGCACGAGAAGAAGGTTCGCACCATCGCTCGTCTTCACAAGAAGGTGGCCGACCTCGAGAAGACCATCCGTGAGCAGGAAATCCAGCTTGAAGCAAAGGAGGAGGAGGATGGTGAAGATATCCAAGGAGATCTTTACTCTTACCTCAGTGATGACAACGACTATCTGGAGGATGATGCCATGGAGTTCCACACTGATGATGATGATTCCGACTTCATTGACGATGATTAGATGCACTTGAGCACTATCGTAGGAATGAGTTGTATCGATCCCACTGTATCGTAGTTTCACAGAATAGTTCTTAAAACCATCTGTTTTCCATTTGTGTGTGGTGTGTGTTTGTATTGTGTGCTTGAATGAATGAATGAGATGAAGTGTTAGTTTGCAAAACCTGAGTCAAACTCAAAGTTTAAAGCTTTTGAAACAAAACCATGAACCTTAGAAATTCCCTCTTATCTCATTATCTATCTCAATCTTCAGATGACTCATGGAAACCAAGGAGGAAGAAGCTCATTGCAGGACCCGATGCTGCAGATTCTACAAATGCTAGTTTCTGACCGTGAAGCTAGTAGAGCCGAGCGTCAAGCCAATCTAGCCACCCTGTAACAGATAGCTCAGATGACCCACAATAATCAAGGCCATGGAAACCAGGATCACCATGGATCCAAACTCAAGAACTTTCAGAATACCAATCCCCCTATCTTTAGCAAGTCTGCAGACCCGTTAGATGCGGATGACTGGCTGCAAACCATGGAGAACAATCTGGAAGTCGCAAGAGTTGACGCCAATGAGAAGGTACTATTTGCCACCCACTATCTAGCAGGAGATGCAAGAGCCTGGTGGAATAGCACTCGTACCATGAACCATGGTCAAGTGATGACGTGGGAAGCTTTCAAGATCAAGTTCAGCCGCACCCATGTGCCGCAAGGTTTAGTCACCAGAATGAGAGATGAGTTCAAAGAACTGAAGCAAGGCAGGATGACAGTAGTTGAGTACCGTGACAAATTTTTGTCGCTAGCTAGATATGCCCCTGATGAGATCAACACTGAAGCCAAGAAGAAGGAAAGGTTCCTGAATGGATTGCATGATGAGATGCAAATGGTGTTAGTCAACATCATTTTGAAGATCTCGAAGAGCTTGTAGATTCCGCCATCCAGTTGGAAGGAAAGATCAACCAAGCCAACGACAATCGCAAGCATAGAATGATGCACCAGAGTGGATCCAATAATCACCAGAAGTATCGCCCCAACCCGTCTGCAGGATATGCCCCGAGAAACAATAAACCCCCGATGAACCGTCCTAGCTACCCCAATCGTAGCGGAGGAAATATGAAGTCCGGAGGAAGCAACAACAACAACCCCGGCAACTCCAACAACTTCAACCGTGCACCGCCCAAGTCCAACAACAACAACAACAATACATCCCCAAGGACTGGAAGCAATGTTGTGCCTGTTGCAGCCAAAGACAAGTCCCAAATCACCTGCTTTGAATGTGGAGTCAAGGGTCACTACTCCAACGAGTGTCCCAAGAAGCTTGCAGCCACCACCAATGTGAATGCACCCGCTCAGCAGCAACGCTATGTCCAGCATGGAAGAAGATTTTCCCCAGGGAACTCGCTCAACCGCAACGGTCGTCTGTTCCACATGAATGCTGAAGAAGCCCAGGAAGCGCCAGATGTCGTGATGGGTATGTTTTCTATTAACTCAGTATTAGCAAGAGTGTTGTTTGATTCTGGAGCATCGCACTCATTTGTTACAGAAGAATTTGCATGCACTAGTAAGATTCAACCAACAAAATTGAAGCATGTTATGATAGTTCAAATACCTGGTTCAACCACCAAAGCTAGAAAAATTTGCAAGGCGGTACCTATCAGAATCCATGGAATAGATTTTTATGCCAATCTAATAGTACTTGGAACCAAAGGTTTGGAAGTAGTACTAGGAATGGATTGGATGTCAAAACATAAAGGATTGATCGACTGTGCCAAGAAAGCCATAGCCATGACCAGTAGCACTGGAGTATCAGTAGAGCATGTATCTGAAACTTTTCCCCGTCAATTCAAGTGCAACAAGAGTCTAGCCCAACCAACCATAGACCAAGTCAGAGTAGTCTGTGAATACCCCGACGTATTCCCAGATGAATTGCCCGGTATGCCCCCAGATCGGGATATCGAGTTCATTATTGAACTAATTCCTAGAACAGGACCCATAGCTCAGAGACCTTATAGTATGAACCCGTCTGAACTAGTGGAGCTGAAGAAGCAACTTGATGCTATGCTGGCGAAAGGTTTGATTCAACCAAGCGCATCACCATGGAGATCGCCTGTTTTGTTTGTGGATAAGAAAGATGGAGGTAACCATTTGTGTACAGATTACTGGAAGCTAAATGACGTCACCATCAAGAACAAGTACCCACTGCCAAAGGTCGAGGATCTATTTGACCAGTTGACTGGTGCCAGAGTGTTTTCTAAGATTGATCTTAGGACTGGTTATCATCAACTCAAGATTCGTGCAACAGATATTCCAAAGACCGCCTTTACCACCAAATATGGATTGTACGAGTATATTGTCATGTCTTTTGGATTAACCAATGCCCCTACTTATTTCATGAATCTCATGAATAAGATTTTTATGAACTTCCTAGATAAGTTTGTCGTTGTTTTTATCGACAACATTCAGATCTATTCCAAGTCAGAAGAAGACCATGAGCTACACCTGAGAACCATCCTTGAAACCCTTAGAGAGCATCAATTGTATGCCAAGTTCAGCAAATGTGAGTTCTGGTTGAAGGAAGTACAATTCCTAGGACATATTGTGTCGGCGGGAGGAGTCACTGTTGATCCCGCCAAGATCAAAGATGTTGAAGAATGGAAAGCCCCAACCACTCAAACCCAAGTCCGTGCATTTCTCGGATTAGCGGGATATTACCGCAAGTTTGTTGAAGGATTTTCGAGCATCGCAAGACCAATGACCCAATTGTTGAAGAAAGATAAGAAGTTTGAATGGACCGACAAATGTGAAGCGAGTTTTCAAGAGCTCAAGAAGAGATTGATTCAGCCCCAATTCTGATTATGCCGGATATCAAGAAGCCTTTTGATGTGTATTGTGATGCATCCAAGATTGGTCTCGTATGTGTGTTGATGCTAGAAGGTAAATTCATAGCATATATGTCCCGACAACTGAAGCAACATGAGAAAAACTACCCTACCCATGATCTTGAACTAGCAACCATAGTTTTAGCCTTGAAGACCTGGCACCATTACCTTATGGGTAACCATTGTGAGATTTATTCAGATCACAAAATCCTGAAGTATATTTTCACTTAGAAGGAGCTGAATATGAGGCAAAGGAGATGGATAGAGTTACTCAAGGATTATGACCTTGACATTCACTATCACCTTGATAACCTGCAAGTATAGGGGATCGTGTGTAGCCTTTTCGATAAGTAAGAGTGTCGAACCCAACGAGGAGCTAAAGGTAGGATAAATATTCTCTCAAGTTCTATCAACTGATAAAACTCTACGCACACTAAACGTTTGCATTATCTAGGAAATAAAACTAGAGCAACAATACGAGTAATAGAGATAGCTTTGCATGATAATAAATAACAAGAAAGTAAAGCTAGTTGCTGCAGCAATAAAATACACTAAACTAACAGAACCATGAGTGTGGAATAGTGGTGGTAATTGTGGTGGATTTGTCCAAGTTTAAATAGCGAATAGATCGGGTTTATTGTCTTCGATGCAGTTTTCTATGTGGGAGAGGCTAAATATACATGCGCTTCACTACTTGGAATTACATGTACTATATGATTGGATTGTTAGCAAACATCCGTAAGTACTAATCAATGCATTAAGGTTTCCCCAACCATAGCCTTAAATTTAATAGTCCTCTTACTCCCATACGTGCAACGTTCCAGTTCGCGTCCTCAGGTTTCTGTCACTTCGATAGAACTCCCCCTTCCTTTTACACATACTACAAACCCTATGATGTTTAATCCATGCGCGCACAAATATAATGGACACCAAAGGACTATACCATATCAACATACAACTCTAATGAACCAAAGATGTTCAACCATTCAATCTAAGAACAAAGAAACAAGTTATCATGCAGGAAGCTCATGATACTCTTTATTCTATCCATCCCAGAGGAACGAAGATGTATCAGGATTTGAAGGAGCAATTTTGGTGGCACAAGATGAAGAGAGAAATCGGAAGCTACATAGCCAAGTATGATATATGTCAAAGAGTCAAAGCGGAACATCAGAGACCCGCAGGACTTTTGCAACCATTGCAGATTCCAAAATGGAAATGGGATTCTGTCGGAATGGACTTTATCACCGGTTTGCCTACTTCTAGTAGGGGAAATGACTCTATTTGGGTCATAGTTGATAGACTGTCCAAGGTAGCCCATTTTATACCTGTCAAGACCACCTACCAGAGTTCGAAGCTAGCAGAGATGTACATTGCTAGAATCGTCAGTTTGCATGGAACCCCTAAGACCATAGTATCCGATCGAGGAACCCAGTTTACCTCAAGATTTTGGCAGAAAGTCCAAGAAGGATTAGGAACCAAGTTGAATTTCAGCACAGCTTATCAGCCGCAGACCGATGGACATACTGAAAGAGTCAACCAAATCTTAGAAGATATGTTGAGAGCTTGTGTGCTTGAATATGGATCAAAATGGGAAGATTGTCTGTCTTTCGAAGAATTCTCATAAAACAACAGTTATCAAGCTAGTTTGCAAATGGACCCCTTTGAGTTCTTATATGGAAGGAAGTGTCGTTCCCCCTTGAATTGGTCGCAAGTAGGAGAGAGTCGGATTTTCGGACCCGACATCCTACGAGAAGCCAAAGAGAAAGTTCACAAAGTCCATGAGCACCTCAAGACCGCCCAATCCAGACAAAAGAGTTATGCTGACAAGAGACAAAGAGACCTGACCTTCAATGTCGGAGATTTTTTGTATCTCAAAGTGTCGACCTTGAAAGGAATGCAATGTTTTCAACTGAAAGGAAAGTTAGCCCCCAGATATATTGGACCCTTCAAGATTTTGAATCACCGAGGAGAAGTATCTTATCAACAGGAACTGCCTGAGGAGATGTCAGCCATCCATGATTTGTTCCATATCTCGTTACTTCGTAAATGCCTAGAAGTTCTGGAGAAGACCGAAATGTTCAAGAACATCAATCACCGAGACATAGACATCAACAAGGATCTGACGTATCGCGAAGTGCCCATCCGTATCTTGGAAGAAGCTTTCAGAACCACCAGGACCCAGAGTATCAAATTTCTCAAGATCCAATGGAGCAACCATACCGAAGAAGAAGCTACCTGGGAGCGAGAAGATGACATTAAGACTAAGTTTCCTGATCTCTTTAGTTCCTAGTTTTCTTAAATCTCGGGACGAGATTTTATTTAAGGAGGGAAGGTCTGTAATATCCCAAAACTTTAATCAAGGTTATCAAGTTCTAATCACCCAATTTAGGGTTAACAAAAACTTTTATTAAAGAAATGAATATGAATGCATGTGTGTTTGCATTAGTGTAGAATTGAGTGTATATGCCATGATTGATTGTTCTAAATGATATGAAATGGTTCAAGGATAAATGCTACATCATCTAGGACATTTACAAACAAAATCCAAAGAGAAAGAAATCAAATAAGAATAAATAAACCAAATGGTCATTTTGACCATTTTAAACCACTAGGCCATTTTAGGTGTTCCAAGAAAAGAATTTCTAACAGATACATTTCTACTTCTTTTCATCCCTTGCTAGACCAAGTAAAAGTGTATCAAGGACCACTTTACAAACTTACAGAAACATCTAGCAAATCAATTTAAAGGACACTTGAAAATTGAATCAAGTGTATGTGTTAAGATCACACTTTTCAAAAACCCACCAAATCGATTCACCTTGACCTCTCCAAGCAAACCTAGTCCCTCAAGCTTAATATAAGATCACTCAAAAAAAATTAATCAAAAATTCAAAAATAAATTTCATGCGGCCATTAACACAAACACTTGGCATGCACAGAAAAACCTATAGCCTAGGTTCACTATTTTGTACAGTGATCATCGACCAATTGGTCCCCTAGTTACTTCCCTATCTCCCCTAGGCCTAACCCAGCCTAGACCAGCTCCCCTCCTTCGTTGTGTGAACAGTGGAGCACCGCCGGTTTGTGGTCATCGCCGGCCGACCATGGCCAGCTCGCACCAGACCACCCCGCGCCCAATCAAGATGTCCAGGAGCATCGCCGCAGCCTACCGCCACCCCTGTCCAGCCCACGATCGCAACCTGGCCATGGACCACCCTAGCACTACCGCGCTCTATGCCTCTGCGCCATGTCCAGAGCGTGCCATTGTGTCGTGCCTGACTAGCCCCGCCAGCTCGCGCCTTGCCCTCTCCGTGCACGCGCAGCCTCGCCATGATCATGCCACCCCGGCAGACACCCCTGTTCACCGCCGCGTGACCCGTAGCTCCCACGCGCCGTCGAGAACGCCGCCTGTCCCGTGCGGAGCGCCGCCCCTAAGCGCTCCGCAGACCAAACTAGATCGCCCTGTGAAGCGCCTTACTCTGGACCTTGCCAGGGCACCATCCTACACCCCCGCCCATGCCATTAGCTCGTTGTACCGTCCTTGCCGGAGATGCCAACCCATCCCGCTCGGTCGCCTCGTCGGTGTATAAATAGAGGGCCTCTCCACACCATTTATCCACACCACTCCACTCCCCACTCCCCACTCCTCACTAACCTTCCCCACCTCTCCCTGGAGCAAGGCGAGCACCACTGCACCGGAATTTCACCGGAGTCCGCCGCTGCTGGAGGAGAAGGCCGCCAGCGATTCCGACCACCCCAAGCTCCGCCATGACCGCACCTCGCCTCGCCGTCGTCTACCATGTCGTTTGCCCCCGTCGCCAACCCTAGCTGGTGTTGGGTTCACAGCATAGAAAACAAAAACAATTCCTACGATGGGAACTATATGCCAAGATCTATCTACTAGATACAAGCAACGGGTGGATATACATCCATGGAGAACTTACCCTCAAAGACAACAAAGCTTTGTTAACGAGTTGGAACTCGTGGATGATGTAGTCGTACACTTGCCGATCTCAAGATCGTGATGAAGTCCTTCAGGTCCAGCAGCTCCAGCACCATCAGGTCCAGCACCATCAAGTCCAGCACCGCAAAGTAGCGGTGCATCCATGATCGCACACACGTTTGGTCCACCGAACAACCTCCGCCTCCTCGCTCCAGCGATGCAGCGGAAGCAGCAACTCCTTTCCAGATAAAGCCACCGGAAACATGTATCTCGCTAATCCGAGACCATGGGGAATAACTAGAGGGAGAAGAGAACCTTCACGAGGAGGTGGTGCAAGATGAGAGGAGGGAGTGGGGGCCTTTTATAGGGAGAGGGGGGCAGCCCCTCACCATGGCCAAGGGAGGTGCCCCCACCTCTTCCACATTCATGTGGGTGGAGCTCCCACTCACATAATTAGCCACCCACTCAAAATTCCACTCACCTCCATTAAATTTCCACCAAATTTAATGCAAGTTCTCATTAAATAAAACACTTTTATTTATTTTATTCAGAATTTTTTCAATTACATTAATTAAAAAACATTTACATAAAACCCCCTGCAACATTTCAATATCACATGCAGAACCAGTTTCTGCAATTTCACCCGAAACAATTCCGGTTTCCATCGAAATGATTCCAGCGCTTTCTTAAATATTTATCTGAAACATATTTGCTCCAAATGGTGTCGGTATCCCTTAAGTGTGTCACCCTACGGTTCGTGAATAATGTAGACATGATCGAGACCCTCTCCGATCAATAATCAGCGGGACACGGAGATCCAGTCGACTCCACATATTCAACGATGACTCTTGTGATCGTGTGAACCTTTAACATCGTAACTAAATCCCTTTGTCTCGCGATATATTACATGTTTGAGATTCGATCATCGGTATCCAAATACCTAGTTTGATCTCGTTACCGACATGCACTCTTTTCTCGTTCCCGTGATATAACATTCTAGTGATCACATCACTTGCTTGCAAGCTATTTCAATGTGATATCACCGAGAGGGCCCAGAGTATATCTATCCGTCATCGGGATGGACAAATCCCACTCTTGATCCATGAGCCTCAACATAATACCTTCGTAGCACTGAACCCACCTTTATAGTCACCATGTTACGGTGTGACGTTTGATGTTATCAAGATACTCTTTCGGTGTTAGCAAGTAACATGATCTCATGGTCTAAGGACTAAGATTACTTCGTATGATGTTATAGAAATATAAACATAATGACTCTGATCGTAATGCTATACTTCGGATGAATGTTCATCACATCATTCCACCAATGTTGTGACCTCGTTATTAACGACATCCAATGTCCATGGTCAGGAAACCTTGATCATCTTGTTAATCAATGAGCTAGTTTATAAGAGAGGCATAACTAGGAACTTTCCTTTTGTTTATTAAACACACATGTATTAACGTTTCCAAATTAATACAATTATAGCATGCAAAATAAACATTTATCATAAACAAGGAATAAGATAATAACCACTTTATTATTGCCTCTCGGAAATATTCCCTTCAGTCTCCCACTTGCACTAGAGTCAATAATCTAGTTTGAAAAACTTTGCGTATTGAACACCTATGGCTTTCTGGTGTTGCATATACGCGATTGCTAGTGGTTTACATAATCTCCGGCTCTGATAGTTTCAGTTCCGTGTGTATTTGCATGTATTTGCGTCTCTACGCATCACTCATTCTCAAATGAGATGGCATTGTATAAATTTGGTCCTTTGGTAGACCTTTAGTTCGTTCGGGTTAAAATATGTTGATATTATTTTCATACAATATATCTTCATAGTATTAGCCTACTTTGAACCACACCTAGTTTGATAACAAACTTCTTAACACAAATGCCCTCCTTTGCTGCTACTATAGCAGTCATATACTTAGCCTTTTGTTGTAGTATCCGTCACAATGTTTCAACTTTGGAACTCATCCAAATCCATCATGGAACATCCTTTCCATTACATTGTGCCACCCATAGTCTAAATTGAGATAAATTTAACTTTTATCTTATGAGAAAACTAGTATCAATGTAACACTTTACAATGAACTACCTTTAACTATTTGTCACTTATACATGATATATTCTTAGTTCTTCCAAAGCTCATAAGAATATCTTTACTATTGTCCAATGATCATCTTATGAATCATTCTGGTATGTGCTCATAACATTTAGAGCATAGGAAATTCTGGATATATACATATCATGGTATAATCGATCAAAATCTTCATGTGATTTTACTCACCAAGTGTTGAAACACTTGAATCTTGATACAATACTTTCCATGCAGCAAGAACCTTTCTTGTTGTTTCCATATTGAACCCTTTCAATATCTCATATATGTATGTCTGGCACAACCATATTAGCGCCTCAATCTATCCATATAGATATTGATGCCAAATATTCCAGGTTTGCCCAAGTCTTTCATCGAAATCTCATTTTAATGAAATCCTTAACTTGTGTCAATACAAGATACATCATTTCCAATCAACAATATGTCCTCTACATAATGTATTAGAAATATGTCTCAGCGCTCCCACTTAATTTCTTGCAAATGCAAGCATCTTCATCATCTCCGATGAATTTAAACTCTTTTAACAATTTCATCATGGTGAAGATTCCAACTCCGCTACGCTTACTTCAACTATTGAAGTTTGCATGCCCTTTTAGCATCCTTTGAATTAACAAAACCCTTCGGACCGTGTCATGTACACGTCCTAGGTAACCATTCTATTAGAAGAACCTTGTTTTGTTTGTTCAACTACCATATACCAAATTATATATAGTGGTTGCTACATTAATCCGTCAAGACTAAATATCGCTATGAAAGATCAAATCTTGTCATAGTTAACTCCTTGAACATTGTCGTAAACTTCTTTCCGACATGTCGACTATTTCATAGATGTTAAACATCCATGTCTATTTCTTTATAGATCCAAACACGACCGATAGGCTTCACGCCTTTCCGGAGGGTCTTCCAAGTTCAGAAACTTGATTTCTCGTGTATGGATACTATCACGGATTCTATGACTTCTAGTCATTTTATGGAGTCAGGGCCCATCATCGCTTCTTTGCATCTAGTTGGTTTATCATTGTCAAAACAATAACGACTTGCTTACCAAATCACACTATTTGATTCTTACCGACCCACACGGTTCAATAGGAACTCTAATCTCCGAGATCACAACCTTTGTAATCACGGGAGCCATGAGCATTGTGGCCGCCACCGAGACACTTTCCGGTGCTGCGCTACTTAGCACATATAGCTAAGGTTCAACAACCTTATCCAAGTTCTATTGTCCTCCCACTTAACTTTTCACGAAAAATTCCTTCTCAAGAAACTTGACGTTCCAAGCGACAAACTCTTTTGTCCTCGGTGTTATGGAGGAATTCCCAATAAATTCTTTGGGATAACCTACAAAGACGTGCTTATCCGACTTTGGTTGTAAACATTCTACTTATGCATAGCATACCAAAATTTAAGAAAAGACAATTCGGGTTTTATCCCAAACCATAACTCATATGGTGTCATTTCAATGGATCACGGTGGTGCTCTTTTCAGTGTAAAAGCGGCAATCTCTAAAGCTTTAATCTTTAAAACATAATGGCAGTTTTATAAATGACACCTTTGATCTTACCATGTCAAACAAGGTTTGATTTGATCTCTCGAACATACCATACTCCTGTGGTTTATCAGGAAATGCAAATTCATGGAACAATTCCTGAAATATTAGGTATTTTGCTAAACCTGTAACTCAAATATCTTCCTTTATGATCAAATCATAAACTCTTTTATTTTCTTGTTACAATGATTTTTCACTTCATCTTGAAATTCTTTGAACAATTTTCAAATGTTTCATACTTCTTCCTTATTAAGTAAATATATAAATATATTCACTCAAATTTCCGAAGAAAGCATATGAAGCAAAAAGATCCATCGCATATGGCTACACATAATGGACTATATACATCAACATGCATAATATCCAATAAGTTAGTCATCCGTTCCTCTTTGGCCTATGGACAGAGTTTCAATTATCTCGAGGGAAGTTTCACAAGCATCAATTGATCAAAATCAAAAGACTCCAAAAATCCATCAAGGTGGAGTTTCTTCATGTTTACTTTCCATTATAATTCAAACAGCGATGTCACTTCATAAGTGATCTTCCAATCATTTGTCTTACGACATTTTAGCAATAATGTTTATGGATGTGATTTCTCCAACTAGACCTGTAAAAGTTCATCCATCCTTTATGGAATACAGTAATTATTTGAACAACCATTGTTCTCATAATACCGGAACAAAATAACAATTATTATAACAAATCTTGAAGGCTAAGTTTGACGACAATGAAAAACACAATAACACTTTATTTGTTTTCGATGAACATCATCACTTATTATTTTGCTAGTTACTTAGGCCGTTGCAGTTCATGAATTGTGTTGTTCTGTATGACACTTCACACCAACCAATTCGGTATCCAATACCGGTATCCAATACCTCAGACCCACATTGTTTAACAAGCAAGGAATACAACCATAACATGTATATCTTCTATATACCTAAGTTGGACATATCCAACCTTTTCTTTTCTGCCAAATATTTTATAGATTCCCTTTCAACAATTCCTTTTCTTTTAAAAGAATCTATCAACATCAATAGTGGTGTCATTCACATGACACATAGTACAAAGCGTATATAGTCAAATACTAATACCTTTGGACTTGCACTTTGAAGTGGATCACCATCATCAAATGTTTGGTGTTCTTTCAAAAATCCATTCTTTAGTAATCTATTAGTGTAGTAAACATTTTACTTACATCTTCTATTCATCCTTATCATGACAACTTTCATGATCAAGCTACTATAGCCTATAAGGAAGAATCGCGAGTATAATGTTAGTTCCCAACACCTTTTTGGGAGATCCAGATGCCTAGCATCTCCATCCTTCACAAATTCTCATACAATATGAGAACATGTATTTTGCTAAATTATACTCTATCATAATGCAATCAAAAACATTGTTTCAGATATCACAATATCTTCCACACATGATGGTTTCTGAAACAATTCTTTCAGCTCCTAGATAACCTTGATATTAAAACAATTTTTGAATATCAATAATCATGGAGGCAAACATGATACTTTAGATACTAACATTGGAATTCTTACTCTTTATTTAATACTACTTATTAAACTTCATGGAGTAAATAGAGTTTGCTGAAAGTTTGCAATAGGACTTCTAAACTTTAAATTGACATTCAAAACAATACGATACCAGTTTGTAAAGTAAACATCCAGAATTCTATAGTTCTATTATCTCAATTAAAACTAAGTGTAAGGTAGTGAATAGATGCCAATGACAACAACAAATTATGCAAATTCACTTCGATTTAGTTTATGACAAATTGAGTTCGACTAATCCAAATTAGAAATGAACTCCCACTCAAAAACGACATCCCTCGTGCCTTTTTGGTGATTACATGAACCAAATCCACTACACCAAGTCCGATCATCACGTGAGTCGGTGTAGCTTCAAAGGCGAGCATCAATATGGTCATCACATCAACTATATGACTCATGCTTAACCTTTCGGTCCGTGTTCCGAGGCCATGTCTGTACATGCTAGGCTCACCAAGTAAGAACTTTAGTATTCGCGTGTGTAAAACTGTCTTACACCCATTGTATGAAAGCGTAGAGTTGAGTACACCCGATCATCACGTGATGTCTCGAAACACGATCCATAAAACGGTGCATACTTAAGGAAGAACACATTTTATCTTGATATTTAAATGAGGGATCATCTTATAATGCTACTAAAAACGCCAAACTAGCAATATAAGATGCAAACATCTAATGTGTAAAGTGACATGATATGGTCCATGCATTTGATCTCTATCATTTGCATCGTGGTATGATCTCTATCATTCCTTTGTGTGTAAGGCCAAGGTCTATGGAACTTACGTTATGTGTTGTAAGAGTATCTATCATACATCTACTTACAACAATACCATATCAAGACACTAGCCCAGCAACGATCTAAACTAGACGCCTCTAATTTATCAATTGCAAGTTTTACGTGGCTTAGGGCTTTCGGAGATAGAACCGGTCTTACCTACGAACATGAACCACAACAAGTATAACCAAGTTATTAGCAACTCGTTGTAAATAAGATATTGACTATAGTAGGAGAGACAAACACCCGCCAGCCACTTATGCAAAACTAGTTGCATGTCAGTCGTGGAACCGGTCTCATGTATGATGACATGTAAGGTTGGTCCGGGCCGCTTCATCCCACTATGCCACCAATATCCAAAATACATAGAAGATGAAATAACATGATCATCATCTCCCACATATAAACATATGTGTACTACCCGTGCAAAGCACCTACGCATAGATTAGGCTCTGATACCACTGTTGGGTTCGCATCATAGAAAACAAAAAAACTTCCTACGATGGGAACTATACGCCAAGATCTATCTACTAGATACAAGCAACGGGTGGATATACATCCATGGAGAACTTACCCTCAAAGACAACAAAGCTTTGTTAACGAGTTGGAACTCGTGGATGATGTAGTCGTACACTTGCCGATCTCAAGATCGTGATGAAGTCCTTCAGGTCCAGCAGCTCCAGCACCATCAGGTTCAGCACCATCAAGTCCAGCACCGCAAAGTAGCGGTGCATCCGTGATCGCACACACGTTCGGTCCACCAAACAACCTCCGCTTCCTCCCTCCAGCGATGCAGCGGAAGCAGCAACTCCTTTCCAGATAAAGCCACCGGAAACATGTATCTCGCTAATCCGAGACCATGGGGAATAACTAGAGGGAGAAGAGAACCTTCATGAGGAGGTGGTGCAAGATGAGAGGAGGGAGTGGGGGGCCTTTTATAGGGAGAGGGCAGCCTCACCATGGTCGCTGCCAAGGGAGGTGCCCCCACCTCTTCCACATTCATGTGGGTGGAGCTCCCACTCACATAATTAGCCACCCACTCAAAATTCCGCTCACCTCCATTAAATTTCCACCAAATTTAATGCAAGTTCTCATTAAATAAAACACTTTTATTTATTTTATTCAGAATTTTGTCAATTACATTAATTAACAAACATTCACATAAAACCCCCTGCAACATTTCAATATCACATGCGTAACCGGTTTACTAATTTCACCCGAAACAATTTTGGTTTCCATCGAAATGATTCCAGCGCTTTCTTAAATCTTTATCTGAAACATATTTGCTCCAAATGGTGTTGGTATCCCTTAAGTGTGTCACCCTATGGTTCGTGAATAATGTAGACATGATCGAGACCCCTCTCCGATCAATAATCAGCAGCGGGACCTGGAGATCCGTACTGACTCCCACATATTCAACGATGACTCTTGTGATCGTGTGAACCTTTAACATCATAACTAAATCCCTTTGTCTCGCGATATATTACATGTCCGAGATTCGATCATCGGTATCCAAATACCTAGTTTGATCTCGTTACCGACATGCACTCTTTTCTCGTTCTCGTGATATAACATTCTAGTGATCACATCACTTGCTTGCAAGCTATTTCAATGTGATATCACCGAGAGGGCCCAGAGTATATCTATCCGTCATCGGGATGGACAAATCACACTCTTGATCCATGAGCCTCAACATAACACCTTTGTAGCACTGAACCCACCTTTATAGTCACCCTGTTACGGTGTGACGTTTGATGTTATCAAGATACTCTTTCGGTGTTAGCAATTAACATGATCTCATGGTCTAAGGACTAAGATTACTTTGTATGATGTTATAGCAATATAAACATAATGACTCTAATCGTAATGCTATACTTCGGATGAATGTTCATCACATCATTACACCAATGTTGTGACCTAGTTATTAACGACATCCAATGTCCATGATCAGGAAACCTTGATCATCTTGTTAATCAACGAGCTAGTTTATAAGAGAGGCATAACTAGGAACTTTCCTTTTGTTTATTAAACACACATGTATTAACGTTTCTAAATTAATACAATTATAGCATACAAAATAAACATTTATCATAAACAAGGAATAAGATAATAACCACTTTATTATTGCCTCTCGGGCATATTCCCTTCAGCTGGAGCCCAGGTGAGCCCCATGAGACCCCCACCGCTGCGCTAGGTCACATTCCTTGCCGGAGTTATTCGTCGTCGACGATGACGCTCGACCGTTGGATTAGAATAGGATTGAGCGGCTCAGATTCACTGATATCGTTTCGCGTTAGATGTGTCGATGGCCAGTGGGTCCGTGTTGTCAGCAGCCCGCTGTGCCACGGAGCGCCACTAGGCCGGCCCGTTTAAGTTTCCCGTTCAGGCCTGGAAATTCAAATATTGTTTTTCCATTTAGGATTAAACTAGTTTCTATCCACAGATTGAAAAATCAATTCAGAGAGTTTCACTAAACCAAATTGCATGATTCAAATTTTGCTAGAAAGGTAATAAAAATATCTATCCAAGCCCGTTGGATTTAAATCATTTGGAGTTAGAGATCACGTATGGTAAAAATAACAAGACAGAGGCTTTTGCAACTTCAAACATTTTTCAAAAATCAACCATAATAGCTTTTGAGTTGATTCCAACTCTCAAAAATTACATTTGACAATATCTATCTGAATATGTAAAAACATTTAGGTTTGCATTTAGTGACTTTGGTCTAGTACCAAAATGATGCTATTAGGGCATTTCTAGTCATTTTAAATCTATTAAATAATAATCTTAAACTTTATAAAAGGTGACCAACCCTTTTAAGTCACATTCCCATCTATTAGAATATGTGGTTATGACATGTGTCCACATGATCCCATATTCTATTTGGAGAATATTAAATCTTATTAATTTCAATGAGTAGAAATTACTTTTCTCAAATAAAATAAATGAAACTAGTTCTTTAATGCATGTGATGATGCTAGATCATCAAGTGTGAGCCTTAGTGTGCTAAATAGCAATAGATAAGTATTGTTTGGTGATTGTGTACCCCGTATTCATTTATAGATGATAGTACCGACCAAGTCTATGAGGAGGAGGAGTTCTACCCCAAAGAAGACGAGGAGAACTTCAATCACTGCACCAACCAAGGCAAGCCATCACTACTAAGCAAGTTAGACCTTGCAAGTTAACCTTTGCAAGTATTAACCTAAGCAAGATGCACTAGGCATGCTTTGGTTATACCATTTTTTTATTATACCAATCCCAAGTTTTACTTGCAAGCTTTACTTTCTTTTACTTTACCAAAGTTCTTTACTTTTAAGATAGATAGCATGAAGAGTATAAAACTAGGCATATCTAGTTATACTTAGATGTCATTATGTGGCATGAGATTGAAGATTAGCACCCCTCATTGGTGAACACTCTTAACCTTAGTGGCTAGTGCTAAGCATAAAACTTGATCACTTTAGATGGGACTACTTGGTGAAAATGATTATGAAAACCTTGGAATGACGAGTCATTCTATTGAAATGTTTTGACATGTGTTGAGAAACACAAATGGTTTGATGATGAAAATGTTGAGGCATGAGCCTTAGCCCTTTTCCAAAAACTAATGGTTGGGTTTGGATGCGATACCATTCCAATTTTACTGTACAACCACAATACCTAAATTGGGTAGGGCTTAGCCGGAAGTTTATATGCCTTAGTATGGGTTCCCTCACGGGAGAGGTCTGAGCCGAGGCTACCTCTTGATGTTGTCCACCTATGCAGTGCCCGGGATAGCAGATGGCCATGGCTGGGAGGCCAAGCTCATAGGGGAGGTGCCTATACTAGAGTGTGTAATTGAAAGGTTATGATTGATTAACCGCATACTAAGTATGAGGATTTAGGGTTATCCCTGACGGATGTATCGAATTTTGTGGTGAAAGTGTACCACCTCTGTAGAGTGTCAAACTATTTGAATAGCCGCATTCACGGTCATGGACAGTTGGAGTGGCCATACTGTTCCGTCGTCAGATGTTTTCAAAATAACTTGTGAGATGAATTATGACGCTAACTTGACCACAACAGGGTCGTGACTATGAAAACTAAGTTCCCACTTAGGTAATTTAGAACATTAAATTAGCTTTATTTACTTCTGAACTCAGATTAAGATAAATCTAGCTTTTGCAAATAAACTTAGAGCTTAGCATTCCTACTAGAACTACCTTACTTGTTAGTGATAGTTTGCGAGTACTTAAAAAGTACTCATGGCTTTGTCCCTGGCTATTCCCGTGGCCAGACTATGAGGAGGACTATCGGAAAGACGGATAGAAGGACGGCTACGACAACTAGGATCATCTCCCATCGTCAGCATTGCCTGTGACACTGAAGATGGAGCCCACTACTACGCTTTATTATTCCGCTGCTTGTTTGTATTAAGACTAGATCATGAGATCCTTTATTTGTGTAAAACCTTATTATGGTTTGTAATGGATGATGTACTGTGATATCCAATCTGTTATGCCTCGCAAAAATGGTAATCCTGGGATTGCAAGGTATGGCATAACAGGCATATGGGATTAAAAATCCGGGTGTTGACACATCTTGTTTCCATAGGTGTTTGTTTTTACTAAAACGACATCTTTAATCTATCTATAAGTGGAAAATGTCTCAGAACATTACAAGGATCATTATTATTCTTATAACCATTTTTTCATCCTTATTCGTTACATTGTGGACATTCATCAAGGTTTTTGTAATCCTTCCAGAATAGTACACTGTTGTTTGGGCAAAAATCAATCTTATCATATGATAGTCTGAGTAACTTGATGTATTGTTTCATCTCATAAATGGATTTTGTGAGTCCTTCCCTAGGGATTGAATCGTTGTACACCTTCACAACTGAATCAAAACCTTTATTGGTTATCGTTTCGGATGAGTTTACCTTTAGTAATTTCATCCCATTTCAAATCATTGCACACCAAAATCAGGGTCCATTTAACACTTGCCATCTTCTATCAGGTTAGAGAAAAGTGTTTTTGCGAGAAGTAGGGTCCTTTTTGCTTGCAAATGGGTATAGGTCCCTTAACAAACCATAAAGGTCCTCATACTCAACGTGATGATCTTAAGGCGGATCTGCATCATCTAGAGGATCAAGAACATCTTGATCATATGGTTCACCATATGTAGTCCAACTAATATATGGTATGTGACCATGCTTTGACTCGATTTCTTATAATAATTAATTATGGTATTTTTGGCATGTGCATAACACATCTGATTTGTTGTTATACTGTCGAAAAAACTTCATAAAGCCATCAACACCTTTCCCATATGCAGGTGCGGCATTTTGTCCATACACTATGAAAAATCTATTCATCTATGGAAGATAGATGGTCGGAATTTTTAAAGATATGTCAATGAACATGTTAAATACAAATCTAATTAAGCCAAGATATCTGAGCAAATATATCAAATATGAAACTATAAATGCCATGTAATTTTAGCCTATTTCACAAAACAAATTGAGTGCAAAACAATATTACATATCTGAGAGATCAGATCAACCGAGCGCAATAAAAATGCCAACCAATTCAAACAAACAAATTGAGTGCGGGCCATTGTCAAATGAATAGATCGAGTGCGAAACAATGTCAATTGGTCGATTCGAGCAAACTAAGGAAAGTATAAGCTTCGGGTGACTAGACTTGAAGAGGTAATTAGTCCAACTTTCTGAGTGTTTGAATCTAGTATGTGTACCATGGGGATTTACCATATGACCGTCGGCCAGTTTGCATTTCGATAAGAACGGCGCCACCAACGGTGTCGGGCCAGTGCGGCTGATAGACAGGGTGTGAAAATTTTGGCGCATCTCCAGAATAATGGCGCAAGGAGACAATGTCTGAATGTTGGATTGAATGTGCGAGTAGGAAAGTTTGGGCACTTGGTGGAAATTTTTGGTGCGCGGGGGGTGTGTTTCCCTGGTTATTAACATTTTTCACAAGGAAATATCTGTCAATTTTTTCTTCCTTGTTGAGGTCTTTTTTGGGAGGAAGTTGAGGTCTTTGTTTCAATTCCGGTTGAGCCCAGGACATTGGATTTTTTCTACCGAGCCCATGAAATTACCTTATCAAGCCCTAGTATAGCCCAAAACCTTCTTAATTCGGCCTTTTAGAGATGGTGCGGTCAACTGCGAGCAGATTGTTAAATAAGACCATGCAAATAAACCATGCAAATAAGCCAGCCAACCGCTCTTAGTTGGCCCAAAACCTTTTGTATTCGGCCTTTTGGGGCATCCCCCTCCCCCTAACCCCAAACAAATCCGTCTACCCTAGTTTATTATAAACTACTCCAATGCTAGGAGCACTACGTTTCAATTTTCAGGGAGATAATCATTTACAAACAAAATTTAAGATGAATATGTGAGCTAAGTTAATCTACCTGTTTAACGTAGTTGTAGCAGATATGATGTTTGGCATAGTGGTAAGGCACTTATTCATTTGTACTAATGAAGTCACGAGTTCAAATTCATGTAGCGATTTATTTGACACATTTTCTTGTAGCAATATTGCTATATGCGGAGAGGATGGTGGGTGGATTCAAAAGTAAAAGTTAAGTAGCCAACAATCACGCATAACAAATTATCCAACATATACATAGAGGCTGGTATCGTGGACCTAGCAGCCAGACCATACATATAAATGGTTACATCGAGATATATGTTAACAAGGTCAAAATAGAGAGGCTAGCATCAAGGACCCAGCAGGAAGACCACACATGGCTATGCTGCATCGAGCAACGTTGGCAAGGTCAAAAGAGCGGTCGCGGCCGAAAAAATTCCAATATACACACGTTTCTTGTATAGAGAGGCTGGCATCAGGGACCCAGCAGGTAGAACATACATGGTTGCTGCATCAAGAAACGTTGGTAAGGTGAAAACTACAGTTGAGACCGAACAAAGAAGCCATCATACATATGTTTCTTTGAAAGAGAGGCTGAAATCAGGGACCCAGCAGCCAGACCTATAAGGTTTCTACATCGAACAATGTTCCGAAGTTCTAAACAGGGAGGCGCGCACGAAAAGAGAAAGACAATAATGCACATATTTCTTTTATTGACAGGCTGACATCGGGACCCAGCAACCACACCGTACACGGCTGCCGCATGGAGCAACGTTGTCAAGTTCTAAATAGGGAGGCGCGATAGGAAAAAAGAAATTTCAGCATACACATGTTTCGTTTATAAAGAGGATGTCATCTAGGACCCAGCAGCGAGACTAAATGAGCAATGTTATCAAGTTCTAAACAGGGAGGCGCGGTGAGAAACAGAAATTCCATCATACACATGTTTCTAGTAATGAGAGGCTCATATCTGGAACCCAGCTGCCAGATTAACGGATGATGCATTGAGCAAACGTTATCAAGTTCTAAACAGGGAGGCGCAATCGGAAAAGGAAATTCCACCGTACACACGTTTTGTTTATAAAGACGCTGATACGTGGGACCCAGTAACAAGACTAAATGGCTGATGCATTGAGCAAACATTATCAAGTTGAAAACTAGGAGGCGTGATCAGAAAAAGAAATTTCATCATACACACATTTTGTTTATATAGATGCTGATATCTAGGACCCAGCAGTGAAACTAAACGGTTGATGCATCGAGAAAGGTTATCAAGTTTTAAACAACAAGGCGGGAGCGTAGAAAAAAGTCCATCATGCACACATTTTTTCTGACGAGTGGCTAACATCTGAGACCCAGCAGTCTGACCAGATGCATCGAGCAACGTTATCAAGTTCAAAAGAGGGAGGCGCGGCCGAGAAATTGGTCCACTAGAGACACTGATATTGCGGCCCCACGGGATTCAAAAGACTTTGGTGGCATCAACGAGAGTCAAAATCGCACGAGGAACCGAAAATCTAGCATCTACCACGCCCGACCGAGTTTCTACCACGTTTCTAACGATTCTGTAGCAATAGAGCAACGAAAATGAAAAAAAAAATCATCTATCACGGGAAAAGAATGAAATCATGGCAGAAGGTGCACCTTCTACCAGTCAACTTACAAACCGTTGCGGATGGCGACTTCTCTTATAGTGAATGATGGCTCTCTCTCTCCCAATTCCTAAGTCTACTGTTCTAGGGTTCTTACAATACTAGATGAACCAATGGCTTTAGGTGATTATTAGGGTAGTTTGAGTGTTCTTAGTGCTAGTTTAGGGCTTACTTACGATCTAGAGATTGTGTTTTTTGTTGATGATTAGTTCATGGCACTGTCTATCTCTAAATTTAGTGTACAAGTTTATTTTTGTCAGAGAACAATAGTTCTCTATCACTGCTGTCTTAGGTTAAATGTTTAACCGCTTAGGTTGTCCTCTTAGCTGAGTATGTTAATGTTGCAGTCAAAATTTACAACTCCATTCTAGTTTGTAATAGGTTCTACCTTAAATTTGTAATTTTCATTTTGATTTCATCTTGTAAACAAGATTGTACTCATTTTATTATTAATGTGAATTTCACACTCATGTTTTTCTTATATTATTCTGAATTTTATTTATTTAATTGTGAATATTTGTATTTGAACTCAAGTTCGAAATAATTTAAAACTCAATTTTAAATTCAAATAAATATCGTGTGTATTGTATATTATGAGTCTTGGACTCACTTATTTGTGTTAAAGTCAAGATAAATCCCAAATTTTAAATATACAAAAGATTATTTTTAATTTAAATTCAAATCCTAGTGTTGACCTAAGTCAAACTCAACACTAGAGTTTAGTATCACCCTTTTGTAACTTCAAATTAAAAACTTGAAATTTCCCCATATTTTTTAGTTGCATGCACATTTCTAACATCTACAGTTTCTCGAGACCTATTCTTGGGGCTATTACACATCACTCTAGTTTTATTTTTTATTTGTTTGTGAACTATGGTCGAGTGTTGAACTATGTCACTTATTTGATTGTGAACTATTTAAATTTATTTGATTGTAAACTAACTTCATTGTTTTGTATTCTAAATGGTCAAAATTGGGTGAACTAGTCTAGAACAAATTGGCCAACACGGATGGATCACCCGCTGCGTGTACTCCTGCCGCAAAAAGACTAGACAGCGGGCTATTTTATTTTGCTATCCGCATACCGACCCAAATAGACTAAAGCGGACTTCTTTTTGGTCCGAAATGGGTCCTAGAGATGCACTTAGCAAGAAAGCACAGGTAAGTTGTAAGATATACCTGCATCTACAACCGTTGCAAGTATAAAAAGAAAGAGAATCCATTTCAACGAAAATAGTACTAGTAGTTCTTTTCAACTTCTACAGCGGCTTCGAGATGAGAACATAGGCAGTACGTTGTAAATATGACAGCATCAGAAAACAATTACTCCCTCAGTCTTAAAAATAAGTGACCGTTGCAAGTTTATTTTTGGAGGGAGTAATAAAAAGATCAATTCGTCCACGCTAACTAGCTAGGTGCATCAGGAAGTAACAGGAAACACTGGTAAGAACACGAGCTCGAAATAATCTACGAATGAAAATTGGTTCCAATTGCCCAGCATTTTCCTGACAAATATACACCACTCCACGAACTGAAACATTAGAAAGAAGAACGGTACACTATTCTAAATATCATACTCCCTCCGTCCAAAAAAGGATATCGCGGATTGTCTAGATTAGCATGTATCTATATACTAAAACGCGTAGATACACGTATCTAGACAAATCTGCGACATCCTTTTTCAGACGGAGGAAGTACTAGTAGTACATTTCTTAGGCCGGATATTTATCAAGCACTAGTTGCTACAGCTATGAAAACAAATACGTCCTAGGATGACTCGCAACAGAACCATCAACAATTCACAAGTCAACCATCAGAGATCTTGTTCATTCAAGCTCTGGTCCAAAGGAACACCTTACCGCCTGAGCTTGCACAAGCAAGATGGCCAACTTTATACGGATGTGCAGAAAACCTGCAAGGAATGGCTGTCATGTGTTCACTCTCGAGGCATGCACTGTTTGAAGATGAGAGGCCACTGTCACTGCTACCAACTGAGATGATATCTATTGCCCTCTTCATGTTTCCAATAAATAGGTCGGCATCGTTCCAGCCCCAGATTGCCCTGCAACAATTTAATTGGTTTGATGAAATTGTAGTATGAAGAAATATTCAACAAAGGTCATGAAGCTAGCCACTAGGTAAAAAGAGCTGTCATACTTGAATGTAGAAAGCCATCTGCCTGTCTGGTTATTATGCTTGATAATGTGCGAGCTATCAAAGTCATCCCCATGAAACACTCGGACAGTATCCTCAAGGCTGGACAGTGGACAGAATAGGAATAAGGCCATTTGCACCAACAAAAATCTGTTAAACATTAGAGTGACATATCCAGTGCTAGTTTTAGTCATGGCACAAAAACTCTGTGTGGTCGGCCAAGATCTATTGTCTAAAAGTAAGGATGCAGAGGTGGGATAAGTGGGATTCCACTTTTAGACATCTAGACTAACTCTAAACTAAGTGGGATAAGCAAGATAAGTGAGATTTGTTAAATCCTACTTGTCGCACTTCTCCCACTTAGTTTAGAGTTAGTCTAGGGGTCTAAAATTAGGATCCCACCTGTCCCATTTGTCCCACTTCTGCATCCCTATCTAAAAGGACAATCTCAATTACATCCTCCGTTTGTTTTAGCCTTTTTCTAAAATACATGTATCTAGACACCTTTTCGTATGTAGATTCACCCATTTTGCTCCGAACCTACACACTAAAACATGTGCTTCAGAAAAAAGCTAAAACATCTTATATTTTGGAATGGAGGGAGTAGATCATATAACACTATAAACTACTCCCTCCATCCCAAAATAAGTGACTTGGATTTGTCTAGATTCGCATGCGCCTAGACGTGTTTTAGTGTGTAGATACATACGAATCTAGGCAAATCCAAATCACTTATTTTGGGACAGAGGGAGAATTAAATAAGTGGACTATTAAAATAGTGCACTATGGCAGACAAGGGAAGAGAAGGAGTTGTTTTAATGATCCTTATGGGTTAAGGATTGTATACATACTAGGGGGATTCTTTAAATCATTGTTCCTCTTGCTTAATGAAAATATTAAAAAAAAATGTGAAAACGCAAAAAGCTTTGCGCTTCGATGCATTGATAGAAAAGAAGGTTATATGTACATGTCTAAGAAAGGACCACCCCGCACCATACAACTCAACCCACTAAACTAGGCTAGGAGAGAAGCTGGTGAAGCCCCAAGGCTCCGGCGCTAGCCCATGATCTCGCCTCAGCCTTGATCGCGACACATAGGAGGGTCACCGAGTGGATCTCGTTGTCAAAGACATCCACGTTCCTATGCTTCCAAAGCCACCATGCCGTGAGCGCGATCAGCGACAAGGTTCCTTTGCGCAACTGGCGAGGGATGGCCCGTAGTGCCAACGACCAGCAATCCACGAAGTCTCCTTCGACAACAGGAAGGGATGCGGTGGATCTAATCCACAAGAACACCTCATGCCAGATCATCCTCGAGAAGGGGCAACCGGTAAGGATGTGCGCCATGGTCTCCACTCATTGGTCGCACACAGGCATCGCGGCTGGTGCAGTAGATGTTGTCGCGCTAGCCTTTCACCCGTCCAACATCTATCTTGGCAAGCCAACCAAACGAAGAACTTCACCCTAGGAGGTGCCCAAGTCTTCCAGATCAACTTCCACGGCCCCGTTACCATTGTCCCAAAGAAGAGAATCTCGTAGCGGGATCGTGAGGAGTACTAGCCGTCAGCCGTCCATCACCAGATCATCCTATCAGGTTGCTCCGTGAGTTGCACATCTCTAAGCCGGATCCACGACTTAACTTATTGCCAGAGGGCCCGCGGGCTAGCGAGTCTAGTGCTCCAAATATGTCAGTGATCCAGCTGCGCTCAACGAGCGCTTGCTAAACCATCTAGTGCTTCCTAGGTTGTCTCGGGATCAACGCTAGAAGGTCCGGCGCTATCTCCCAGATGGACTCCCCGTCTAGCCACTTGTCCTCCTAGAGAAATGTGGATGTTCCATCACCCAACAACATCCTGGTGGATGCATCAAACACTTGACGCTCCTCCTTGGAGAAATGTCAGTCGAACCTCACTCCAAGGTCGCAAGGGGCGGACCCGAAGGCTGATAACCGTGTGTGTATGGTCGGGGATCCCCAAGCCTCTGAAATGCAACGGTCGACTGACCTTAGCCTAGTTGACATGGCAGTGGACGCCCTTGGCGTCAGTCCTACCCACCCACAGAAAACCGCGTAATATCGTGATCACCTACTTAGAGAGCTTTCTTGTTCAAAGAATAGCACTATGAGCTGGTGAAGAGGGATCGCAGTGAGCACCAATCTGATGAGAGCCAACCGTCCAACTCTAGGCATGATGGAAGCCTTCCATGTTGGTAGCTTGTCGGCAATCCGGTCCACCACTGGCTAGATACCCTCTCCCGATAGCCGTCTAATCGCAGTTTAATCGAGAGTGGAATGCCAAGGTACTTCACGGGGTAGGGTGCCAACTGGAACTTCACTACCGCCGCCGCATCATTGGCCTCCACCTCGGAACACGCAATCGGGGAGACTGAACACTTTGCAAAGTTAGTGTCCATTCCTGAAGCCTGACCGGAGAGGTCCAGGATGCCACGCACCACGCGCAGTTCAACCTCATCTGGGTGGCAAACCACATCGTCCGCGTAGAGCGAGACGGAAGTCACCAAGTCTCGGCGTGCAAGTCGCCCGAGGACCCCCAACTCAATGACTTTTGCCAACAACCTGAAGAGCGTGTTCATAACAAGCACGAACAGTTCGTGGCTGGTGCAGGAGATGCTTTCGCACTAGCCTTTCACCCGTCCAACATCTATCTTGGCAAGCCAACCAAACGAAGAACTTCACCCTAGGAGGCGCCCAAGTCTTCCAGATCAACTCCGTGCTTCTTACGAACACGCTCATCAAATGGCGCTCTATGAGCTCCTGCAAAGAGTGGTGAAGCTACGTGCAGACTGATATCAAATGATATCACAGAAATTTGCTTAGCAAACAAAATCCAGCTATTTTCAAGTGTGTGCATTTACATGGATATTATATATGTGTACAGTTTGAGATTTTGACATCACAGGCTGCCATTGCAAGCACCGCCACTGCCTGCAGAGACACAAATTCGCTGGAATTGCTGGACCTCACGCGGAGTTGCCGTGGGGCCATTTCACCCAAACGTGCACCTCACATCCATATGTCAACTAGACTTCAGTAATCCGGCTTCACATGGATGCCAGTTTGGCGAAAACCATTTCAAAGTTCTAGGACCAAACGCAGACTTATATAAACAATTTGGAGCTCACACTCAGTTATATTATATTATAGATTCATTTTGAGAAGCATGTGTTTCTCATATTACACGAATGCATTTATTATTTCCAATATGTTTCATCCACATTTTAACTTTTGCATTTTAATTTCGAAAGTTACTTTTGCATGTTTACAATTCCTATGATCATAGCAAGGCCGAAGAAATAATAGCAGTGTAAATTTTACAAAAAACTTACCCTGTCATGGAATGTGTAGTACTATGTGTTAGCCTGTGTGCAAACGCACAGGTTTACCAACTAGTACTATAAACTATTGAAATTAACATTATACAGATGATAAGAGATTGGTTGAGGTACCGATTTAAATCCAGCTATGTATTGACGCGATCAGAGTACATCACATAGTGATGGTTGTTAGAGAAACACATTTGTTCTATCAACCATGGAGATCCTTTCTACCAAAACAATATAACAAACACTAAAGAAAAAAAGTTTAGGATAATTGTTACCTTGTTGTTGCTAGCATGTGGCCACTAGGTGAGAAATAAGCTGACTGAACCGATCTATTATGTTTGAGAACCTTCAAACAATCTTCTTTCTTCTTTTTCAGCCTCCTGAGATCCCATATACGTGTTGTTCGATCTGTTGAACTTGTAGCAAGCATATGTTTTTTCTCTGGATGAAAATCGATTGAGTTGATTGTATTGTCGTGTGAATCCCATGTGGCTGATACCTTACCCATCCGCTCATCGAAGAGTTTCAATTCACCATTTCCATCACCAAAATATAGGCAGCTAGCATTATCCGGTGCTTGACAAAGCGAATAAACAGGATAGTCACACAAGTGGATCATGTGAAAGTTCTCCTTCTCAAGGTCCATAAGACAAATTTCACCCTCATAGCTACAGCTGTAGATCTGCAAGGCATATTTATGAAAGACAACGCAGAATTAGAATCCTTATTGAATGGGGAGATGTTCAGCAACACATAAATCACCACACAGAAAATTATTTTGTGCTACAAGCCCATATATATTGTCTGCTCATCCCATCATAAATCTTATGAGAAGACGCTTATGGTTCTCAATATTACAGATCAGAAATGGGAGTACCTAGTTTGTCTCCCATGATACATGATAAGCAGATGTAGCTATCAGAGGCTTCTGGCATAAGAAGTCCCAGAATTAGCTACTAGAGGATAATTGCCTGCTTACGAATAATATATTTAGATAAGGAAAATACACCATCAACATCTAAAAGGCCTCCCTGTCTCCCTTAACAGCTACTTGCCCCTGCCTTCTACCATTCTCATTCCATGACCCATTTGTACAGTCAGCACTTACCAGCCGTGCTAAAAACACCCAACCACCAAAATGTTCCCCTATTGCTCATATGAAAATTAACCCTGAGTATCGACCAGCCATCGTAGGCGGTCCAAGTAACCTAATATACAGTCCCCTGCTGTTAAGAAGCAGCAATAATTCCCTTCAATCAGTTGATTTAACAAATGTCATTGTAGAAACAGATTTTCTAATGACGAACTAACAGTGCTGAATATCAACATCCATGGAAACAGTTACCCATACGACAGAACCGTCAGCTGTGTGTTAATTGGTAAGTCATGCGTGTTAGGGATTTAGAACGAACCCATTACACATGGCTTCAATAATGACAAAGATATATGTGCAGTGCAAGCAGTAAGCAGAAGACTCCTATCAAATCCTTATGCATTCAGTTAAACTGTCCAGCCACCCAATTGAAGCGAACACCAGACAGTCAACTAAAGTTCCAAATGACACGTTAAATCAGTAATCAGAAAATCAGCATGCGTTACCTTGTGTGGCACGCTCGGGTGTGCCACAATGGCTGGCACAGGGCCCCTGTGGGGCAAATACTCGAACACCCTATCTGCATCCTCATCCTCCACCAGGCCGTCTGCGTCCCAGAAGCCAATATTCCCCAACTTGTTCCCCGCCACAACCACGGTCCGGTCGACCAGTGGCAGGACCCGCACCCCCAGTATCCTGCCGGGCACCACCCTCCTCACGTTGGCAGGCGTCAGCACGAGCTCCTTCCCGGCATCGAAATCGTCGGCACGAACCTTTGCAGCCCCTGGTGAAAGCGAGACGTCATCGAGGATGGAGCGTGCCAGCGAGGAGGAGAAGGTGGTGCTGCGGGGAATCGGAGGGGGGCCGGGGGTGGGCTCGGCGTCGGGGGAGTAGGAGGGAGGGAGTTGAGAGAGTCGGAGGGAGCGGCGGAGCACGGTGGGTGGCGTTGGGGTGGTAGGCTTCTTGCGTGGCTGACCAAAGCGTCCTCGTTTCCCGGAGGAGGAGGACTTGATGGCGGCTGAGAGCTCGTCGGCCTTGCGGCGGAGGGAGGCGAGGATGACGTCGTTGCGGCGGATGTTCTCCGCACGGAGGCGCTCGTACTCGGTGAGACCGGAGTCCGGCGGCGACGCCATTCTCGGGGGATTCGACCCTCCCCTGGATGTGGCGGTGGAGATGAGGGAAGGGGCGCGGCGGCCGGGCGGCGATTATGAGAATTTTGGCGGCGCTACGGTGGCGGGAAGCGTTGCGAAAGGGGGGAAATGGTGGCGGGAGAAGGGAGGTCGGGGTGGTCAGCGAAACGGACAAGTGAATCAGCAACCGCCCTATCCTGGAAATAAACTTGAAACTAAAAAAAAAAAAAATAGGCTGGAGATCCGCGTTAAATTGAATATATAAACTACTCTCTGTCTAAAAAAAAGAATATACGCGAACCAACCTAGCGCCTCAGGCGACTAGGGTTTCAAGACTCCGCCGATCTCTCCAGCGTGGAGTTCATCTCGCCCCCGATTCGAGTCTATGCCCCGGCGTGATAGCGGATCGGGGTCTCCTCTGTGCTCGTCTCAAGACCGTGGCCCTGAGCTCGCGTAGGGTTTCGTTTTCTATGAAGGTTCCATCATGGAGACAGCGGGTTCGAGTTCGTCAAACAACGCGGGTGACTCTGGGGGAAAGAAGGTAGAACATATAGACGCTTTGCTACAAAGACATACAATTTCAGCATCTCGAAGATAATTTGTTTACGGTGCAATGTTTCTGTCTTGGAGATTGGCTCAAGGTAGAAAAAAGAGGCCTTGGTTGTTTCGCCAATCGGTGGTCTGTATTGAGGAGTATGACAGTCTTAGTAATCCAGAGAACATTGATCTTAATTTTTTTCTCCAATTGGATTCAAATCCATAAGCTCCCGGTGGGGTATAGAAATAAGCCACTAATCACAATTTTGATAGAAAGGAAGGTGGGGAAGGTGTTAGAGGTTCAAACTGATGTGAAAGGTGCAGGTAATTTTGTTAGAGCTCATGTGAGGCTAGATGTGCGAATTCCACTAGCTCGGTTTGTGTCTCTGTCCCGTGAAGGTCAGCGAGAAATTTATCGAATAAAGTTTGAAAAGATGTCGCGGTTTTGTGGGGCATGCGGTATGATAGGGCATTCTCATCTGGAGTGTGGCACAGGAGAGTTTGAAGAAGACAAACTAAAAAGGGGTGACTGGTTAAAAGCTGATTGGGACTCCTGGCATGGCCGGAGTTTTGGCGGTGCATGCGGGGGTGGACGGTCTGGTCGCTCCGGCCGGAACAAACAAGGATGAAGGGGTCAGGACTATGGTTTTGGGCGTGGCCGAGGCCCTAGAGGCACAGCCATGAATACAAGTTGGAAATTTAATGTTGTTAACCGACATGAGGAGGAACTTGCAGACACATGTAGAAGCCCAGTCAAGTGGACATATATCGTGATGGATGAGCGTGATAGCACTAATTCTAGTGCTAAAAGGAGACTGGCGCTGGAGTTACCATTGGACAAGAATAAAGTTAATCCATAAACTCACTCAGATCATAGGCCGTTACTCCTAGATACCGATACTCCATTTGATCCAGGTCCGCAGAATAGTGGACCGGAAAGGTTTGAAGGAAAGTGGTTAAAGGAGAAAGGTTTCAATGAAGAAGTGACTCGTGCATGGGAAGCTGCCGGGACTGCTACATCAGGCGGGGTTCTCGAGAGATTAAATCATATGCATGCGGCTTTGCACGTATGAGACGCAAAAATTCTTAAGAAGCCGAAGCACCGTCTTAGAAAGGTCTAGAAAGAACTCGATAAAGCTATGATTGTCCCTATGACATATGATAATAAAGCTAAAGCAAAGGAATTAGCTAATTTGATTGAGATCCTTCCCGAACAGGAAGAAGTGCACTGGTTACAACGGGCGCATGCGAACTGGTTGTATTCAGGGAACCTTTTTTCACAGTTGTGCATCAACTCGCACTACAAGAATCTGGGCGGTTCATGATGATCTAATATCGTCGTGGATGAGGATCAAAACATCGTAGATGGCCATCCACGACGAATTCTACGACGAAAAAAATAGGTCACGGACCTCTGTGACGTTTTCTCTGTCTAAAAACGTCACGGCCCGTCCGTGTCGTTCCTCCAATTTCGTCGCGGCAAACTAGACTGGCCCGGCCCAGGCCCAGTCTGTCATGACGTTTTTACTTCGTCATGAACGATGCCACATGGCGGATGGCACCGCGAACTGCCGTCAGCGACGTTTGCTAACGTCATTGTTGTCGTCTGTGATGTCATCCCTATCGAGACGTTTATTTTTTGTCATGACTTGATTCCGTAACCGCCGCTTCCTTACGTGACGTCATGCCAGCCTTGACGAATTTCGTTTCGTCGCTGCCGGTCGCCGTCAGGTCGACACGTGATCCATTCAAATGGTAACATGTGGGTCAATTGCAGGACAAGACGAGGACCAATCAGCGCCAGACACGTATCGTCTAGAAGAAATGATGATGTTATCAGTCTCGTGACGTTACTAACCATGATGGAAATATTTCGTAAAGAAACACTAAGGACGTTTATAGGATTACAATACATAATTTGACAGAAAATTTCAGGACAAATGTTTCACTCTCGAGAAATGAATACCAGACTCGGACAAATGTTCAACTCATGCCAGACACGTTTCCACAGATTCACCATATTGCCTGTTGTGGTTTGGACAGGTGAGCTAACACTTGTTGTATTAATGCATTTGCATCTTCTTGTTTCTTTTGCATTACTTGTAGGTCTTCCAAATACTTCAGCCTCTCTGCCTCACCGGATTCGTTCACCTGCTACAACTCCTCAATGGCACCGCGCAGTTCCACATTACCTGCTTTATGAGCCTCGAGTTGAGCTTCTAGCTAAGACTTGGTTGGTTTCGAAGTACTTGCAAAGATGATGATGCTATTCAGGACAGTTGGCTTTCTTTTGTTTTGAGACAGCACAAAGTGCACAGCGTCGGTGGAAGGAATTACTTCATCCTCTGTGCCATCTTCTGGAGGATATGACACCAACTTACTTTCCATGACTGCCTACAAGTTTTAGGAATAGAATAGAATATGAGAAACCTAGCGAGCAAATAATAAGTGCATCGTATATGTGAGGGAAGAAAGGGGCATTGAATTTGACGAAGATAGAAAGTATTATGGAGGACTTACAGTTGCTTCTTGCATATTGTCAGTCAAGCCATTTTCGAGCAGTTCAATGGAGCCTTCCTCCATGTCACACAAAACCTCGTAGCTGCGAGCACCAGTGGCATGAGGGTACTTGACGAGTTGTCTGCTAATCTTGTTTTTTCAGACAGAGCCTAAACAAACAGGGAGCATACAATTAAGTTTAGCTTAAAGAATTCAAACAGGAGAAGTTTAGTAAACAAGACATGACCTTGTTTATGGGGTCAGACCAAAAATCGACAAGCCTGCACCACTCCTCATTGCTCATGTGTTCCACAGGAGATATCCTTGCAACTTCATTCGCTGGAAAATTGTCAAAAAACTATTTCTTCAGACTATGCCGTTGATTTCTTGCGTTCTCATTAACTGCTTGTTACAAGCAAACTGCACATCAGGTAGAGAGGGATCCATGACAAACTTTTGTTAAAATAAAACAAAGATTATCAAATTTCGCATTAACAGCAAAAGGAAGAAAGGGACAGCTGAGTGTTAAGGAACATACAGAAACTTTGCCATAGAAGTCTGCTCTGACATCCGGCCTCTCCCTATACTCTTTCCACTGGGGGAAGATAGGCATCTGAGTCCTGACTATTACTGCACACTCAGTGGCAAACTTGGCAGCAATCACTGGTGAAACTGGTCTAGTTCTTCCTGGAGGAACGACAAGTTGAAGTATTTTTGTGGGCATGTTGTCAACCACCAACAGAGGATCATCATGCGTAACAGTGTCTCCAGAATGATTATGCCCAAATTCATCTACAAGAATATAATGGTTATGAGTTAGTGTTCTACAACAGTAAATGCAATGAGTATGATTCACACAATATAATGTTAATCGGTTACAGTAGAGCAAGCAATTTGTTCAACATGATACCTTCTTGATCCTAGTCAAAACGGTCAAATAACCATCCATCACGTTTCACATCAGGCCCCTCGCCTTTGGTAGCTGAACCCTCAGATGCACAGTCCCTTTGGAGAGGTGCATAGTCGCATTCGAGAGGCGCCCGTGCATGGCAAGGCGGGGGCTGCTGCTTGCCCTGGGGACGTGCACAATCGCTTTGGAGAGGCGCATGTGCATGGTCAGGCGGAGGCTGCTCTTTGCCTTGGGGAGGTGCCGGCGGACGGTAGGCAGCAGGCTGCTGGCCTAGGGGAGGTGCCCGCGGACACCAGGGATTTGGCTGCTAGCCTTGGGGAGGTGTGTGCTCGGCTTGGGGAGTTTCCTAGCCGCCTTGGTCAACTGGTTGCTTACCGTTGGACCTGGTTTTTCTTGAAGTTTCTATGCCTGCACCTTGGCCCGCCAAGACGCGCTTCCGAGCAGATGCTAGACCAGCAGGAGCCAACGATGTCCTGACGGCAGCTGTCTTGTTGCATTTCCTCTTCTGTGGCTAGAAATTCCATTTGTACTGGTCAATTGGGGATAATAAAGAAGGAACAAATATATGTCAAAATCAGTAAGCAAACAATTCAACACAAGATGAGTAAGGTAAGGGGTCGACCTGCGACTCATTGTCCTCATTGACATCATCTAGGTCTCCTTCAATGATATCTTCCTCCTCTTCAGGATCATAGTCAGATCTAGAGCAATCATTTCTTGTCTTTTTAGGAGAGAATACAGTTGGAGATGCGAAAAGACTTGCAAAGGGCCTAACACCCAGTTGTTGCAAGCTCCCATTGTTTCTCATGATGTTTTTCAGCCGACTTTCTTCCATGGGATGCATTTGAGTATCTAACATTAATAAAGAAATCCAAGTCAGCTACAAATTAAACGGGCAATTAAACAAAATATAACGTATGGTGTTGATTGCCCGATAGCAAACATGAGGAGGAAAATGAACATACTGCCTCTCTCAAACAAGCAATTTCACAGGCATGGAAAATGAAACACATGAACATCGAGCAGGCTTAAAAGAGTAGAGAATTCACAGGCAAGGAGGTTGTTTACTTGCCTGCAGGCACTACGGCCTTTTTCTTTGTGCGCTTCTTGCCGGGAACCTTGCTGGCCTTCCTTGTCGGCGAGGAGGATGACAATCTGGCATGCCTTGACGGCGTGGTGGATGACGAGGTGGACGGCGAGGAGATAGGTATTGTTGGTGGGGTGGACGGCGAGGTAGCAGACCTTGACACCGAGGTTCACAGAGATGAGGAGGACCTTGTTGGTGAGGTGGCAGATGGGGAGGACGGCCAGATGGTAGTGCTCGACGGTGAGGTGGCAGATCCGCGAGCTCGATGGCTTGGTCGGAAACTGGGAAGCTGAGGACGGGCTAGGGTTTGGGCTAGGTCGACGGTTAGATGATTACTAGGGCGTAGGAGATTTGGATCTGTCTCCTTTCGATGAGGGGATAAAGAAGGGTTTCCACTAGATTACGTAAATGCCCTCAGCGCTAACGCATTGGTAACGCTTTGCGGAGGAGGACCGAATCCGAAATTTTGGATTGGCGGGACGACAGAACCATAGATTATTGGCCATTGGATGAGTGGTGTGTGGTTGAAATAAATCAACATTATGTTTCAAACATTAGAGTCCTTAAGCTAGGTGACCAATCTTGACAATCACTTATTGGATCTCTGACCGGTTTTTGAGACTCCATAACACAATGCATTGATGTATAGGGACTCCATTTGTGTCAAACAACCAGGGTGGTCAGAAAGCCCAGAGAGCCCCTAGAATATGCAACTGCCACATGGAGATGGTAAACCTGCAGTGTGACAGAAGCAGTTGCATCACCACACCCAACTGGAATGTGTGTGGATCATCAAAGTGTGGCTTTTGATACTACATAACACAAATGCAATGATCTATAGGGACTCCATTTGTGTCAAACAACCATGGTGGTCAGAAAGCCTAGAGAGCCCCTAGAATATGCAACTGCCACATGGAGATGGGTGAACCAGTGTGACAGAAGTAGTTGCATCACCACACCCAACTAGAGTGTGTGTGGGTCATCAAGGTGTGACTTTTGAGACTCCATAACGCAAATGCATTGATATGTAGGGACTCCATGTGTGTCAAACAACCATGTTGGACAGAAAGCCCAGAGAGCCCCTAGAATATGCAACTGCCACATGCAGATGGGTGAACCAGCGTGATAGAAGCAGTTGCATCACCACACCCAACTTGAGTGTGTGTGGGTCATCAAGGTGTGGCTTTTCATACCCCATAACACAAACGCATTGATTTGTAGGGACTCCATTTGTGTCAAACAACCATGGTGGTCAGAAAGCCCACAGAGCCCCTACAATATGCAACTGCCACATGGAGATGAGTGAACCAGTGTGACAGAAGCAGTTACATCACCACACCCAACTGGAGTGTGTGTGGATCATCAAGGTGTGGGTTTTCAGATTACTTTACACAAATGCATTGCTCTCTAGGGACTCCATTTGTGTCAAACAACCATGGTGGTCAGAAAGCCCAGAGAGCCCTTAGAATATGCAACTGCCACATGGAGATGGTTGAACCAGTGTGACAGAAGCAGTTGCATCACCACACCCAACTTGAGTGTGTGTGTGGGTCATCAAGGTGTGGCTTTTGAGACTCCATAACACAAATGCATTGATCTGTAGGGACTCTATTTGTGTCAAACAACCATGGTGGTTAGAAAGCCCAGAGAGCCCCTAGAATATGCAACTGCCACATGGAGATGGTGAACCTGCAGTGTGACAGAAGCAGTTGCATCACCACACCCAACTGGAGTGTGTGTGGATCATCAAAGTGTGGCTTTTGAGACTAAATAACAAAAATGCATTGATCTGTAGGGACACCATTTTTCTCAACCAACCATGGTGGTCAAAAAGCCTAGAGAGCCCCTAGAATATGCAACTGCCACATGGAGATGGGTGAACCAGTGTGACAGAAGTAGTTGCATCACCACACCCAACTAGAGTGTGTGTGGGTCATCAAGGTGTGGCTTTTGAGACTCCATAACACAAATGCATTGATATCTAGGGATTCCATTTGTGTCAAACAACCATGTTGGACAGAAAGCCTAGCGAGACCCTAGAATATGCAACTGCCACATGGAGATGGGTGAACCAGCGTGATAGAAGTAGTTGCATCACCACACCCAACTTGAGTGTGTGTGGGTCTTCAAGGTGTGGCTTTTCAGACCCCATAACACAAATGCATTGATTTTTAGGGACTCCCTTTGTGTCAAACAACCATGGTGGTCAGAAAGCCCAGAGAGCCCCTAGAATATGCAACTGCCACATGGAGATGGGTGAACCAGTGTGATAGAAGCAGTTGCATCACCACACCCAACTTGAGTGTGTCTGGATCATCAAGGTGTGGGTTTTCAGATTACATAACACAAATTCATTGCTCTCTAGGGACTCCATTTGTGTCAGACAACCATGGTGGTCAGAAAGCCCAGAGAGCCCTTAGAATATGCAACTGCCACATGGAGATGGCTGAACCAGTGTGACAGAAGCAGTTGCATCACCACACTCAACTTGAGTGTGTGTGGGTCATCAAGGTGTGGCTTTTGAGACTCCATAACACAAATGCATTGATCTGTAGAGACTTCATTTGTGTCAAACAACCATGGTGGTCAGAAAGCCTAGAGAGCCCCTAGAATATGCAACTGCCACATTGAGATGGTGAACCTGCAGAGTGACAGAAACAGTTGCGTCACCACACCCAACTGGAGTGTGTGTGGATCATCAAGGTGTGGATTTTGAGACTACATAACTCAAATGCATTGATATCTAGGGACTCAATTTGTGTCAAACAACCATGTTGGACAGAAAGTCCAGAGAGCCCCTAGAATATGCAACTGCCACATGGAGATGGTGAACCTACAGTGTGACAGAAGCAGTTAGATCACCACACCCAACTGGAATGTGTGTGGATCATCAAGGTGTGGCTTTTGAGACTACATGACACAAATGCATTGATCTCTAAGGACTCCATTTGTGTCAAACAACCATGTTGGACAAAAAGCGCAGAGAGCCCCTAGAATATGCAACTGCCACATGGAGATGGGTGAACCAGTGTGACAGAAGCAGTTGCATCACCACACCCGACTAGAGTGTGTGTGGGTAAGCAAGTTGGGATTTTGAGACTCCATGACACAAATGCATTGATCTGTAGGGACTCCATTTGTATCAAACAACCATGTTGGACAGAAAGCTAGAGAGCCCCTGGAATATGCAACTTCCACATGGAAATGGTGAACCTGAAGTGTGACAGAAGCAATTGCATCACCACACCCAACTGAAGTGTGTGTGGATCATCAAGGTGTGGCTTTTGAGACTACATAAAAAAAATGAATTGATATCTAGGGACTCCATTTGTATCAAACAACCATGTTGGTCAGAAAGCCTAGAGAGCCCCTAGAATATGCAACTGCCACATGGAGATGGGTGAACTAGTCTGATAGAAGCAGTTGCATCACCACACCCAACTAGAGTGTGTGTGGGTCATTAAGATGTGGCTTTTGAGACTCCATAACACAAATGCATTGATCTGTAGAGACTCCATTTGTGTCAAACAACCATGTTGGTCAGAATGCCCAGAGAGCCCCTAGAATATGCAAGTGCCACATGGAGATGGGTGAACCAGTGTGACATAAGCAGTTGCATCACCACACCCAACTGGAGTGTGTGTGGGTCATAAAGGTGTGGCTTTTGAGACTCCATAACACAAATGCATTGATCTGTAGGGACTCCATTTGTGTCAAATAACCACGTTGGAAAGAAAGCCCAGAGAGCCCCTAGAATATGCAACTACCACATGGAGATGGTGAACCTGTGTGACAGAAGCAGTTGCATCACCACACCCAACTGGAGTGTGTGTGGATCATCAAGGTGTGGGTTTTGAGACTACATAACACAAATGTATTGCTTGCTAGGGACTCCATTTGTGTCAACAACCATGGTGGTCACAAAGCCCAGAGAGCCCTTAAAATATGCAACTGCCACATGGAGATGGCTGAACTAGTGTGACAGAAGCAGTTGCATCACCACACCCAACTTGAGTGTGTGTGTTGGTCACCAAGGTGTGGCTTTTGAGACTCCATAACACAAATGCATTGATCTGTAGGGACTCCATTTGTGTCAAACAACCATGGTGGTTAGAAAGCCTAGAGAGCCCCTAGAATATGCAACTGCCACATGGAGATGGTGAACCTAAAGTGTGACAGAAGCAGTTGCATCACCACACCCAACTGGAGTGTGTGTGGATCGTCAAAGTATGGCTTTTCAGACTACATAACAAAAATGCATTGATCTCTAGGGACTCCATTTTTGTCAAACAACCATGGTGGTCAGAAAGCCTAGAGAGCCCCTAGAATATGCAACTGCCACATGGAGATGGGTGAACCAGTGTGACAGAATTAGTTGCATCACCACACCCAACTAGATTGTGTGTGGGTCATCAAGGTGTGGCTTTTGAGACTCCATCACACAAATGCATTGATATGTAGGGATTACATTTGTGTCAAACAACCATGTTGGACAGAAATCCCAGAGAGCCCCTAGAATATGCAACTACCACATGGAGATGGGTGAACCAGCGTGATAGAAGTAGTTGCATCACCACACCCAACTTGAGTGTGTGTGGGTCATCAAGGTGTGGCTTTGTAGACCCCATAACACAAATGCATTGATTTGGAGGGACTCAATTTGTGTCAAACAACCATGGTGGTCAGAAAGCCCAGAGAGCCCCTAGAATATGCAACTGCCACATGGAGATGGGTGAACCAGTGTGATAGAAGCAGTTGCATCACCACACCCAACTGGAGTGTGTGTGGATCATCAAGGTGTTGGTTTTGAGATTACATAACACAGATACATTGCTCTCTAGGGACTCCATTTGTGTCGAACAACCATGGTGGTCAGAAAGCCCAGAGATCCCTTAGAATATGCAACTGCCACATGGAGATGGCTGAACCAGTGTGACAGAAGCAGTTGCATCACCACACCCAACTTGAGTGTGTGTGGGTCATCAAGGTGTGGCTTTTGAGACTACATAACACAAATGCAGTGATCTGTAGAGACTCCATTTGCGTCAAACAACCATGGTGGTCAAAAAGCCCAGAGAGCCCCTAGAATATGCAACTGCCACATGGAGATGGTGAACCTGCAGAGTGACAGAAGCAGTTGCGTCACCACACCCAACTGGAGTGTGTGTGGGTCATCAAGGTGTGGCTTTTGAGACTACATAACACAAATGCAGTGATCTGTAGAGACTCCATTTGTGTCAAACAACCATGGTGGTTAAAAAGCCCAGAGAGCCCCTAGAATATGCAACTGCCACATGGAGATGGTGAACCTGTAGTGTGATAGAAGCAGTTGCATCACCACACCCAACTGGAATGTGTGTGGATCATCAAGGTGTGGATTTTGAGACTACATAACACAAATGCATTGATATCTAAGGACTCCATTTGAGTCAAACAACCATCCTGGACAGAAAGCCCAGAGAGCCCCTAGAATATGCAACTGCCACATGGAGAAGGGTGAACCATTGTGACAGAAGCAGTTGCATCACCACAGCCGACTGGAGTGTGTGTGGGTCATCAAGGTGTGGCTTTTGAGACTCCATGACACAAATGCATTAATCTGTCCATTTGTGTCAAACAACCATGTTGGACAGAAAGCCAGAGAGCCCCTAGAATATGCAACTTCCACATGGAGATGGTGAACCTGCAGTGTGACAGAAGCAGTTGCATCACCACACCCAACTGGAGTGTGTGCGGGTCATCAAGGTGTGGCTTTTCAGACTAGATAACAAAAATTAATTGATATCTAGGGACTCCATTTGTATCAAACAACCATGTTGGTCAGAAAGCCCAGAGAGCCCTAGAATATGCAACTGCCACATGGAGATGGGTGAACTAGTGTGACAGAAGCAGTTGCATCACCACACCCAACTAGAGTGTGTGTGGGTCATTAAGATGTGGCTTTTGAGACTCCATAACACAAGTGCGTTGATATGTAGAGACTCCATTTGTGTCAAACAACCATGTTGGTCAGAATGCCCAGAGAGCCCCTAGAATATGCAAGTGCCACATGGAGATGGGTGAACCAGTGTGACAGAAGCAGTTGCATCACCACACCCAACTGGAGTGTGTGTGGGTCATAAAGGTGTGGCTTTTGAGACTCCATAACACAAATGCATTGATCTGTAGGACTCCATTTGTGTCAAATAACCATGTTGGAAAGAAAGCACAAAGAGCCCCTAGAATATTCAACTGCCACATGGAGATGGTGAACCTGTAATGTGACAGAAGCACTTACATCACCACACCCAACTGGAGTGTGTGTGGATCATCAAGTTGTGGCTTTTGATACTACATAACACAAATGCATTGATATCTAGGGACTCCATTGGTGTCAAACAACCATGTTGGACAGAAATCCCAGAGAGCCCCTATAATATGCAACTGCCACATGGCGATGGTGAACCTGAAGTGTGACAGAAGCAGTCGCATCACCACACCCAACTAGAGTGTATGTGGCTCATCAAGGTGTGGCTTTTGAGACTACATAACACAAATTCATTGATCTCTAGGGACTCCATTTGTGTCAAACAACCATGTTGGACAGAAAGCCCAAAGTGCCCCTAGAATATGCAACTACCACATGGAGATAGGTGAACCAGTGTGATAGAAGCAGTTGCATCACCACACCTAACTAGAGTGTGTGTGGGTCATCAAGGTGTGGATTTTGAGACTCCATGACACAAATGCATTGATCTATAGAGAGTCCATTTGTGTCAAACAACCATGTTGGACAGAAAGCCAGAGAGCCCCTAGAATATGCAACTGCCACATGGCGATGGTGAACCTGCAGTGTGATAGAAGCAGTTGCATCACCACACCCAACTGGAGTGTGTGTGGATCATCAAAATGTGGCTTTTGAGACTACATAATACAAATGCATTGATATCTAGGGACTCCATTTGTGTCAAACAACCATGTTGGTCAGAAAGCCCAGAGACCCCCCAGAATATGCAACTGCCACATGGATATGGGTGAACTAGTGTGACAGAAGCAGTTGCATCACCACACCCAACTAGAGTGTGTGTGGGTCATTAAGGTGTGGCTTTTGAGACTCCATAGGACAAATTCATTGATCTGTAGAAACTCCATTTGTGTCAAACAACCATGTTGGTCAGAATGCCCAGAGAGCCCCTAGAATATGCAAGTGCCACATGGAGATGGGGGAACCAGTGTGATAGAAGCAGTTCCATTACCACACCCAACTTGAGTGTGTGTGGGTCATCAAGGTGTGACTTTTCAGACTCCATAACACAAATGCATTGATTTGTAGGGACTCCATTTGTGTCAAAGAACTATGGTTATTAGAAAGCCCAGAGAGCCCCTAGAATATGCAACTGCCACATGGAGATGGGTGAACTAGTGTGATAGAAGGAGTTGCATCACCACACCCAACTGGAGTGTGTGTGGGTCATAAAGGTGTGGCTTTTGAGACTACATAACACAAATGAATTGATATCTAGGGACTCCATTTGTATCAAACAACCATGTTGGTCAGAAAGCCCAGAGAGCCCCTAGAATATGCAACTGCCACATGGAGATGGGTGAACTAGTGTGACAGAAGCAGTTGCATCACCACACCCAACTAGAGTGTGTGTGGGTCATTAAGATGTGGCTTTTGAGACTTCATAACACAAATGCATTGATCTGTAGAGAATCCATTTGTGTCAAACAACCATGTTGGTCAGAATGCCCAGAGAGCCCCTAGAATATGCAGGTGCCACATGGAGATGGGTGAACTAGTGTGATAGAAGCAGTTGCATTACCACACCCAACTTGAGTGTGTGTGGGTCATCAAGGTGTGGCTTTTCAGACTCCATAACAAAAATGCATTGATTTTGAGGGACTCCATTTGTGTCAAAGAACCATGGTGGTCAAAAACCCCAGAGAGCCCCTAGAATATGCAACTGCCACATGGAGATGGGTGAACCAGTGTGACAGAAGCAGATGCATCACCACACCCAACTGGAGTTTGTGTGGGTCATCAAGGTGTGGATTTTGAGACTCCATGACACAAAGGCTTTGATCTGTAGGGACTCCATTTGTGTCAAAATACCATGTTGGACAGAAAGCCAGAGAGCCCCTAGAATATGCAACTGCCACATGGAGATGGTGAACCTGGAGTGTGACAGAAGCAGTTGCATCACCACACCCAACTGGAGTGTGTGTGGATCATCAAGGTGTGGCTTTTGAGACTACATAACACAAATGCATTGATATCTATGGACTCCATTTGTGTCAAACAACCATGTTGGTTAGAAAGCCAAGAGAGCCCCTAGAATATGCAACTGCCACATGGATATGGGTGAACTAGTGTGACAAAAGCAGTTGCATCACCACACCCAACTAGAGTGTGTGTGGGTCATTAAGGTGTGGCTTTTGAGACTCCATAACACAAATGCATTGATCTGTAGGGACTCCATTTGTGTCAAACAACCATGTTAGTCAGAATGCCCAGAGAGCCCCTAGAATATGCAACTGCCACATGGAGATGGGTGAACCAGTGTGATAGAAGTAGTTGCATCATCACAAATACCTTGAGTGTGTGTGGGTCATCAAGTTGTGGCTTTTCAGACTCCATAACACAAATGCATTGATTTGTAGGGACTCCGTTTGTGTCAAACAACCATGGTGGTCAGAAAGCCGAGAGAGCCCCTAGAATATGCAACTGCCACATGGAGATGGGTGAACGAGTGTGACAGAAGAAGTTGCATCACCACACCCAACTTGAGTGTGTGTGGGTCATAAAGGTGTGGCTTTTGAGACTCCATAACACAAATGCATTGATCTATAGGGACTCCATTTGTGTCAAATAACCACGTTGGATAGAAAGCCCAGAGAGCCCCTAGAATATGCAACTGCCACATGGAGATGGTGAACTGCGGTGTGTGAAGCAGTTGCATCACCACACCCAACTGGAGTGTGTGTGGATCATCAAGGTGTGGCTTTTGAGACTACATAACACAAATGCATTGATATCTAGGGACTCCATTTGTGTCAAACAACCATGTTGGACAGAAATCCTAGAGAGCCCCTAGAATATGCAACTACCACATGGAGATGGTGAACCAGCAGTGTGACAGAAGCAGTTGCATCACCACACCCAACTAGAGTGTATGTGGCTCGTCAAGGTGTGGCTTTTGAGACTACATAACACAAATGCATTGGTCTCTAGGGACTCCATTTGTGTCAAACAACCATGTTGGACAGAAAGCCCAGAGAGCCCCTAGAATATGCAACTGTCACATGGAGATGGGTGAACCACTGTGATAGAAGCAGTTGCATCACACACCCAACTTGAGTGTGTGCGGGTCATCAAGGTGTGGCTTTTCAGACTCCATAACACAAATGTATTGATTTGTGGGGACTCCATTTGTGTCAAACAACCATGGTGGTCAGAAAGTCCAGAGAGCCCCTAGAATATGCAACTGCCACAAGGAGATGGTGAACCTGCAGTGTGACAGAAGTAGTTGCATCACCACACCCAACTGGAGTGTGTGTGGATCATCAAGGTGTGGCTTTTGAGACTCCATAACAGAAATGCATTGATCTGTAGGGACTCCATTTGTGTCAAACAACCAGGTTGGACAGAAAGCCCAGAGAGCCCCTAAATATGCAACTGCCACATGGAGATGGTGAACGTGTAGTGTGACAGAAGAAGTTACATCACCACACCCGACTGGAGTGTGTGTGGATCATCAAGGTGTGGCTTTTGAGACTACATAACTCAAATGTATTGATATCTAGGGACTCTATTTGTGTCAAACAACCATGTTGGACAGAAAGCCCAGAGAGCCCCTAGAATATGCAACTACCACATGGAGATGGTGAACCTGAAGTGTGACAGAAGCGGTTGCATCACCACACCCAACTAGAGTGTGTGTGGATCATCAAGGTGTGGCTTTTGAGACTACATAACACAAATGAATTGATATCTAGGGACTCCATCGGTGTCAAACAACCATGTTGGACAGAAAGCCCAGAGAGCCCCTAGAATATGCAACTGCCACATGGAGATGGGTGAACCAGTGTGACAGAATCAGTTGCATCACCACACCCAACTGGAGTGTGTGTGGGTCATAAAGGTGTGGCTTTTGAGACTCCATAACACAAATGCATTGATCCGTAGGGACACCATTTTTGTCAAATAACCACGTTGGATAGAGAGCCCCTAGAATATGCAACTGCCACATGGAGATGGTGAACCTGCAGTGTGACAGAAGCACTTGCATCACCACACCCAACTGGAGTGTGTGTGGATTATCAAGGTGTGGCTTTTGAGACTACATAAGACAAATGCATTGATATCTAGGGACTCCATTTGTCTCAAACAACCATGTTGGACAGAAACTCGAGAGAGCCCCTAGAATATGCAACTGCCACATGGCGATGGTGAACCTGCAATGTGACAGAAGCAGTTGCATCACCACACCCAACTAGAGTGTATGTGGCTCATCAAGGTGTGGCTTTTGAGACTACATAACACAAATGCATTGATCTCTAGGGATTCCATTTGTGTCAAACAACCATGTTGGACAGAAAGCAAAGAGTGCCCCTAGAATATGCAACTGCCACATGGAGATAGGTGAACCAGTGTGATTGAAGCAGTTGCATCACCACACCCAACTAGAGTGTGGGTGGGTCATCAAGGTGTGGATTTTGAGACTCCATGACACAAATGCATTGATCTGTAGAGACTCCATTTGTGTCAAACAACCATGTTGGACAGAAAGCCAGAGAGCCCCTAGAATATGCAACTGCCACATGGAGATGGTGAACTGCGTGTGTGAAGCAGTTGCATCACCACACCCAACTGGAGTGTGTGTGGATCATCAAGGTGTGGCTTTTGAGACTACATAACACAAATGCATTGATATCTAGGGACTCCATTTGTGTCAAACAACCATGTTGGTCAGAAAGCCCAAAGAGCCCTTAGAATATGCAACTGCCACATGGATATGGGTGAACTAGTGTGACAGAAGCAGTTGCATCACTACACCCAATTAGAGTGTGTGTGGGTCATTAAGGTGTCGCTTTTGAGACTTCATAACACAAATGAATTGATCTGTAGAGACTCCATTTGTGTCAAACAACCATGTTGGTCAGAATGCCCAGAGATCCCCTAGAATATGCAAGTGCACATGGAGATGGGTGAACCAGTGTGATAGAAGCAGTTGCATTACCACACCCAACTTGAGTGTGTGTGGGTCATCAAGGTGTTAATTTTTAGACTCCATAACACAAATGCATTAATTTGTAGGGACTCCATTTGTGTCAAAGAACCATGGTGGTTAGAAAGCCCAGAGAGCCCCTAGAATATGCAAGTGCCACATGGAGATGGGTGAACTAGTGTGATAGAAGCAGTTGCATCACCACACCCAACTTGAGTGTGTGTGGGTCATAAAGGTGTGGCTTTTGAGACTCCATAACACAAATGCATTGATTTGTAGGGACTCCATTTGTGTCAAATAACCACGTTGGATAGAAAGCCCAGAGAGCCCCTAGAATATGCAACTGCCACATGGAGATGGTGAACCTGTAGTGTGACAGAAGCAGTTGCATCACCACACCCAACTGGAGTGTGTGGATCATCAAGGTGTGACATTTGAGACTACATAACACAAATGCATTGATATCTAGGGACTCCATTTGTGTCAAACAACCATGTTGGACAGAAAGCCCAGAGTGCACCTAGAATATGCAACTGCCACATAGAGATGGTGAACCTGCAGTGTGACAGAAGCAGTTGCATCACCACACCCAACTAGAGTGTATGTGGCTCATCAAGGTGTGGCTTTTGAGACTACATAACACAAATGCATTGATATCTAGGGACTCCATTTGTGTGAAACAACCATGTTGGTCAGAAAGCCCAGAGAGCCCCTAGAATATGCAACTGCCACATGGATATGGGTGAACTAGTGTGACAGAAGCAGTTGCATCACCACACCAAACTAGAGTGTGTGTGGGTCATTAAGGTGTGGATTTTGAGACTCCATAACACAAATCCATTGACTTGTAGTGACTCCGTTTGTGTCAAAGAACCATGGTGGTCAGAAAGCCCAAAGAGCCCCTAGAATATGCAACTGCCACATGGAGATGGGTGAACGAGTGTGACAGAAGCAGCTGCGTCACCACACCCAACTGGAGTGTGTGTGGGTCATAAAGGTGTGGCTTTTGAGACTCCATAACACAAATGCATTGATCTATAGGGACTCCATTTGTGTCAAATAACCACGTTGGATAGAAAGCCTAGAGAGCCCCTAGAATATGCAACTGCCACATGGAGATGGTGAACCTGCAGTGTGACAGAAGCAGTTGCATCACCACAACTACCTGGAGTGTGTGTGGATCATCAAGGTGTGGCTTTTGAGACTATATAACACAAATGAATTGATATCTAGGGACTCCATTTGTGTCAAACAACCATGTTGGACACAAAGCCCAGAGAGCCCCTAGAATATGCAACTGCCACATGGAGACGGTGAACCTGCAGTGTGAGAGAAGCAGTTGCATAACCACACCCAACTAGAGTGTATGTGGCTCATCAAGGTGTGGCTTTTGAGACTACATAACACAAATGCATTGATATCTAGGGACTCCATTTGTGTGAAACAACCATGTTGGTCAGAAAGCCCATAGAGCCCCTAGAATATGCAACTGCCACATGGATATGGGTGAACTAGTGTGACAGAAGCAGTTGCATCACCACACCAAACTAGAGTGTGTGTGGGTCATTAAGGTGTGGCTTTTGAGACTCCATAACACAAATGCATTGATCTATAGGGACTCCGTTTGTGTCAAACAACCATGTTGGTCAGAATGCCCAAAGAGACCCTAGAAAATGCAACTCCCAGATGTAGATGGGTGAACTAGTGTGACTGAAGCAGTTGCATCACCACACCCAACTTGAGAGTGTGTGGGTCATCAAGGTGTGGCTTTTGAGACTCCATAACAGAAATGCATTGATCTGTAGTGACTCCATTTATGTCAAACAACCATATTGGACAGAAAGCCGGGAGAGCCCCTAAATATGCAACTGCCACATGGAGATGGTGAACCTGCAGCGTGACAGAAGCAGTTGCATCACCACACCCAACTGGAGTGTGTGTGGATCATCAAGGTGTGGCTTTTTAGACTACATAACACAAATGCATTGATATCTAGGGAGTCCATTTGTGTCAAACAACCATGTTGGGCAGAAAGCCCAGAGAGCCCCTAGAATATGCAACTGCCACATGGAGATGGTGAACCTGCAGTGTGACAGAAGCAGTTGCATCACCACACCCAACTGGAGTGTATGTGGCTCATCAAGGTGTGGCTTTTGAAACTACATAACACAAATGCATTGATCTCTAGGAACTCCATTTGTGTCAAACAACAATGTTGGACAAAAAGCCTAGAGCCCCTAGAATATGCAACTGCCACATGGAGATGGGTGAACCACTGTGATAGAAGCAGTTGCATCACCACACCCAACTTGAGTGTGTGTGGGTCATCAAGGTGTGGATTTTCAGATTCCATAACACAAATGCATTGATTTGTAGGGACTCCATTTGTGTCAAACAACCATGGTGGTCAGAAAGCCCAGAGAGCCCCTAGAATATGCAACTGCCACATGGAGATGGGTGAACCAGTGTGACAGAACCAGTTGCATCACCACACCCAACTTGAGCGTGTGGGTAATCAAGGTGTGGATTTTGAGACTCCATAACACAAAAGCATTGATCTGTAGGGACTCCATTTGTGTCAAACAACCATGTTGGACGGAAATCCCAGAGAGCCCCTAGAATATGCAACTGCCACATGGAGATGGTGAACCTGCAGTGTGACAGAAGCAGTTGCATCACCACACCCAACTGGAGTGTGTGTGGATCATCAAGGTGTGACTTTTGAGACTACATAACACAAATGCATTGATATCTAGGGACTCCATTTGTGTCAAACAACCATGTTGGACAGAAAACCAAGAGAGCCCCTAGAATATGCAACTGCCACATAGAGATGGTGAACGTGGAGTGTGACAAAAGCAGTTGCATCACCACACCCAACTGGAGTGTGTGTGTATAATCAAGGTGTGACTTTTGAGACTACATAACACAAATGCATTGATATCTAGGGACTCCATTTGTGTAAAACAACCATGTTGGATAGCAAACCCAAAGAGCCCCTAGAATATGCAACTGCCACATGGAGATGGTGAACCTGAAGTGTGACAGAAGCAGTTGCATCACCACACCGAACTAGAGTGTGTGTGGATCATCAAGGTGTGGCTTTTGAGACTACATAACACAAATTCATGGATATCTAGGGACTCCATTTGTGTCAAACAACCATGTTGGACAGAAAGCCTAGAGAGCCCCTAGAATATGCAACTGCCACATGGAGATGGTGAACCTGTAGTGTGACAGAAGCAGTTGCATCACCACACCCAACTGGAGTGTATGTGGCTCATCAAGGTGTGGCTTTTGAGACTACATAACACAAATTCATTGATCTCTAGGGACTCCATTTGTGTCAAATAACCATGTTGGACAGAAAGCCCAAAGAGCCCCTAGAATATTCAACTACCACATGGAGATGAGTGAACCACTGTGATAGAAGCAGTTGCATCACCACACCCAACTAGAGTGTGTGTGGATCATCAAGGTGTGGCTTTTGAGACTACATAACACAAATGCATTGATACCTAGGGACTCCATTTGTGTCAAACAACCATGTTGGACAGAAAGCCCAGAGAGCCCATGGAATATGCAAGTGCCACATGGAGATGGTGAACCTGTAGTGTGACAGAAGCAGTTGCATCACCACACCCAACTGGATTGTATGTGGCTCATCAAGGTGTGGCTTTTGAGACTACATAACTCAAATGTATTGATCTCTAGGGACTCCATTTGTGTCAAACAACCATGTTGGACAGAAATCCTAGAGAGCCCCTAGAATATGCAACTGCCACATGGAGATGGGTGAACCAGTGTGACAGAAGCAGTTGCATCACCACACCCAACTGGAGTGTGTGTGGGTCATCAAGGTGTGGCTTTTGAGACTCCATAACACAAATGCATTGATATATAGGGACTCAAATTGTGTCAAACAACCATGTTGGTCAGAAACCTCAGAGAGCCCCTAAAATATGCAACTTCCACATGGAGATGGATGAACCACTGTAATAGAAGCAGTTGCATCACCACACCCAACTTCAGTGTGTGTGGGTCATCAAGGTGTGGCTTTTCAGACTCCATAACACAAATGCATTGATTTGTAGGGACTCCATTTGTGTCAAACAACCATGGTGGTCAGAAAGCACAGAGAGCCCCTACAATATGCAACTACCAAATGGAGATGGCTGAACCAGTGTGACAGAAGCAGTTGCATCACCACACCCAACTTGAGTGTGTGTGGGTCATCAAGGTGTGGATTTTGAGACTCCATAACACAAATGCATTGATCTGTAGGGACTCCATTTGTGTCAAACAACCATGTTGGACAGAAAGCCCAGAGAGCCCCTACAATATGCAACTGCAACATGAAGATGGTGAACCTGCAGTGTGACAGAAGCAATTGCATCACCACACCCAACTAGTGTGTGTGTGGATCATCAAGGTGTGTCTTTTGAGACAACATAACTCAAATGCATTGATATCCAGGGACTCCATTTGTGTCAAACAACCATGTTGGACAGAAAGCCCAGGGAGCCCCTAGAATATGCAACTTCCACATGGAGATGGTGAACCTGCAGTGTGACTGAAGCAGTTGCATCACCACACCCAACTTGAGTGTATGGGTCATCAAGGTGTGGCTTTTGAGACTCCATAACACAAATGCACTGACCTATAGGGACTCCATTTGTGTCAAACAACCATGGTGGTCAGAAAGCCTAGAGATCCCCTAGAATATGCAACTGCCACATGGAGATGGTGAACCTGCAGTGTGACAGAAGCAGTTGCATCACCACACCCAACTGGAGTGTATGTGGCTCATCAAGGTGTGGCTTTTGAGACTACATAACACAAATGCATTGATCTCTAGGGACTCCATTTGTGTCAAACAACCATGTTGGACAGAAAGCCCAGAGAGCCCCTAGAATATGCAACTGCCACATGGAGATGGGTGAACCACTGTGATAGAAGAAGTTGCATCACCACACCCAACTTGAGTGTGTGTGGGTCATCAAGGTGTGGCTTTTCAGACTCGATAACACAAATGCATTGATCTGTAGGGACTCTATTTGTGTCAAAAAACCATGGTGGTCAGAAAGCCTTGAGAGCCCCTAGAATATGCAACTACCACATGGAGATGGGTGAACTAGTGTGACAGAAGCAGTTGCATCACCACACCCAACATGAGTGTGTGTGGGTCATCAAGGTGTGGCTTTTGAGACTCCATAACACAAATGCATGATATGTAGGGACTCCATTTGTGTCAAACAACCATGTTGGACAGAAAGCCCAGAGAGCCCCTAGAATATGCAACTGCCACATGGAGATGGTGAACCTGCATTGTGACAAAAGTAGTTGCATCACCACACCCAACTGGAGTGTGTGTGGATCATCAAAGTGTGGCTTTTGAGACTACATAACACAAATGCATTGATCTCTAGGGACTCCATCTGACGTGGGTTTAGCTCATCAATTCCCATTGTTATGGACTTGGGTTTTAGAGAAGGAGGGAGCGCTAGAAGCATCAATCGGCTAGCAAACAAGAACACATGTACGCAAGGTTTACCTAGGTTCAGGCCTCGTAGAGGTCCTTACTCCTGCTTGTCTGCTCTTGGAATTAATGAAGGAATCGAAGATTACAATGGTGCGCAGATGCAATCTGGCGAGGATTGTGGAAACTAGGGTTGCGTGTGTCCTCCTCTCCGCCCCCTCCTAGCCTTTATATAAATAGGCCAGGTCTTAGGTAGCAGGTCGAGTCGGTTACAGATTAAGTTTTTCCCTTCAAACTTTCTTTCTTTAGACATCTTCTTGTCTCGCAAGTTATTGAGCGTACGTAGGCCACTCGAAATATTTATTGGGCGTGGTAACGTCGTGGCCTTCCACCATATCTGGACCGTATATACCAAATTCGAGTACCGGAAGGGCATACCCATGTCACCATCTATGTCAAAAAAAACCATGTTGGACAGAAAGCCCAAATAGCCCCTAGAATATGCAACTGCCACATGGAGATGGGTGAACCTCAAGTGTGACAGAAGCAGTTGCATCACCACACCCAACTGGAGTGTGTGTGCCTCATCAAGGTGTGTATTTTGAGACTACATAACACAAATGCATTGATCTCTAGGGACTCCATTGATGTCAAACAACCATGTTGGACAGAAAGCCTAGAGAGCCCCTAGAATATGCAACTACCACATGGAGATGGTGAACCTGTAGTGTGATAGAAGCAATTGCATCACCACACCCAACTGGAGTGTGTGTGGATCATCAAGGTGTGGCTTTTGAGACTACATAACACAAATGCAGTAATATCTGGGGACTCCATTTGTGTCAAACAACCATGTTGGTCAGAAAGCCTAGAGAGCCCCTAGAATATGCAATTGCCACATGGAGATGGGTGAACTAGTGTGACAGAAGTAGTTGCATCACCACACCCAACTAGAGTGTGTGTGGGTAATCGAGGTGTGGCTTTTGAGACTCCATAACACAAATGCATTGATCTGTAGTGACTCCATTTGTGTCAAAGAACCATGTTGGACAGAAACCCCAGAGTGCCCCTAGAATATGCAACTTTCACATGGAGATGCGTGAACCAGTGTGATAGAAGCAGTTGCATCACCACACCCAACTGGAGTGTGTGTGGTTCATAAAGGTGTGGATTTTGAGACTCCATAACACAAATGCATTGATCTGTTGGGACTCCATTGGTGTCAAATAACCATATTGGATAGAAAGCCCAGAGAGCACCTAGAATATGCAACTTCCACATGGAGATGGTGAACCTGTAGTGTGACAGAAGCAGTTGCATCACCACACCCAACGGGAGTGTGTGTGGATCATCAAGGTGTGGATTTTGAGACTACATAACACAAATGCATTGATATCTAGGGACTCCATTTGTGTCAAACAACCATGTTGGACAGAAAGCCCAGAGAGCCCCTAGAATATGCAACAGCCACATGGAAATGGTGAACCTATAGTGTGACAGAAGTAGTTGCATCACCACACCCAACTGCAGTGTATGTGGCTCATCAAGGTGTGGATTTTGAGACTACATAACACAAATGCAATGATCTCTAGGGACTCCAATTGTGTCAAATCATGTTGGACAGAAAGCCCAGAGAGCCCCTATAATATGCAACTGCCACATGGAGATGGGTGAACCACTTTGATAGAAGCAGTTGCATCACCACACCCAACTTGAGTGTGTGTGGGTCATCAAGGTGTGGATTTTCAGATTCCATAACACAAATGCATTGATTTGTAGGGACTACATTTGTGTCAAACAACCATGATAGTCAGAAAGCCCAGAGAGACCCTACAATATGCAACTGCCACATGGAGATGGGTGAACTAGTGTGACAGAAGCAGTTGCATCACCACACCCAACTGGAGTGTGTGTGGGTCATCAAGGTGTGGCTTTTGAGACTCCATAACACAAATGCATTGATCTATAGGGACTCAATTTGTGTCAAACAACCATGTTGGACAGAAAGCCCAGAGAGCCCCTAGAATATGCAACTTCCACATGGAGACGGGTGAACCAGTGTGACAGAAGCAGTTGCATCACCACACCCAACTGGAGTGTGTGGATCATCAAGGTGTGACATTTGAGACTACATAACACAAATGCATTGATATCTAGGGACTCCATTTGTGTCAAACAACCATGTTGGACAGAAAGCCCAGAGAGCGCCTAGGATATGCAACTTCCACATGGAGATGGTGAACCTGTAGTGTCATAGAAGCAGTTGCATCACCACACCCAACTGGAGTGTATGTGGCTCATCAAGGTGTGGCTTTTGAGACTACATAACACATATGCATTGATCTCTAGGGACTCCACTTGTGTCAAAAAACCATGTTGGACAGAAAGCCTAGAGAGCCCCTAGAATATGCAACTGCCACATGGAGATGGGTGAACTAGTGTGACAGAAGCAGTTGCATAACCACACCCAACTTGAGTGTGTGTGGGTCATCAAGGTGTGGATTTTGAGACTCCATAACACAAATGCATTTATCTGTAGGGACTCCATTTGTGTCAAACAACCATGGTGGTCAGAAAGCCCAAAGAGCCCCTAGAATATGCAACTACCACATGGAGATGGGTGAACTAGTGTAACAGAAGCAGTTGCATCACCACACCCAACTTGAGTGTGTGTGGGTCATCAAGGTGTGGCTTTTGAGACTCCATAACAGAAATGCATTGATCTGTAGGGACTCCATTTGTGTCAAACAACCATGTTGGACAGAAAGCCCGGAGAGTCCCTAAATATGCAACTGCCACATGGAGATGGTGAACCTGCAGTGTGACAGAAGCAGTTGCATCACCACACCCAACTGGAGTGTGTGTGGATCATCAAGGTGTGGCTTTTGAGACTACATAACACAAATGCATTGATATCTAGGGACTCCATTTGTGTCAAACAACCATGTTGGATAGAAAGCTTAGAGAGCCCCTAGAATATGCAACTACCACATGGAGATGGTGAACCTGAAGTGTGACAGAAGCAGTTGCATCACCACACCCAACTAGAGTGTATGTGGCTCGTCAAGGTGTGGCTTTTGAGACTACATAACACAAATGCATTGATCTCTAGGGACTCCATTTGTGTCAAACAACCATGTTGGACAGAAATCCCAGAGAGCCCCTAGAATAAGCAACTGTCACATGGAGATGGGTGAACCGCTGTGATAGAAGGAGTTGCATCACACACCCAACTTGAGTGTGTGCGGGTCATCAAGGTGTGGGTTTTCAGACTCCATAACAAAAATGTATTGATTTGTAGGGACTCCATTTGTGCCAAACAACCATGGTGGTCAGAAAGCCTAGAGAGCCCCTAGAATATGCAACTGCCACATGGAGATGGTGAACCTGCAGTGTGACAGAAGTAGTTGCATCACCACACCCAACTGGAGTGTGTGTGGATCATCAAGGTGTGGATTTTGAGACTACATAACACAAATGCATTGATATCTAGGGACTCCATTTGTGTCAAACAACCATGTTGGACAGAAAGCTTAGAGAGCCCCTAGAATATGCAACTACCACATGGAGATGGTGAACCTGAAGTGTGACAGAAGCAGTTGCATCACCACACCCAACTAGAGTGTATGTGGCTCGTCAAGGTGTGGCTTTTGAGACTACATAACACAAATGCATTGATCTCTAGGGACTCCATTTGTGTCAAACAACCATGTTGGACAGAAATCCCAGAGAGCCCCTAGAATAAGCAACTGTCACATGGAGATGGGTGAACCGCTGTGATAGAAGGAGTTGCATCACACACCCAACTTGAGTGTGTGCGGGTCATCAAGGTGTGGGTTTTCAGACTCCATAACAAAAATGTATTGATTTGTAGGGACTCCATTTGTGCCAAACAACCATGGTGGTCAGAAAGCCTAGAGAGCCCCTAGAATATGCAACTGCCACATGGAGATGGTGAACCTGCAGTGTGACAGAAGTAGTTGCATCACCACACCCAACTGGAGTGTGTGTGGATCATCAAGGTGTGGATTTTAAGACTACATAACACAAATGCATTGATATCTAGGGACTCCATTTGTGTCAAACAACCATGTTGGACAGAAAGCTTAGAGAGCCCCTAGAATATGCAACTACCACATGGAGATGGTGAACCTGCAGTGTGACAGAAGCAGTTGCATCACCACACCCAACTAGAGTGTGTGTGGGTCATTAAGGTGTGGCTTTTGAGACTCCATAACACAAATTCATTGATCTGTAGGGACTCCATTTGTGTCAAACAACCATGTTAGTCAGAATGCCCAGAGAGCCCCTAGAATATGCAACTGCCACATGGAGATGGGTGAACCAGTGTGATAGAAGTAGTTGCATCATCAGAACTACCTTGAGTGTGTGTGGGTCATCAAGTTGTGGCTTTTCAGACTCCATAACACAAATGCATTGATTTGTAGGGACTCCGTTTGTGTCAAAGAACCATGTTGGACAGAAATCCTAGAGAGCCCCTAGAATATGCAACTACCACATGGAGATGGTGAACCTGCAGTGTGACAGAAGCAGTTGCATCACCACACCCAACTAGAGTGTATGTGGCTCATCAAGGTGTGGCTTTTGAGACTACATAACACAAATGCATTGATCTCTAGGGACTCCATTTGTGTCAAACAACGATGTTGGACAGAAAGTCCAGAGAGCCCCTAAATATGCAACTGCCACATGGAGATGGTGAACGTGTAGTGTGACAGAAGCAGTTACGTCACCACACCCGACTGGAGTGTGTGTGGATCATCAAGGTGTGGCTTTTGAGACTACATAACTCAAATGTATTGATATCAAGGGACTCTATCTGTGTCAAACAACCAGGTTGGACAGAAAGCCCAGAGAGCCCCTAGAATATGCAACTACCACATGGAGATGGTGAACCTGCAGTGTGACAGAAGCAGTTGCATCACCACACCCAACTAGAGTGTGTGTGGATCATCAAGGTGTGGCTTTTGAGACTACATAACACAAATACATTGATATCTAGGGACTCCATCGGTGTCAAACAACCATGTTGGACAGAAAGCCCAGAGAGCCCCTAGAATATGCAACTGCCACATGGAGATGGGTGAACCAGTGTGACAGAAGTAGTTGCATCACCACACCCAACTGGAGTGTGTGTGGGTCATAAAGGTGTGGCTTTTGAGACTCCATAACACAAATGCATTGATCCGTAGGGACACCATTTGTGTCAAATAACCACGTTGGATAGAAAGCCCAGAGAGCCCCTAGAATATGCAACTGCCACATGGAGATGGTGAACCTGCAGTGTGACAGAAGCACTTGCATCACCACACCCAACTGGAGTGTGTGTGGATTATCAAGGTGTGGCTTTTGAGACTACATAAGACAAATGCATTGATATCTAGGGACTCCATTTGTCTCAAACAACCATGTTGGACAGAAACCCGAGAGAGCCCCTAGAATATGCAACTGCCACATGGCGATGGTGAACCTGCAATGTGACAGAAGAAGTTGCATCACCACACCCAACTAGAGTGTATGTGGCTCATCAAGGTGTGGCTTTTGAGACTACATAACACAAATGCATTGATCTCTAGGGATTCCATTTGTGTCAAACAACCATGTTGGACAGAAAGCTCAGAGTGCCCCTAGAATATGCAACTGCCACATGGAGATAGGTGAACCAGTGTGATTGAAGCAGTTGCATCACCACACCCAACTAGAGTGTGGGTGGGTCATCAAGGTGTGGATTTTGAGACTCCATGACACAAATGCATTGATCTGTAGAGACTCCATTTGTGTCAAACAACCATGTTGGACAGAAAGCCAGAGAGCCCCTAGAATATGCAACTGCCACATGGAGATGGTGAACCTGCAGTGTGACAGAAGCAGTTGCATCACCACACCCAACTTGAGTGTGTGTGGATCATCAAGCTGTGGCTTTTGAGACTACATAACACAAATGCATTGATATCTAGGGACTCCATTTGTGTCAAACAACCATGTTGGTCAGAAAGCCCAAAGAGCCCTTAGAATATGCAACTGCCACATGGATATGGGTGAACTAGTGTGACAGAAGCAGTTGCATCACTACACCCAACTAGAGTGTGTGTGGGTCATTAAGGTGTCACTTTTGAGACTCCATAACACAAATGCATTGATCTGTAGAAACTCCATTTGTGTCAAACAACCATGTTGGTCATAATGCCCAGAGAGCCCCTAGAATATGCAAGTGCACATGGAGATGGGTGAACCAGTGTGATAGAAGCAGTTGCATTACCACACCCAACTTGCGCGTGTGTGGGTCATCAAAGTGTTAATTTTTAGACTCCATAACACAAATGCATTGATTTGTAGGGACTCCATTTGTGTCAAAGAACCATGGTGGTCAGAAAGCCCAGAGAGCCCCTAGAATATGCAACTGCAACATGGAGATGGGTGAACTAGTTTGATAGAAGCAGTTGCATCACCACACCCAACTTGAGTGTGTGTGGGTCATAAAGGTGTGGCTTTTGAGACTCCATAACACAAATGCATTGATCTGTAGGGACTCCATTTGTGTCAAATAACCACGTTGGATAGAAAGCCCAGAGAGCCCCTAGAATATGCAACTGCCACATGGAGATGGTAAACCTGGAGTGTGACAGAAGCACTTGCATCACCACACCCAACTGGAGTGCGTGTGGATCATCAAGGTTTGGCTTTTGAGACTACATAACACAAATGCATTGATATTTAGGGACTCCATTTGTGTCAAACAACCATGTTGGACACAAAGCCTAGAGAGCCCTTAGAATATGCAACTGCCACATGGAGATGGTGAACCTGCAGTGTGATAGAAGCAGTTGCATCACCACACCCAACTAGAGTGTATGTGGCTCATCAAGGTGTGGCTTTTGAGACTACATAACACAAATGCATTGATATCTAGGGACTCCATTTGTGTGAAACAACCATGTTGGTCAGAAAGCCCAGAGAGCCCCTAGAATATGCAACTGCCACATGGATATGGGTGAACTAGTGTGACAGAAGCAGTTGCATCACCACACCAAACTAGAGTGTGTGTGGGTCATTAAGGTGTGGATTTTGAGACTCCATAACACAAATGCATTGATCTGTAGGGACTCCATTGTGTCAAACAACCATGTTGGTCAGAATGCCCAAAGAGATCCTAGAAAATGCAACTCCCACATGGAGATGGGTGAACCAGTGTGATAGAAGCAGTTGCATCACCACAACCAACTTGAATGTGTGTGGGTCATCAAGGTGTGGCTTTTCAGACTCCATAACACAAATGCATTGACTTGTAGTTACTCCGTTTGTGTCACACAACCATGGTGGTCAGAAAGCCCAGAGAGCCCCTAGAATATGCAACTGCCACATGGAGATGGGTGAACGAGTGTGACAGAAGCAGCTGCGTCACCACACCCAACTGGAGTGTGTGTGGGTCATAAAGGTGTGGCTTTTGAGACTCCATAACACAAATGCATTGATCTGTAGGGACTCCATTTTTGTCAAATAACCACGTTGGATAGAAAGCCTAGAGAGCCCCTAGAATATGCAACTGCCACATGAAGATGGTGAACCTGCAGTGTGACAGAAGCAGTTGCATCACCACAACTACCTGGAGTGTGTGTGGATCATCAAGGTGTGGCTTTTAAGACTATATAACACAAATGAATTGATATCTAGGGACTCCATTTGTGTCAAACAAAGATGTTGGACAGAAAGCCTAGAGAGCCCCTAGAATATGCAACTGCCACATGCAGATGGTGAACCTTCAGTGCGACAGAAGAAGTTGCATCACCACACCCAACTAGAGTGTATGTGGCTCATCAAGGTGTGGCTTTTGAGACTACATAACACAAATGCATTGATCTCTAGGGACTCCATTTGTGACAAACAACCATGTTGGACAGAAAGCCCAGAGAGCCCCTAGAATATGCAACTGCCACATGGAGATGGGTGAACCACTGTGATAGAAGCAGTTGCATCACCATACCCAACTTGAGTGTGTGTGGGTCATCAAGCTGTGGCTTTTCAGACTCCATAACACAAATGTATTAATTTGTTGGGACTCCATTTGTGTCAAACAACCATGGTGGTTAGAAAGCCCAGAGAGCCCCTAGAATATGCAACTACCACATGGAGATGGGTGAAATAGTGTGACTGAAGCAGTTGCATCACCACACCCAACTTGAGTGTGTGTGGGTCATCAAGATGTGGCTTTTGAGACTCCATAACAGAAATGCATTGATCTATAGTGACTCCATTTATGTCAAACAACCATGTTGGACAGAAAGCCGGGAGAGCCCCTAAATATGCAACTGCCACATGGAGATGGTGAACCTGCAGCGTGACAGAAGCAGTTGCATCACCACACCCAACTGGTGTGTGTGTGTGTGTGTATCACCAAGGTGTGGCTTTTTAGACTACATAACACAAATGCACTGATATCTAGGGAGTCCATTTGTGTCAAACAACCATGTTGGACAGAAAGCCCAGAGAGCCCCTAGAATATGCAAATGCCACATGGAGATGGTGAACCTGCAGTGTGACAGAAGCAGTTGCATCACCACACCCAACTGGAGTGTGTGTGGGTCATAAAGGTGTGGCTTTTGAGACTACATAACACAAATGCATTGATATCTAGGAACTCCATTTGTGTCAAATAACCACGTTGGAAAGAAAGCACAAAGAGCTCCTAGAATATTCAACTGCCACATGGAGATGGTGAACCTGTAGTGTGACAGAAGCACTTACATCACCACACCCAACTGGAGTGTGTGTGGATCATCAAGTTGTGGCTTTTGATACTACATAACACAAATGCATTGATATCTAGGGACTCCATTGGTGTCAAACAACCATGTTGGACAGAAAGCCCAGAGAGCCCCTATAATATGCAACTGCCACATGGCGATGGTGAACCTGAAGTGTGACAGAAGCAGTCGCATCACCACACCCAAATAGAGTGTATGTGGCTCATCAGGGTGTGGCTTTTGAGACTACATAACACAAATTTATGGATCTCTAGGGACTCCATTTGTGTCAAACAACCATGTTGGACAGAAAGCCCAAAGTGCCCCTAGAATATGCAACTGCCACATGGAGATAGGTGAACCAGTGTGATAGAAGCAGTTGCATCACCACACCCAACTAGAGTGTGTGTGGGTCATCAAGGTGTGGATTTTGAGACTCCATGACACAAATGCATTGATCTATAGAGAGTCCATTTGTGTCAAACAACCATGTTGGACAGAAAGCCAGAGAGCCCCTAGAATATGCAACTGCCACATGGCGATGGTGAACCTGCAGTGTGATAGAAGCAGTTGCATCACCACACCCAACTGGAGTGTGTGTGGATCATCAAGATGTGGCTTTTGAGACTACATAATACAAATGCATTGATATCTAGGGACTCCATTTGTGTCAAACAACCATGTTGGTCAGAAAGCCAGAGACCCCCTAGAATATGCAACTGCCACATGGATATGGGTGAACTAGTGTGACAGAAGCAGTTGCATCACCACACCCAACTAGAGTGTGTGTGGGTCATTAAGGTGTGGCTTTTGAGGCTCCATAACACAAATTCATTGATCTGTAGAGACTCCATTTGTGTCAAACAACCATGTTGGTCAGAATGCCCAGAGAGCCCCTAGAATATGCAAGTGCCACATGGAGATGGGGGAACCAGTGTGATAGAAGCAGTTCCATTACCACACCCAACTTGAGTGTGTGTGGGTCATCAAGGTGTGACTTTTCAGACTCCATAACACAAATGCATTGATTTGTAGGGACTCCATTTGTGTCAAAGAACCATGGTTGTCAGAAAGCCCAGAGAACCCCTAGATTAGCAACTACCACATGGAGATGGGTGAACTAGTGTGATAGAAGCAGTTGCATCACCACACCCAACTGGAGTGTGTGTGGGTCATAAAGGTGTGGCTTTTGAGACTACATAACACAAATGAATTGATATATAGGGACTCCATTTGTATCAAACAACCATGTTGGTCAGAAAGCCCAGGGAGCCCCTAGAATATGCAACTGCCACATGGAGATGGGTGAACTAGTGTGACAGAAGCAGTTGCATCACCACACCCAACTAGAGTGTGTGTGGGTCATTAAGATGTGGATTTTGAGACTTCATAACACAAATGCATTGATCTGTAGAGACTCCATTTGTGTCAAACAACCATGTTGGTCAGAATGCCCATAGAGCCCCTAGAATATGCAGGTGCCACATGGAGAAGGGTGAACTAGTGTGATAGAAGCAGTTGCATCACCACAACCAACTTGAGTGTGTGTGGGTCATCAAGGTGTGGCTTTTCAGACTCCATCACACAAATGCATTGACTTGTAGTGACTCCGTCTGTGTCACACAACCATGGTGGTCAGAAAGCCCAGAGAGCCCCTAGAATATGCAACTGCCACATGGAGATGGGTGAACGAGTGTGACAGAAGCATCTGCGTCACCACACCCAACTGGAGTGTGTGTGGGTCATAAAGGTGTGGCTTTTGAGACTCCATAACACAAATGCATTGATCTGTATGGACTCCATTTTTGTCAAATAACCACGTTGGATAGAAAGCCCAGAGAGCCCCTAGAATATGCAACTGCCACATGGAGATGGTGAACCTGCAGTGTGACAGAAGCAGTTGCATCACCACAACTACCTGGAGTGTGTGTGGATCATCCAGGTGTGGCTTTTGAGACTATATAACACAAATGAATTGATATCTAGGGACTCCATTTGTGTCAAACAAACATGTTGGACAGAAAGCCTAGAGAGCCCCTAGAATATGCAACTGCCACATGAAGATGGTGAACATTCAGTGCGACAGAAGAAGTTGCATCACCACACCCAACTAGAGTGTATGTGGCTCATCAAGGTGTGGCTTTTGAGACTACATAACACAAATGCATTGATCTCTAGGGACTCCATTTGTGACAAACAACCATGTTGGACAGAAAGCCCAGAGAGCCCCTAGAATAAACAACTACCACATGGAGATGGGTGAACCACTGTGATAGAAGAAGTTGCATCACCATACCCAACTTGAGTTTGTGTGGGTCATCAAGCTGTGGCTTTTCAGACTCCATAACACAAATGTATTAATTTGTTGGGACTCCATTTGTGTCAAACAACCATGGTGGTTAGAAATCCCAGAGAGCACCTAGAATATGCAACTACCACATGGAGATGGGTGAAATAGTGTGACTGAAGCAGTTGCATCACCACACCCAACTTGAGTGTGTGTGGGTCATCAAGGTGTGGCTTTTGAGACTCCATAACAGAAATGCATTGATCTGTAGTGACTCCATTTATGTCAAACAACCATGTTGGATAGAAAGCCGGGAGAGCCCCTAAATATGCAACTACCACATGGAGATGGTGAACCTGCAGCGTGACAGAAGCAGTTGCATCACCACACCCAACTGGAGTGTGTGTGTGGATCATCAAGGTGTGGCTTTTTAGACTACATAACACAAATGCTTGGATATCTAGGGACTCCATTTGTGTCAAACAACCATGTTGGACAAAAAGCCCAGAGAGCCCCTAGAATATGCAACTGCCACATGGAGATGGTGAACCTGCAGTGTGACAGAAGCAGTTGCATCACCACACCCAACTGGAGTGTGTGTGGGTCATAAAGGTGTGGCTTTTGAGACTACCAAACACAAATGCATTGATCTCTAGGAACTCCATTTGTGTCAAATAACCACGTTGGAAATAAAGCACAAAGAGCCCCTAGAATATTCAACTGCCACATGGAGATGGTGAACCTGTAGTGTGACAGAAGCACTTACATCACCACACCCAACTGGAGTGTGTGTGGATCATCAAGATGTGGCTTTTGAGACTACATAATACAAATGCATTGATATCTAGGGACTCCATTTGTGTCAAACAACCATGTTGGTCAGAAAGCCCAGAGACCCCCTAGAATATGCAACTGCCACATGGATATGGGTGAACTAGTGTGACAGAAGCAATTGCATCACCACACCCAACTAGAGTGTGTGTGGGTCATTAAGGTGTGGCTTTTGAGGCTCCATAACACAAATTCATTGATCTGTAGAGACTCCATTTGTGTGAAACAACCATGTTGGTCAGAATGCCCAGAGAGCCCCTAGAATATGCAAGTGCCACATGGAGATGGGGGAACCAGTGTGATAGAAGCAGTTCCATTACCACACCCAACTTGAGTGTGTGTGGGTCATCAAGGTGTGACTTTTCAGACTCCATAACACAAATGCATTGATTTGTAGGGACTCCATTTGTGTCAAAGAACCATGGTTGTCAGAAAGCCCAGAGAGCCCCTAGATTAGCAACTGCCACATGGAGATGGGTGAACTAGTGTGATAGAAGCAGTTGCATCACCACACCCAACTGGAGTGTGTGTGGGTCATAAAGGTGTGGCTTTTGAGACTACATAACACAAATGAATTGATATATAGGGACTCCATTTGTATCAAACAACCATGTTGGTCAGAAAGCCCAGGGAGCCCCTAGAATATGCAACTGCCACATGGAGATGGGTGAACTAGTGTGACAGAAGCAGTTGCATCACCACACCCAACTAGAGTGTGTGTGGGTCATTAAGATGTGGCTTTTGAGACTTCATAACACAAATGCATTGATCTGTAGAGACTCCATTTGTGTCAAACAACCATGTTGGTCAGAATGCCCAGAGAGCCCCTAGAATATGCAAGTGCCACATGGAGATGGGTGAACTAGTGTGATAGAAGCAGTTGCATTACCACACCCAACTTGAGTGTGTGTGGGTCATCAAGGTGTGGCTTTTCAGACTCCATAACAAAAATGCATTGATTTTGAGGGACTCCATTTGTGTCAAAGAACCATGGTGGTCAAAAAGCCCAGAGAGCCCCTAGAATATGCAACTGCCACATGGAGATGGGTGAACCAGTGTGACAGAAGCAGATGCATCACCACACCCAACTGGAGTGTGTGTGGGTCATCAAGGTGTGGATTTTGAGACTCCATGACACAAAGGCATTGATCTGTAGGGACTCCATTTGTGTCAAAATACCATGTTGGATAGAAAGCCAGAGAGCCCCTAGAATATGCAACTGCCACATGGAGATGGTGAACTGGAGGTGTGAAGCAGTTGCATCACCACACCCAACTGGAGTGTGTGTGGATCATCAAGGTGTGGCTTTTGAGACTACATAACACAAATGCATTGATATCTATGGACTCGATTTGTGTCAAACAACCATGTTGGTCAGAAAGCCCCTAGAATATGCAACTGCCACACGGATATGGGTGAACTAGTGTGACAAAAGCAGTTGCATCACGACACCCAACTAGAGTGTGTGTGGGTCATTAAGGTGTGGCTTTTGAGACTCCATAACAGAAATGCATTGATCTGTAGGGACTCCATTTGTGTCAAACAACCATGTTAGTCAGAATGCCCAGAGAGCCCCTAGAATATGCAACTGCCACATGGAGATGGGTGAACCAGTGTCATAGAAGTAGTTGCATCATTACAACTACCTTGAGTGTGTGTGGGTCATCAAGTTGTGGCTTTTCAGACTCCATAACACAAATGCATTGATTTGTAGGGACTCCGTTTGTGTCAAAGAACCATGGTGGTCAGAAAGCCGAGAGAGCCCCTAGAATATGCAACTGCCACATGGAGATGGGTTTACGAGTGTGACAGAAGAAGTTGCATCACCACACCCAACTTGAGTGTGTGTGGGTCATAAAGGTGTGGCTATTGAGACTCCATAACACAAATGCATTGATCTATAGGGACTCCATTTGTGTCAAATAACCACGTTGGATAGAAAGCCCAGAGAGCCCCTAGAATATGCAACTGCTACATGGAGATGGTGAACCTGCAGTGTGACAGAAGCAGTTGCATCACCACACCCAACTGGAGTGTGTGTGGATCATCAAGGTGTGGCTTTTGAGACTACGTAACACAAATGCATTGATATCTAGGGACTCCATTTGTGTCAAACAACCATGTTGGACAGAAATCCTAGAGAGCCCCTAGAATATGCAACTACCACATGGAGATGGTGAACCTGCAGTGTGACAGAAGCAGTTGCATCACCACACCCAACTAGAGTGTATGTGGCTCATCAAGGTCTGGATTTTGAGACTACATAACACAAATGCATTGATCTCTAGGGACTCCATTTGTGTCAAACAACCATGTTGGACAGAAAGCCCAGAGAGCCCCTAGAATATGCAACTGTCACAAGGAGATGGGTGAACCACTGTGATAGAAGCAGTTGCATCACACACCCAACTTGAGTGTGTGCGGGTCATCAAGGTGTGGCTTTTCAGACTCCATAACACAAATGTATTGATTTGTAGGGACTCCATTTGTGTCAAACAACCATGGTGGTCAGAAAACCCAGAGAGCCCCTAGAATATGCAACTGTCACATGGAGATGGGTGAACTAGTGTGACAGAAGCAGTTGCATCACCACACCCAACTTGAGTGTGTGTGGGTCATCAAGGTGTGGCTTTTGAGACTCCATAACAGAAATGCATTGATCTGTAGGGACTCCATTTGTGTCAAACAACCATGTTGGACAGAAAGCCCAGAGAGCCCCTAAATATGCAACTGCCACATGGAGATGGTGAACATGTAGTGTGACAGAAGCAGTTACATCACCACACCCGACTGGAGTGTGTGTAGATCATCAAGGTGTGGCTTTTGAGACTACATAACTCAAATGTATTGATATCAAGGGAATCTATCTGTGTCAAACAACCATGTTGGACAGAAAGCTTAGAGAGCCCCTAGAATATGCAACTACCACATGGAGATGGTGAACCTGCAGTGTGACAGAAGCAGTTGCATCACCACACCCAACTAGAGTGTGTGTGGATCATCAAGGTGTGGCTTTTGAGACTACATAACACAAATGCATTGATATCTAGGGACTCCATCGGTGTCAAACAACCATGTTGGACAGAAAGCCCAGAGAGCCCCTAGAATATGCAACTGCCACATGGAGATGGGTGAACCAGTGTGACAGAAGCAGTTGCATCATCACACCCAACTGGAGTGTGTGTGGGTCATAAAGGTGTGGCTTTTGAGACTCCATAACACAAATGCATTGATCCGTAGGGACACCATTTGTGTCAAATAACCACGTTGGATAGAAAGTCCAGAGAGCACCTAGAATATGCAACTGCCACATGGAGATGGTGAACCTGCAGTGTGACAGAAGCACTTGCATCACCACACCCAACTGGAGTGTGTGTGGATTATCAAGGTGTGGCTTTTGAGACTACATAAGACAAATGCATTGATATCTATGGACTCCATTTGTCTCAAACAACCATGTTGGACAGAAACCCGAGAGAGCCCCTAGAATATGCAACTGCCACATGGCGATGGTGAACCTGCAATGTGACAGAAGCAGTTGCATCACCACACCCAACTAGAGTGTATGTGGCTCATCAAGGTGTGGCTTTTGAGACTACATAACACAAATGCATTGATCTCTAGGGATTCCATTTGTGTCAAACAACCATGTTGGACAGAAAGCTCAGAGTGCCCCTAGAATATGCAACTGCCACAAGGAGATAGGTGAACCAGTGTGATTGAAGCAGTTGCATCACCACACCCAACTAGAGTGTGGGTGGGTCATCAAGGTGTGGATTTTGAGACTCCATGACACAAATGCATTGATCTGTAGAGACTCCATTTGTGTCAAACAACCATGTTGGACAGAAAGCCAGAGAGCCCCTAGAATATGCAACTGCCACATGGAGATGGTGAACCTGCAGTGTGACAGAAGCAGTTGCATCACCACACCCAACTTGAGTGTGTGTGGATCATCAAGCTGTGGCTTTTGAGACTACATAACACAAATGCATTGATATCTAGGGACTCCATTTGTGTCAAACAACCATGTTGGTCAGAAAGCCCAAAGAGCCCTTAGAATATGCAACTGCCACATGGATATGGGTGAACCAGTGTGACAGAAGCAGTTGCATCACTACACCCAACTAGAGTGTGTGTGGGTCATTAAGGTGTCACTTTTGAGACTCCATAACACAAATGCATTGATCTGTAGAAACTCCATTTGTGTCAAACAACCATGTTGGTCATAATGCCCAGAGAGCCCCTAGAATATGCAACTGCCACATGGAGATGGGTGAACTAGTTTGATAGAAGCAGTTGCATCACCACACCCAACTTGAGTGTGTGTGGGTCATAAAGGTGTGGCTTTTGAGACTCCATAACACAAATGCATTGATCTGTAGGGACTCCATTTGTGTCAAATAACCACGTTGGATAGAAAGCCCAGAGAGCCCCTAGAATATGCAACTGCCACATGGAGATGGTAAACCTGGAGTGTGACAGAAGCACTTGCATCACCACACCCAACTGGAGTGCGTGTGGATCATCAAGGTTTGGCTTTTGAGACTACATAACACAAATGCATTGATATTTAGGGACTCCATTTGTGTCAAACAACCATGTTGGACACAAAGCCTAGAGAGCCCTTAGAATATGCAACTGCCACATGGAGATGGTGAACCTGCAGTGTGATAGAAGCAGTTGCATCACCACACCCAACTAGAGTGTATGTGGCTCATCAAGGTGTGGCTTTTGAGACTACATAACACAAATGCATTGATATCTAGGGACTCCATTTGTGTGAAACAACCATGTTGGTCAGAAAGCCCAGAGAGCCCCTAGAATATGCAACTGCCACATGGATATGGGTGAACTAGTGTGACAGAAGCAGTTGCATCACCACACCAAACTAGAGTGTGTGTGGGTCATTAAGGTGTGGATTTTGAGACTCCATAACACAAATGCATTGATCTGTAGGGACTCCATTGTGTGAAACAACCATGTTGGTCAGAATGCCCAAAGAGATCCTAGAAAATGCAACTCCCACATGGAGATGGGTGAACCAGTGTGATAGAAGCAGTTGCATCACCACAACCAACTTGAATGTGTGTGGGTCATCAAGGTATGGCTTTTCAGACTCCATAACACAAATGCATTGACTTGTAGTTACTCCGTTTGTGTCACACAACCATGGTGGTCAGAAAGCCCAGAGAGCCCCTAGAATATGCAACTGCCACATGGAGATGGGTGAACGAGTGTGACAGAAGCAGCTGCGTCACCACACCCAACTGGAGTGTGTGTGGGTCATAAAGGTGTCGCTTTTGAGACTCCATAACACAAATGCATTGATCTGTAGGGACTCCATTTGTGTCAAATAACCACGTTGGATAGAAAGCCCAGAGAGCCCCTAGAATATGCAACTGCGACATGGAGATGGTGAACCTGCAGTGTGACAGAAGCAGTTGCATCACCACAACTACCTGGATTGTGTGTGGATCATCAAGGTGTGACTTTTGAGACTATATAACACAAATGAATTGATATCTAGGGACTCCATTTGTGTCAAACAAACATGTTGGACAGAAAGCCTAGAGATCCCCTAGAATATGCAACTGCCACATGGAGATGGTGAACCTTCAGTGCGATAGAAGAAGTTGCATCACCACACCCAACTAGAGTGTATGTGGCTCATCAAGGTGTGGATTTTGAGACTACATAACACAAATGCATTGATCTCTAGGGACTCCATTTGTGACAAACAACCATGTTGGACAGAAAGCCCAGAGAGCCCCTAGAATATGCAACTGTCACATGGAGATGGGTGAACCACTGTGATAGAAGCAGTTGCATCACCATACCCAACTTGAGTGTGTGGGGTCATCAAGCTGTGGCTTTTCAGACTCCATAACACAAATGTATTAATTTGTTGGGACTCCATTTGTGTCAAACAACCATGGTGGTCAGAAAGCCGGGAGAGCCCCTAAATATGCAACTGCCACATGGAGATGGTGAACCTGCAGCGTGACAGAAGCAGTTGCATCACCACACCCAACTTGAGTGTGTGTGGGTCATCAAGGTGTGGCTTTTGAGACTCCATAACAGAAATGCATTGATCTGTAGTGACTCCATTTATGTCAAACAACCATGTTGGACAGAAAGCCGGGAGAGCCCCTAAATATGCAACTGCCACATGGAGATGGTGAACCTGCAGCGTGACAGAAGCAGTTGCATCACCACACCCAACTGGAGTGTGTGTGGATCATCAAGGTGTGGCTTTTTAGACTACATAACACAAATGCATTGATATCTAGGGAGTCCATTTGTGTCAAACAACCATGTTGGACAGAAAGCCCAGAGAGCCCCTAGAATATGCAACTGCCACATGGAGATGGTGAACCTGCAGTGTGACAGAAGCAGTTGCATCACCACACCCAACTGGAGTGTATGTGGCTCATCAAGGTGTGGCTTTTGAGACTACATAACACAAATGCATTGATCTCTAGGGACTCCATTTGTGTCAAACAACAATGTTGGACAAAAAGCCTAGAGGGCCCCTAGAATGTGCAAGTGCCACATGGAGATGGGTGAACTAGGGTGACAGAAGCAGTTGCATCACCACACCCAACTTGAGTGTGTGTGGGTCATGAAGGTGTGGATTTTTAGATTCCATAACACAAATGCATTGATTTGTAGGGACTCCATTTGTGTCAAACAACCATGGTGGTCAGAAAGCCCAGAGAGCCCCTAGAATATGCAACTGCCACATGGAGATGGGTGAACCAGTGTGACAGAAGCAGTTGCATCACCACACCCAACTTGAGCGTGTGGGTAATCAAGGTGTGGATTTTGAGACTCCATAACACAAAAGCATTGATCTGTAGGGACTCCATTTGTGTCAAACAACCATGTTGGACAGAAATACCAGAGAGCCCCTAGAATATGCAACTGCCACATGGAGATGGTGAACTGCGATTGTAATGAAGCAGTTGCATCACCACACCCAACTAGAGTGTGTGTGGATCATCAAGGTGTGACTTTTGAGACTACATAACACAAATGCATTGATATCTAGGGACTCCATTTGTGTCAAACAACCATGTTGGACAGAAAACCAAGAGAGCCCCTAGAATATGCAACTGCCACATGGAGATGGTGAACGTGCAGTGTGACAAAAGCAGTTGCATCACCACACCCAACTGGAGTGTGTGTATAATCAAGGTGTGACTTTTGAGACTACATAACACAAATGCATTGATATCTAGGGACTCCATTTGTGTAAAATAACCATGTTGGATAGCAAACCCAAAGAGCCCCTAGAATATGCAACTGCCACATGGAGATGGTGAACCTGAAGTGTGATAGAAGCAGTTGCATCACCACACCCAAGTTGAGTGTGTGTGGATCATCAAGGTGTGGATTTTGAGACTACATAACTCAAATGCATTGATATATAGGGACTCCATTTGTGTCAAACAACCATGGTGGATAGAAATCCTAGAGAGCCCCTTGAATATGCAACTGCCACATGGAGATGGTGAATCCGCAGTGTGACAGAAGCAGTTGCATCACCACACCCAACTGGAGTTTGTGTGGATCATCAAGGTGTGGATTTTGAGACTACATAACACAAATACATTGATCTCTAGGGACTCCATTTGTGTCAAACAACCATGTTGGACAGAAAGCCCAGAGAGCCCCTAGAATATGCAACTGCCACATGGGGATGGGTGAACCAGTGTGATAGAAGTACTTGCATCACCACACCCAACTGGAGTGTGTGTGGGTCATCAAGGTGTGGCTTTTGGGACACCATAACACAAATGCATTGATCTATAGGGACTCAAATTGTGTCAAACAACCATGTTGGTCAGAAAGCTCAGAGAGCCCCTAAAATATGCAACTTCCACATGGAGATGGTGAACCTGTAGTGTGACTGAAGTAGTTGCATCACCACACCCAACTTGAGTGTATGGGTCATCAAGGTGTGGCTTTTGAGACTCCATAACACAAATGGATTGACATATAGGGACTCCATTTGTGTCAAACAACCATGGTGGTCAGAAATCCCAGTGATCCCCTAGAATATGCAACTTCCACATGGAGATGGTGAAGCTAGAGTGCGACAGAAGCAGTTGCATCACCACACCCAATTGGAGTGTATGTGGCTCATCAAGGTGTGGCTTTTGAGACTACATAACACAAATGCATTGATCTCTAGGGACTCCACTTGTGTCAAACAACCATGTTGGACAAAAATCCCAGAGAGCCCCTAGAATATGCAACTGCCACATGGAGATGGGCGAACCACTGTGATAGAAGAAGTTGCATCACCACAACCAACTTGAGTGTGTGTGGGTCATTAAGGTGTGGATTTTGAGACTCCATAACACAAATGCATTGATCTGTTGGGACTCCATTCATGTCAAATAACCATATTAGATAGAAAGCCAGAGAGCACCTAGAATATGCAACTTCCACATGGAGATGGTGAACCTGAAGTGTGACAGAAGCAGTTGCATCACCACACCGAACTAGAGTGTGTGTGGATCATCAAGGTGTGGATTTTGAGACTACATAAAACAAATGCATGGATATCTAGGGACTCCATTTGTGTCAAACAACCATGTTGGATAGAAAGCCTAGAGAGCCCCTAGAATATGCAACTACCACATGGAGATGGTGAACCAGTGTGACAGAAGCAGTTGCATCACCACACCCAACTTGAGCGTGTGGGTAATCAAGGTGTGGATTTTGAGACTCCATAACACAAAAGCATTGATCTGTAGGGACTCCATTTGTGTCAAACAACCATGTTGGACAGAAATCCCAGAGAGCCCCTAGAATATGCAACTGCCACATGGAGATGGTGAACCTGCAGTGTGACAGAAGCAGTTGCATCACCACACCCAACTAGAGTGTGTGTGGATCATCAAGGTGTGACTTTTGAGACTACATAACACAAATGCATTGATATCTAGGGACTCCATTTGTGTCAAACAACCATGTTGGACAGAAAACCAAGAGAGCCCCTAGAATATGCAACTGCCACATGGAGATGGTGAACGTGCAGTGTGACAAAAGCAGTTGCATCACCACACCCAACTGGAGTGTGTGTATAATCAAGGTGTGACTTTTGAGACTACATAACACAAATGCATTGATATCTAGGGACTCCATTTGTGTAAAACAACCATGTTGGATAGCAAACCCAAAGAGCCCCTAGAATATGCAACTGCCACATGGAGATGGTGTACCTGAAGTGTGATAGAAGAAGTTGCATCACCACACCCAAGTTGAGTGTGTGTGGATCATCAAGGTGTGGATTTTGAGACTACATAACTCAAATGCATTGATATATAGGGACTCCATTTGTGTCAAACAACCATGTTGGACAGAAATCCCAGAGAGCCCCTAGAATATGCAACTGCCACATGGAGATGGTGAACCTGTAGTGTGACAGAAGCAGTTGCATCACCACACCCAACTGGAGTGTGTGTGGATCATCAAGGTGTGGCTTTTGAGACTACATAACACAAATGCATTGATCTCTAGGGACTCCATTTGTGTCAAACAACCATGTTGGACAGAAAGTCCAGAGAGCCCCTAGAATATGCAACTGCCACATGGGGATGGGTGAACCAGTGTGATAGAAGTACTTGCATCACCACACCCAACTGGAGTGTGTGTGGGTCATCAAGGTGTGGCTTTTGAGACTACATAACACAAATGCATTGATCTATAGGGACTCAAATTGTGTCAAACAACCATGTTGGTCAGAAAGCTCAGAGAGCCCCTAAAATATGCAACTTCCACATGGAGATGGTGAACCTGTAGTGTGACTGAAGTAGTTGCATCACCACACCCAACTTGAGTGTATGGGTCATCAAGGTGTGGCTTTTGAGACTCCATAACACAAATGGATTGACATATAGGGACTCCATTTGTGTCAAACAACCATGGTGGTCAGAAATCCCAGAGATCCCCTAGAATATGCAACTTCCACATAGAGATGGTGAACCTAGAGTGCGACAGAAGCAGTTGCATCACCACACCCAATTGGAGTGTATGTGGCTCATCAAGGTGTGGCTTTTGAGACTACATAACACAAATGCATTGATCTCTAGGGACTCCACTTGTGTCAAACAACCATGTTGGACAAAAATCCCAGAGAGCCCCTAGAATATGCAACTGCCACATGGAGATGGGCGAACCACTGTGATAGAAGAAGTTGCATCACCACAACCAACTTGAGTGTGTGTGGGTCATTAAGGTGTGGATTTTGAGACTCCATAACACAAATGCATTGATCTGTTGGGACTCCATTCGTGTCAAATAACCATGTTAGATAGAAAGCCAGAGAGCACCTAGAATATGCAACTTCCACATGGAGATGGTGAACCTGAAGTGTGACAGAAGCAGTTGCATCACCACACCGAACTAGAGTGTGTGTGGATCATCAAGGTGTGGCTTTTGAGACTACATAACACAAATGCATGGATATCTAGGGACTCCATTTGTGTCAAACAACCATGTTGGACAGAAAGCCTAGAGAGCCCCTAGAATATGCAACTGCCACATGGAGATGGTGAACCTGTAGTGTGATAGAAGCAGTTGCATCACCACACCCAACTGGAGTGTATGTGGCTCATCGTGGTGTGGCTTTTGAGACTACATAACACAAATGCATTGATCTCTAGGGACTCCATTTGTGTCAAATAACCATGTTGGACAGAAAGCCCAGAGAGCCCCTAGAATATTCAACTACCACATGGAGATGGGTGAACCACTGTGATAGAAGAAGTTGCATCACCACACCCAACTAGAGTGTGTGTGGGTCATCAAGGTGTGGATTTTCAGATTCCATAACACAAATGCATTGATATGTAGGTACTCCATTTGTGTCAAACAACCCTGGTGGTCAGAAAGCCCAGAGAGCTCCTAGAATATGCAACTGCCACATGGAGATGGGTGAACTAGTGTGACAGAAGCAGTTGCATCACCACACCCAACTTGAGTGTGTGTGGGTCATCAAGATGTGGCTTTTGAGACTCCATAACACAAATGCATTGATCTGTAGGGACTCCGTTTGTGTCAAACAACCATGTTGGACAGAAAGCCTAGAGAGCCCCTAGAATATGCAACTGCCACATGGAGATGGTGCACCTGCAGTGTGACAGAAGTAGTTGCATCACCACACCCAACTGGAGTGTGTGTGGATCATCAAGGTGTGGCTTTTGAGACTACATAACACAAATGCATTGAACTCTAGGGACACCATCTGATGTGGGTTTAGCTCATCAATGCCCATTGTTATGGACTTGAGTTTTGGAGAAGGAGGGAGAGCTAGAAGCATCAACTGGCTAGCAAACAAGCACACAGGGACACAAGGTTTACCCAGGTTCAGGCCTCGTAGAGGTCCTTACTCCTGCTTGTCTGCTCTTGGAATTAATAAAGTAATCGAAGATTAAAATGGTTCGTAGATGCAATCTGGCTAGGGTTGTGGAAACTAGGGTTGCGTGTATCCTCCTCGCCGCCCCTCCTGGCCTTTATATAGATAGGCCAGGTCTCATGTAGTAGGTCGAGTCGGTTATAGATTAGGGTTTGCCTTGCAAACTTTCTTTCATTAGACTTCTTCTTGTCTCGCAAGTTATTGAGAGTCCGTAGGCCACTCGAAATCTTTATTGGGCTGTGGCAACACCGTGGGCTTCCACCATATCTAGACCGTATATACCAAACTCGAGTACCGGCAGGGTATACCTATGTTACCATCTGTGTCAAACAACCATGTTGGACAGAAAGCCCAGAGAGCCCCTAGAATATGCAACTGCCACATGGAGATGGGTGAACCCGTGTGACAGAAGCAGTTGCATCACCACACCCAACTGGAGTGTGTGTGGGTCATCCAGGTCTGGCTTTTGAGACTCCATAACAAAAATGCATTGATCTGTAGGGACTCCATTTGTGTCAAACAACCATGTTGGATAGAAAGCCCAGAGAGCCCCTAGAATATGCAACTGCCACATGGAGATGCGTGAACCAGTGTGATAGAAGCAGTTGCATCACCACACCCAACTTGAGTGTGTGTGAGTCATCAAGGTGTGGCTTTTGAGACTCCATAACACAAATGCGTTGATCCGTAGGGACTCCATTTGTGTGAAACAACCATGGTGGTCAGAAATCCCACAGAGCCCCTAGAATATGCAACTGCCACATGGAGATGGGTGAACTAGTGTGACAGAAGCAGTTGCATCACCACACCCAACTGGAGTGTGTGTGGATCATCAAGGTGTGGCTTTTGAGACTACATAACACAAATGCATTGATACCTAGGGACTCCATTTGTGTCAAACAACCATGTTGGACAGAAAGCCCAGAGAGCCCATGGAATATGCAAGTGCCACATGGAGATGGTGAACCTGTAGTGTGACAGAAGCAGTTGCATCACCACACCCAACTGGTGTGTATGTGGCTCATCAAGTTGTGGCTTTTGAGACTACATAACTCAAATGTATTGATCTCTAGGGACTCCATTTGTGTCAAACAACCATGTTGGACAGAAATCCTAGAGAGCCCCTAGAATATGCAACTGCCACATGGAGATGGTGAACCTGCAGTGTGACAGAAGCAGTTGCATCACCACACGCAACTGGAGTGTATGTGGCTCATCAAGGTGTGGCTTTTGAGACTACATAACACAAATGCATTGATCTCTAGGGACTCCACTTGTGTTTAAACAACCATGTTGGACAGAAAGCCCAAAGAGCCCCTAGAATATGCAACTGCCACATGGAGATGGGTGAACCACTGTGATAGAAGCAGTTGCATCACCGCACCCAACTTGAGTGCGTGTGGGTCATCAAGGTGTGGCTTTTCAGACTCCATAACACAAATGAATTGATTTGTAGGGACTCCATTTGTGTCAAACAACCATGGTGGTCAGAAAGCCCAGAGAGCCCCTAGAATATGCAACTACCAGATGGAGATGGGTGAACCAGTGTGACAGAAGCAGTTGCATCACCACACCCAACTTGAGTGTGTGTGGGTCATCAAGGTGTGGATTTTGAGACTCCATAAAACAAATGCATTGATCTGTAGGGACTCCATTTGTGTCAAACAACCATGTTGGACAGAAAGCCCAGAGATCCCCTAGAATATGCAACTGCAACATGAAGATGGTGAACCTGCAGTGTGACAGAAGCAGTTGCATCACCACACCCAACTGAAGTGTGTGTGGATCATCAAGGTGTGGGTTTTGAGACTACATAACTCAAATGCATTGATATCTAGGGACTCCATTTGTGTCAAACAACCATGTTGGACAGAAAGCATAGAGAGCCCCTAGAATATGCAACTGCCACATGGAGATGGTGAACCTGCAGTGTGACAGAAGCAGTTGCATCACCACACCCAACTAGAGTGTGTGTGTGGATCATCAAGGTGTGGCTTTTGAGACTACATAACACAAATTCATTGATCTCTAGGGACTCAATTTTTGTCAAACAACCATGTTGGACAGAAATACCAGAGAGCCCCTAGAATATGCAACTGCGACATGGAGATGGGTGAACCAGTGTGACAGAAGCAGTTGCATCGCCACACCCACCTGGAGTGTGTGTGGGTCATCAAGGTGTGGCTTTTGAGACTCCCTAACACAAATGCATTGATATATAGGGACTAAAATTGTGTCAAACAACCATGTTGGTCAGAAAGCTCATAGAGCCCCTAAAATATGCAACTTCCACATGGAGATGGATGAACCACTGTGATAGAAGCAGTTGCATCACCACACCCAACTTGAGTGTGTGTGGGTCATCAAGGTGTGGCTTTTCAGACTCCATAACACAAATGCATTGATTTGTAGGGACTCCATTTGTGTCAAACAACCATGGTGGTCAGAAAGCACAGAGAGCCCCTACAATATGCAACTACCACATGGAGATGGGTGAACCAGTGTGACAGAAGCAGTTGCATCACCACACCCAATTTGAGTGTGTGTGGGTCATCAAGGTGTGGCTTTTGAGACTCCATAACACAAATGCATTGATCTGTAGGGACTCCATTTGTGTCAAACAACCATGTTGGACAGAAAGCCCAGAGAGCCCCTACAATATGCAACTTCAACATGAAGATGGTGAACCTGCAGTGTGACAGAAGCAGTTGCATCACCACACCCAACTAGTGTGTGTGTGGATCATCAAGGTGTGTATTTTGAGACAACATAACTCAAATGCATTGATATCTAGGTACTCCATTTGTGTCAAACAACCATGTTGGACAGAAAGCCCAGAGAGCCCCTAGAATATGCAACTTCCACATGGAGATGGTGAACCTGCAGTGTGACTAAAGCAGTTGCATCACCACACCCAACTTGAGTGTATGGGTCATCAAGGTGTGGCTTTTGAGACTCCATAACACAAATGCACTGACCTATAGGGACTCCATTTGTGTCAAACAACCATGGTGGTCAGAAAGCCTAGAGATCCCCTAGAATATGCAACTGCCACATGGAGATGGTGAACCTGCAGTGTGACAGAAGCAGTTGCATCACCACACCCAACTGGAGTGTATGTGGCTCATCAAGGTGTAGCTTTTGAGACTACATAACACAAATGCATTGATCTCTAGGGACTCCACTTGTGTCAAACAACCATGTTGGACATAAAGCCCAGAGAGCCCCTATAATATGCAACTGCCACATTGAGATGGGTGAACCACTGTGATAGAAGCAGTTGCATCACCACACCCAACTTGAGTGTGAGTGGGTCATCAAGGTGTGGCTTTTCAGACTCGATAACACAAATGCATTGATCTGTAGGGACTCTATTTGTGTCAAAAAACCATGGTGGTCAGAAAGCCTAGAGAGCCCCTAGAATATGCAACTACCACATGGAGATGGGTGAACTAGTGTGACAGAAGCAGTTGCATCACCACACCCATCATGAGTGTGTGTGGGTCATCAAGGTGTGGCTTTTGAGACTCCATAACACAAATGCATGATATGTAGGGACTCCATTTGTGTCAAACAACCATGTTGGACAGAAAGCCAGAGAGCCCCTAGAATATGCAACTTCCACAAGGAGATGGTGAACCTGCAGTGTGACAGAAGTAGTTGCATCACCACACCCAACTGGAGTGTGTGTGGATCATCAAGGTGTGGCTTTTGATACTACATAACACAAATGCATTGATCTGTAGGGACTCCATTTGTGTCAAACAACCATGTTCGACAGAAATCCCATAGAGCCCCTAGAATATGCAACTGCCACATGGAGATGGGTGAACCAGTGTGACAGAACAATTGCATCACCACACCCAACTGGAGTGTGTGTGGATCATCAAAGTGTGGCTTTTGAGACTACATAACACAAATGCAGTAATATCTGGGGACTCCATTTGTGTCAAACAACCATGTTGGTCAGAAAGCCTAGAGAGCCCCTAGAATATGCAATTGCCACATGGAGATGGGTGAACTAGTCTGACAGAAGTAGTTGCATCACCACACCCACAAGTATAGGATCGTGTGTAGGGTCATCAAAGACCCAACAAGGAGATAAATGTAGGATAATATTCTATCAACCACTGATAATACAACTCGCACACTAAACGTTTGCATTATTTAGGAAATGAAACTAAAGCAACAATACGAGTAATAGAGATAGCTTTGCATGATAATAAATAACAAGAAAGTAAAGCTAGCTGCTGCAGCAATAAAATACACTAAACTAACAGAACCATGAGTGTGGAATAGTGGTGGTAATTGTGGTGGCTTTGTCCAAGTTTAAATAGCGAATAGATCGGTTCATTGTCTTGATGCAGTTTTCTATGTGGAGAGGCTAAATATACATGCGCTTCACTACTTGGAATTACATGTACTATATGATTGGATTGTTAGCAAACATCCTAAGTACTAACAATGCATTAAGGTTTCCCCAACAATAGCCTTAAGTTTAATGGTCCTCTTACTCCCATACGTGCAACGTTCTGGTTCGCGTCCTCAGGTTTCTGTCACTCCGTCAGAACTCCCCCTTCCTTTTACACATACTACAAACCCTATGATGTTTAATCCATGCAGCACAAATATAATGGACACCAAAGGACTGTACCATATCAACATACAACTCTAATGAACCAAATTTCAACCATTCAATCTAAGAACAAAGAAACTACAAACATGACATAGATCATAGGATTATAACATAGCATCAAACACCATGTTTACATAGGACGGTACAGAGGTGTGTGGGAGGATGAACCACTGCATACTAGGAGGATTAGGTGATGGAGATGGCGGTGAAGATGGTGAAGAGAGGCGGCGGCTGGGGACTCCTTCCTCTGCGGTATCATGGGGAGCACCGCCTTAGCCCCTTCCTTCATGGTCTTGAGCCCTCCCCATGGAGATGGGATCCATGGGGAGGCAAAAACGTGGCTTTGGTGGCTGCAAATTCGTGGGTGGAGGTGAATTAGGTTTCCTCCTTTATATAGCTTCTCGATTCCCGTCACCCCATCTTGGGCTTCAGTAAATCAGGCCGTTTGGACTCAGAATCAGCTAAATTTTATGTCCAGAACGTTTGTCGCAAATTTCCAACAACTTTGTAGTTGAAGAGTTTTCCGTTTGATGCCGTCCTCGACCCAAACGTGACCATCTTCAAAAGAGTTCTGAGACAGATTTCTGGAAAAATCCCAATTTGACTCAACAAGGTTTCCACTTGTATTCTTGGTAATTCCTACACCAAAGTGTAAAACAAGAACATTGTGCACTTTTGCAACTATTAGTAGGTTAGTCCAAATAAATCATAAACTTTATACAAAAGGAGTGTCAAAAGCATATTATTAGCATAAAACCATCAATTATAGATGGTGAACCTATGTGACAAGGCAGCTGCATCACAACACAATCTTGATCATCATTGTGTAAAAGTATTGATAGCTAAGTTAAGATACTCTAAACATGAATCATGAAAAATAGAGGTTCTAACAATAAGACCTTAACAACTATGTTACTTGTGAAAATGCTGCAAACAAAATTCATAATTAACAATGCTTTGCCAAGACATTTGTTGTTTCACATAAAAGCATAATGAATGGTATTCATCTTGTCCCTGTATAGTATAGAAAACATAAATGCAAGGACACCTTCAAAGTTCATAGGGCGGCTGAATCTGAAATAGTTTAGGAATAAGCAATATCAAAGTTATGCATCAATCAACAGAATCTTGGAATTAATGCACATAGAACTAGAATGACAACTTCTGCTCTCTTAATTTGGTGCATAAAAGATAGGGTGGAACTCAATATAAAATTGGAAGAAAGGCCTTCATAGAAGGAAGCGAGGATTCAGAAGTCTTATAAGGCTTCCAAAAATTATGGTACTTATTAGCTTTTCAGCTCTCATTGCCCCTATCCATAAGCATCTTGAAGTGATTAAGGTTAAAAGTGAACAAACTATAGGTATATGCTTGACAAAGTATAAGTTGGAAATATCATGTCCCTTGAATCTGATAGCCATCACTCATGCTACTCAAAGTTTAGTTACGGTGAAAGTTCTTGTCATAGTAAGGAGTACATATGTGTCATAGAGAACACGCCAGCAGGGTACCTTGCCCGATGATCGGGAAGAATCCCCCATATCAAAATGACAAGGCAAGCAGACAACAAGCATATCAGCAATCTTCTTATTTACCATGGGAAAATGGTGTTTTCTCTCTCTCTTTCCCTATTTTTCTCATCTCTTTTTTTCTCAATATCTATCTCTTTTTTCCTAAGAAGAATGCTTCCTTAGATTGCTCATTATAACTTATGCTACTGGGTTTCCCACCATGATTAGGCATGGATTAGACCCAGGTCGACCCGATTGATTTCTCTAACACACATACATAACTCCATGGACTTACAAGCTCCTTTCATTTCACCACTTGACGACATCCATAGACAAAGGCATGATATCTGACTAGGTACAATGTACTGCCAAAGTGCAATGTTGAAAGCATTCCCCATGACAAGCGGGGTTACCTGCTAATCCCCAACTTTATATAAGTGCAAGCATATACAAGCAAAGATGACACAATGGTTCAAGTTTATTAGGGGCAAGAAAAGGAAGTAAAGTGTGCCATCAAGTTAAGTGAAGCTTTAATCACTAGTTTCTCATAACAAGTTGAATTAGGAAGGTGAAAAGCATGAATATACTTGGAATAGCAAATGCTAATAGAGTGAGTATGGTGGACTCTTTGGGATAACTTGGTTTTATTTGGAGTTAGATGCATGAGTGCCACTCATACTTGGTTATGGAGGCTAGCAAAAAGACTAGGACCAACCAACTAAAAGAGCAATAATGGACATAATCATAATAGCGACAAAAATCATTAATTAAAACATAAAGTGATATTACATGTCAAAACTAAAGGATCATACAAAAGGCTATGGTGACTTGGGATAGTCATAACATGGTGAGCATCGCGCCTAAGTCAAGTGACCCCAAATAAAAGCATCAAAAGAATACCACAATACTATGCTTTTAATATGCTAAAACAACATGATTCTTTCAAGGAACATTAAGCAATCTCAATTGTTTTATAACATGTATCATGCTACAGCAAAAATCACTAAGCATAAATCCAAAAACAATATCAAGCATGACATGACAAAGCACAAGCCACCGTAAGTAGCAGATCCTATTACCACTTAAGCATGAACTTTCCTACTCTTTTCCAATCAAACCACTTATTTGAAAACTAATGTATGAAGAGGGGGATCCAGAAAACCAATTTTATTCAAGCAAACTAAGCAAACCAGAAAATGGAAACCAAAAACAAAATGAAAGGCGCTCTAAGAACAACAAAATTGTGCATGAAACAATAAAAATGAAGTGTTTGGAAGAACCTGAGATTTTATTGATGAAGGATACCTTAGAGCATACCTTGCTTTGACAACTGTACTTCTTGGATATTTCTTGGGGTGACACGGTGTAGAATCCCCAAGCTTGAGATTTAGTCCATTCTTCATCTCATTATATCATTCTTTCCTTAACACTAAATTTTTTCATCGCCACCAAAACTTCACATAGTCTTCATTAGCAACATTAGTGTACTCAAAGATAATAAGTCTTTGGGTTCAGTTTCAACACCAATAAAACTTCCATTAAACACACAAGCTACTGTAGCACTTCCCTTAAAAGCTCAATTCCCCAAAGAAGAACCAAAAAAGGAATCAACAAGAAGCTGAAATGCAAATAATGGCAGAAATCTGTCAAAGCAGACCAGCAGATAGAAACCAATTTTTCGAAGACCTATGTTGCTCAAATCAAAAAGTGTTGAACTCAAGAAAGTTGGATAACAACCTGGGGCAGAAGCTCAAAACATTACAGCTCAAATCAACATACATAGATTTTACACGAATTTTTACAGCGAAGCACAAAAATCTGTTTGGAGACATGACAACTTTCCCAAAAGCATTACTTCTCTCTCATTAGAGGTTACTCTTGGCACAAAAAGCAAATAAGAAGGATAAGGAGGTTATTACTGAAGCAATAACTTCCAAGACTCAACTAAAACTTTTGTGTTATCTCCCAATAAGTACTTTTCTTTAATGCCTTTAAGTTAGGCATAGGATCAAGATTCAAATATTTCGAATGAATAAGCATTAAGATCAATACCAGAAATATCTTTGTTTTCAAGGCTTCATGCATTCCTAGTTTTAACTGAAAATCTTCCATGGAAAGATTTGTTTGGTTTCATAGGCATAAACACACGTGTTCAAGGTGGACCCACTTAACCATTACTCATCTTTCCAATCACTTTCCTTTTGAAAACATTTTAGGTAACAAGTACAACTAATTTTTTGTAATTAATTACCTATCCATACTAAGATGAGAACAACTGAAAACTGAAAGTAAAACCTACTTAGAGATAAAGCAAACAAGTGCACACAAGAATATTCACCCACACGCTATTGCTCCCCGGCAGCGCAAAAGGTCTTGATAACCCACAAGTATAGGGGATCGTGTAGCCTTTTCGATAAGTAGAGTGTGAACCCAACAAGGAGATAAATGTAGGATAAATATTCTCTCAAGTTCTATCAACCACTGATACAACTCTCAGCACACTAAGCGTTTGCATTATCTAGAAATAAAACTAGAGCAACAATACGAGTAATAGAATAACTTTGCATGATAATAAATAACAAGAAAGTAAAGCTAGTTGCTGCAGCATAAAATACACTAAACTAACAGAACCATGAGTGTGTAATAGTGGTGGTAATTGTGGTGGCTTTGTCCAAGTTTAAATAGCGAATAGATCAGGTTCATTATCTTGATGCAGTTTTTATGTGAGAGAGGCTAAATATACATGCGCTTCACTACTTGAAATTACATGTACTATATGATTGGATTGTTAGCAAACATACGTATGTACTAATCAATGCATTAAGCTTTCCCCAACCATAGCCTTAAGTTTAATGGTCCTCTTACTCCCATACGTGCAATGTTCCGGTTCGCGTCCTCAGGTTTACATCACTCGGTAGAACTCCCCTTCCTTTTACACATACTACAAACCCTATGATGTTTAATCCATGCGGCGCACAAATATAATGGACACCAAAGGACTGTACCATATCAACAGACAACTCTAATGAACCAAAGTCGTTCAACCATTCAATCTAAGAACAAAGAAACTACGCAAACATGACATAGATCATAGGATTATAACTTGTAGCATCAAACACCATGTTTACATAGGACGGTACAGTAGTGTGTGGGAGGATGAACCACTGCATACTAGGAGGATTAGGTGATGGAGATGGCGGTGAAGATGGTGAAGAGGGCGGCGGCGTGTAGACTCCTTCCTGCTACGGTATCATGGGGAACACCCCTTAGCCCCCTTCCTTCATGGCTTCTTGGGAGCCCTCCCCCATGGAGATGGGATCCATGGGGGAGGCAAAAACGTGGCTTTGGTGGCTGCAAATTCGTGGGTGGAGGTTCCCTGGACGAATTAGGTTTCCTCCCTTTATATAGCTTCTCGGATTCCCATCACCCCATCTTGGGCTACAGTAGATCGGGCCTAAAAGGTCCATCTGGACTCAGAATCAGCTAAATTTTATGTCCAGAGCATTTGTCGCGAAATTTCCAACACCTTTGTAGTTGAAGAGTTTTCTGTTGTGTAGTCTTAGAGCTGAAACGTGACCATCTTCAAAAAGAGTTACGAGGCAGATTTTGGAAAAATCAATTTGACTCCAACAAGGTTTTCACTTGTATTCTTGGTAATTCCAACACACCAAAGTGTAAAAGAAGAACATTGTGCACTTTTGCAACTATTAGTAGGTTAGTCCAAATAAATCATAAACTTTATACAAAAAGGAGTGTCAAAAGCATATTATTAGCATAAAACCATCAAAAATTATAGATACGGTATGGATGGATCAATACCCACACCCAACTTGAGTGTGTGTGGGTCATCAAGGTGTGGCTTTTTAGACTACATAACCCAAATGCATTGATCTGTAGGGACTCCATTTGTGTCATACAACCATGTTGAATGAAAGCCCAAAGAGCCCCTAGAATATGCAGCTACCACATGGAGATGGTGAACTGCGGTGTGTGAGCCGGTTGCATCACCATACCCAACTTGAGTGTCTGTGGGCATCAAGGTGTGGCTTTTGAAACTATATAACACAAATGCATTAATCTATAATAAAACCTAAAAATCCTTGTGGCAAATCATAAAATCCCGTGTAGGACCCACTCGTCATCTTTGCTACTCACTTAACTCTCCCTCATCCGCACTCCTTTTACATTACTTTACTGCTCTGGTGACCACCAATTCCCCTTCCTCCCTGGCGACCACCAAATCCCCCCTCCCGGTGGCCAGTGTGTGCGATGGCAAGCTCACGGGTAAGGCTCCTCGAACTATGTCACGCATCTCTACTCTTTGGCGTCATGTTGATCTAGATCACACGTCTATGCTCTAGGTCAGGAGGCAGGTCTGAGCCCAGAGTAAACACTCGATCTTGGTCTGGGCCCCGTGTAAGCACTTCGATCTAGGTCTAGGCCCCAAGGTAAACACCACGATCTAGAGTACAGGCCCTAGGTAGTATGGCTTGTCGCAGGATTAGCAGGTTATGCGGCATTAAAGCTAGGGAGATACATGCGCAGGTTCTAAAATTGTTCCTACTAGCACTAAGTGTACACATCGCATCCCCATTCTATCATATAAATAGTCATCCTCAGACTTCTTAATGATCTTCAGATGGACCACAAGGTGCTGAACCCCAAAAATTTGGAAGTTATTGCGCAAAACATCATGGCGACGGCACCGAGGAATTGCAAGCGACACAATGTTCCATCTTATGATGAGGGTGAAACAACATGTAGCCAGAAAGCTGAAACCGAGGGACCTTACTAGAGGTTAGAGTCATCGACATTGGCTTAAAGTTATAGTCATTCTTATGCTGCTATAGATTACTTTCTAATATATTCTTTCTAGGTCCGGCGATGAAGGGCAGGGAGGACTTCGACGATTACTGCGTGTTTGGAAATGACATGGAATTGACTTCAAACCAAGATGCATATCTCAAAGCAATTTCAGGACACAAGCCACCTATACGCACTATGTGTGCAGATGAAAAAGTCAAATGTCTCATCAGGAAGGCCAGATGGTAAACTTCTAAGATTTGACTCTTTGAGGGCATGTTTGTTTCAAAGGAATAAATCCTACAAAATTCCTATGCATAACTTTCCTATACTACAATCCTATAGGATTTTCAAACAAGAGGTGAGACCTCTTGGAAAGATTCCTACTTGTTTATGACAACTATGACATATACCTAAACCCTATAAAATTACCTCGTTTTCCTACGGTGCATTTTCAAACAACTTATCTTGCTGATTCTGCATTTTTCATTCTGTAGGATGCTTCTTTGTCGAATCATTCTATTCCTACACTTTTCCTATCCAGTGTTTTACAAATCCTTTGAACCAAGCAGCCCTAAATCTACTTATGCACATTGAACTATACTTCAGCAACCTTTTATTCTTCACATCTAGTACTTTTTAGCAAGGTACAACAATGCCCACCTCAACATGTATGCATAGGTTGGAGATTCCTGTCATATTCGCAGATCATGTAGGACGTAAGTATGTTCAGTTCATCCAAGGCAGGAATGATGTTGCCCAAATGGTAAGCAATTGGTCAAAGGTTGTCGAGGCTGCTCGAATCAAAAAAGGGGATTTGGTCATCTTCACCTTCTTTGAGGAGCTCATGCAGCTTCATGTGTCATGTAGGCACGTGAAATGAGGGCACAATAGTACTGAGTTATGCAGGTTGGCTTCATGTGAACTCATAGTGGGTTTGGAACTGAATGTGGATCTGCAGGTCGTGTACTTGGTTTGGAACTCTTTGTGAATCTGGTTCTCTAGTTGGTTTGGAACTATATGTCAACCATGTTCTCTATATATTTGTAAGATTGTGTTCTATCTCCATGTTGCTATGTGTTGTGTTCATTGTTGTTGTAGTTTCATGTACTTTCACATTTTGCTTCTTCGTGTGATCGACAACATGTGTATAAGGAATATGAAGTAGTGCTATGTTTGAAACATAGTTGTCTTGTCCATTTGTTGCGGATTTTTAGTCAAAACATCAGTTTATTTATTGAAGGACTACTAATTTAGGACATTCTTATAAGAATGGAAAAGTAGTAGATCTGTAGGAAAAGAGTCTGCTGGTCCGTGGATTCTGAGCAGCTCGACCAACGGTGTGCTCATGATTCGAACCCTGGTCAAAATTCTGTTTTTATGCCATCTTTAATTTATACTAGATGGACCGACAGCTGGGCCCGACTAACACTCTGAGAACAACCCGTTAAACCCTGCCGTTCAAACCGAGCTGATAGGTGGGGTGCATGCGGATGGCGGTCATCGAAAAAACAAGCAGTCGACCAAAGGCCCTTGGCGAATTCGTGGCGATTTTATGCGGGACGAAATGTCGAACTGGGCTTCAGGGCCTTGAATGAAATCCGCGATGAATTTTTGTCGACAAAAACCTCGAACGTCATGGATACCCGGGTTGGAGGCCCTTCGAGTGCGTCACGACGAATTGTCCTAGAACGTCGGGCATCTATGACGGTTTTATCGTGTCATGAATAAAATGTCATGAATAAGTCCGATTCTTGTAGTGATAGGTGCAATCATATTCTCGTTGAAGCCCTTACTTTACAAAGTGAGGAATACAAACATAAAAAGGCTCAATAGGAGGATCTCAAGTTTTTTCCAATCTAGATTCACTCTTGACATGGAGCATTGAAGTTTTAATTGATCTTTTATAGATTGGCATAACTGACCTTGTGTTGCCTTGTATGAATATGTTATTTATTACTTTGGGCTTGTAGAGAAAATAAGGATATAAGGCATCGATCTTCTACATAAGATATTGTTATTTTGTTTTCAATTTTTTGCATCATTTAAGGTATTGAATCATGCCTCTTGAATATTATGTCCTTGTCCTTAATTCACGATCTTGCTCTAGGACGATCAAGATTCTAGCTTGGGGAAGTTAGCGGTTCAAAATTGAAGCATATTTAAGTATATAAATTATTCATATTGTCACTCATTACATGCTACATCTATCTACAACTATGTCTGTATGTATGAATACTAGTTCTCATTCATTTCCACATGTGCTTACAAATTATTAGTTTTATTATAATTTTATTACCTTTTTCTTGTCTTTGATTTGTGTGTAGATGCTATGAACAATCATGGATAAAAGAGCCAAGAGGATTCAATATGGAGGTAGTAGGCACGAGACTTAGCCATTTGATGGGAGGAAAAGTGGATTTTTCATCAACTGCAAATTAATATCAAAGGCTATGGTGTTCAGTCTCGATCCATACGAATCAACGGCAAACAACACCTCAAGGAGTTAGTTTGAAGAAATGGCGACCAAAAACACTACATAAATGCCGAGGGTATACGACCACTTGTATGAGCATTTTGCCCGTCTTGTCTTGACCCGTAGGCCCTTGAGCTCATTTTGACAAAGCAGAACAACATTTTGAAGGCCCAATGGACATATTAGGCCCCTAGATCCACGGTTAAATTGACTTCTAGATGCCTATTTAAAGAAAGTAGAATAGAGGGAGAATCCATCACGCCTTAGAGCATGACCACGCTGCTCACTTGCCTCTAACCTTCCACATAAGATCCACATCTCCACCATCAAGCAAGAGGAGGATAAGGAGGTGCCCCACCTTCACCGTGTCTTGTAGTTCATCATCATCTCCAACGGCGTCTCCATCTCTCTGTCTCGCTTGTCTTAGATCTTGTAATTGTAAGATTGAACATGGTTGTGATTTCATTAATATATTCATCTATGTTGTGTTGTTCACCCATGTTTGAGTGATTTATTAGGATCTAGGTAAAGGTTTGATCTAGTGCGCAAAGTTAGAATGTGTTTGTGATCCAAGTAGTCAATTACATGAGTCATGAAGATGAGTTCACGGGATCCTTAGTGCAGAAGTGTCGTTTGCCTGCATAAGTGGCACCTTGAGAATCATGCATAGTACACAGGTGTGACTGGTAATCAAGTGGGGCGTTTATTTGTTGAAGGAATCTCTTGTCGACAATGGATCACACATATATTCGCCCATCTAGTACTAATGAGTCCGAAGCCTAGAAACCCTCTCCCTCATTCCATTCAACCATCGAGCTACAACCCCTTTAGTTTAGTTCTTGTTCTATGTTACTTTCAGTCCTTTATTTACCTTGTTACTAGTTACTTTAAATCTCTTGTTTACTATTATTCTAGCAACTTATAGTGTAGAGTATTTCCAAACTCCGTTTTGGGTGCGAACGTGGCCGCATTGACAACGTGGTTGCGGGGTTGTGTTGTTGCCTTTTGCAAAGCTTCCAAGGGATGAACTTTATGAATAATATTTGCTGCTATAAATACTGCAATAGCCCTGTTATTGATCTGGGAAATCCAGGCATTAGAGGGCCTCAAGAGGTATCTAACCAGCCCTCCCATCATGAGTCGCTATGCGGTCCATAAGCCTCTATTGTTATGCGTGGCAGCCATTCCACAAACATCAAGCACTCATGGCTGAGTGAGAAGAACCCGGTCACTAAGGAGAAATCCAACTTCTTGAGCCCGAACCACTTGATGAGGGAGCAAAACCACCAGCACCACCAAGGCCCACGAACCTCATCGAGGAAGGGAACCTCACCAACTCTCTAGAAGAGAAACCTAGGTGTTCCACACAAGCCTCAGAGGAGCCAGCTTCAACATCTATGGAGATGGTTCTCGTGCGACACCCCATCTAATTAAATCGGAAGTGTTACGTGGCATGCTTAAGCTACACCATGTGCGAAGCTCCTCTACGCTCCCCAAGCCTCCTAGAATCCGTGCCACTACTTCGAGGCATCCCATCAAGGTGGTCACGGGTTTCCCTAGAGACAGTCCTGCATAACCCCAACATAAATAGCCGTGTAATAAGTGGGTGGGCCATTGAGTTGTAGCCCTTTGATATGACATCAACACCACCTCTACCATCATGAGCAAGGCCGTGGTAGATCTCGCCAGCAGTGGTGATCCCTTAGCGATGAGCTCACAGGAAGAATCCCAGCTGTTGAGAAAAGTAGCCCCTGAGTTCTATACCATGAACTTTGATGGTGCGTTCGCTCGGCAGGCAGCGTGACTAAGCGGTGCTCACCTCTAACAGGAGAAAAGCTCTATTACGTCGTGCAGCTCCGTTTCAAGGAAAAATACAAGTGCTCCAACAACATTGCCAAATCTGAGGGGTGTCCTCACCGAGCTTAGAGCTGAAATCACTCTTGGCATCAAGCATTGTCATTGAGGTGATTCCCAACTCCTTTTCAACTTCTCCAACAATAGATACAATCCCAAGGAGAAACACATGATGGCCTACTTTGAGGAGGTACACAAGCTCGAGAAGCGCTTCCTTGGAGCTGAATCACATCCTCATGGAGACAACTCAAAAGCTAACTTGAGATCGCTGCCCAGCATCACGGCATGAAACACAATACCCAGTGTCTTGAGGAAAGGCTCATGGCGCCATCGGCTACACCACCAAGCCAACAATGCACCTCTTGGCGGCGACTTCCACCGCCACAGCAGGTGCTCGGTTGGGAACACGCATGATGGTAATGACCCATCGAGCGCAACTGGATACGAGTTCAGGACTACTTGAAGAATGGCACCTCCCAATCATGATGCCAGGTAAAATGCATAGATATCCAAGCCGGAACTCTTGCATGGTGGATGGCGACCTGCACCGTAGGTGCTCCAACAGGGTTGCGCTATGGTGCGTCTCCGCAGAAGAAGGACATGCGCTCCTCGTTGACATCCATTCCGGTGAGTGTGGCCATCATTCCTCGTTGCACACCCTCGATAGCAAAGGTTTCGGCGATGGCTTTAACTGGCCAACAATGCTCCACGACGCCATTAAGCTCATCAGGTCTTGCAAGGCCTCCTAGTTCCACACCAAGCAAGTTCACTAGCCAGCGCAAGAACTATAAACCATCCCACTCTCGTGGCCTTTCGCGACATGGGCTGGACATCTGGGATGTTTCCCTACGCGGCAAGAACTACTTCTCTTGCATCGCCATTGACAAATTCACCAAGTGGACAGAAATGAAGCCTTCTCGCACCATACTGGCAAGGTTCGTTTTCAAATTCATCAAGGGGTTGGTGTGCCCCTTTGGTGTACCCAACTGCATCATCACTGACAATGGCACAAGGTTCACCAGCGTCTTGTTCAAGACATATTGTGCGAGCCTAGGCACCAACATCTACTATGCTTCTATCTCTCACCCGCGAAGCAATAGCCAAGCCAAGCACGCCAACACTGAGGTACTCACGGGTCGTAAGACCAAAAGCTTCAACAATCTCAAAGCCAGCGGCAAAGGCTGGATCTCATAATCCCGTTTGTGCTATGGTGATCCACTACAGACCACCAAGTCTACGGTGAAACACCCTTCTCCCTCGTTTATAGGAAGAAATGGTCCTTCTGCCATGCTCAAGCATGGGCCTCCTGATTATGTCCTTTAATGAGGCTGCAAGATGACCTTCGGGAGGATGACTTACTAATCCTCGATGAGGCTCGTCGCTAGGCAGCCATATGTGTTTCCCGATACTAACAAAGTCTGCACCACTACCATTGCTGCAACATCCACCCCCACACACTCGAGGTTGGCAAAATTGCCCTTCGAATGATTATCTCTTGGGAACGCCTCATGTAGATGTTGTCGTTGTTGGATGGTCCTTTCAGGGTAGTGCAAGTCACTCGGCCTAGAGCAGCATGGCTGGAGACTGAATTAGGAGTCCAGGTGCCAAACCCATGGAACATCCTCCACATCCACAAGTTCTACCTATGACACAATGGTATGAGCTCTTGCCAGCCATCTCGCGAGCCATCACTATTGCAGTGGCCTCTCGCTCCATGAAGTATCTCTTGAGCGTCGACACCAGCTCGCGAGAGCTTCCACCCACCTCATGGGGCATTGTGTACATCAAGGCGACACTTTTGTAATGAAAATCTTCATTTCAGCAATAAAGGATGAACCTCTCGCCAACTGAGTTTTATGTATCCTTGCTTCAGTAAGCAACATATTTCATGTTTTTCATGCGCTCTTGGGTTCCATTACATGTCGCACTGGCGAGGCCTGAGCAATGGTGCCTATGCCCGAGTTACTCGACAACACAAAACCCAAGTGATGACTGCGACTGCGTGGGGTTGATCACCCCATGCATGTCACCTCACCAAGGTCCTTGGTGCTTGATATCCTCGTGTGACACACATCCACAAAATGAGCGCGTGTAGTAATTCGGCTCATAAACTCTGTGTACTTCCTACGTTGCCAAAACATAATGAAGGTATCTCTTCTTTAGGGAAGCCTCACAAGAGGTGCTTTACAAGGCCTCACAAGAGGTACTATCCGAGCGCCGGAGGTGTCCTCACGTATCCTCTGAGGTTCTAGCTAGACAAGTCTTAGAAGAGACTCTCGGACTCTGTACTTCCTACATTACCAAAATAGAACAAAGGCAGCTCCTCTAGTAGTCATTAAGGAAGCCTCACAAGATGTGCTTCACGAGGCCTCCTGAGGTCCTCGTTGGGGCAGTTGTTCTCACCTAGGCTCAGATGAGGCCCCCACGAGGCCTCACAAGAGGTCCTCATGAGAACCTCACAAAGAGATCTCTCATGAGGCCTCACAATAGTTCATTGCCAAGCTTCACAAGAAGTATCACATGGGTTCTCACAAAATATACCTGGTTATCACAAGATATGCCTGTGAGAGCCTCACAAGAGGTCTCTCTCGAGGCTTCACGATAAGTCCTCACTAAATCTCACAAGAGACTCATCGCCGGCTCTTGAGGGAGACTCATCACCGAGTTATACAAGGGATACTTAGTGTGGACTCACAAGAGGCCCACTCGGGAAGCGAGGCCTCATGAGGCCAGCAATCATGAAACAGCTCCACGCAAAAAGCTAAGTACATGTTGCCCTTTGATTCTCTTCTCGCTACTCTCTTACCCTACGCCTCGCTAGCCTTATCTCTACCTTCACGGACTACTTGCACGTCAAAGGGGACCATGAGTGATGAGATCGTGAGCCATATTAGATGCCCTGCAAGGCCAGGCATCCTCCGGTCTTGTTCTCTTGCACGAGTCGAACATACCATTGACTGGTGTCCTCGTTCTCGGGGGATGGCCCCTGTCAACATAGAGTGGTTGTGGTGCACAGGAAGGGAAGGGAATTGGGCCTCGTGAGGGAGAGGGAAGCATAGAGCTTGAGATAAAACACGTTTGCACATACAAAATATAACTATACATTACATTAAGCCCATTGGGAGATGTATTAACAAGCGCATGATTGCTATACACGCACTAGATACAAGTTGGGTGTTCACGAGCCATTCGAACCTGAGATCTACACTGATGAGGCGATGTCCTCCTCATCCTCGCTAGATGCATGACTGGAGCTCTCTATTGGGGATAGGCTTAATGGATATCACCATAACATGTCTCTAGTCCCGCCAATCCGGGTGGCCCACAGTTGGTAGCAAGGCCTATGGCCTGTTGGGCGGCCTAGTTAAACGGATCCAGATGGGAGGCCCATGCCGGAAGAAGGAAGGCTACGATGCAGTTACCGACCAACCCGGAGCCTTGGAGTACAAGACACGAAGACTAGTCAGTATTAGTGCAGGACTCTGTGACCTGTCCGGCAAGGTTCTTTCCCTATAACCCTAGGTTCTGGTGCCTTTATAAGCCAGACCTATGGGAGCCTTTAGGAAACGACTCATAATGATTCTTAACACCTCGCATAGTGAACCGATCTCTGTAACTAGGTGTATTGCTGTTAAGTGATTTATAGCGGGAGTAGGGTTCCGCCACCGTTGTGTGAATCGAACCTGGGTAAGCTCTATTACGTCGTACCCATCAAGTCACCGCCTTCACCCACATCTCTAAACACGCTCTGTGAGGACCCCTCCATGGCGTACTCGTTGGCAATACCACAACAGTCAGCGCCCACCATGGAGCAGGAGGCGCTTCGAGATCTACACTAGGTGAGGTCCAAGATATTCGTGGGAATCGGCGCTGTTGTGGCCATTGGGAGTGTTCTATTCATTATCAATAATAAGATCGCCCCCCGGACGAGTTCTGGATCCTAGCAAAGTCAAACCCCATCCGCTGCTCCATTGTTCCAATCAAGGACATCCATCTCTTCATCGATAAAACCGGCTCGGGACTAGGCTCCCAGGAAGTCGGAAATGCGTCAAGGCCCACATGAACCGCCTACAGGCAGGACACGTTTGTGGAAGGATCGGGCTCAGATCTCTCTTTGGAGTTTGTCGGCTTAGATCAGGAAAAATCAAGGCCCACCCAAACCGCCCATGTGCAGGATATAACGTTGGAAGAACCCTGTAGATCCGCTTGGGTTCCCCAAGTGTTAGAGAAATGGAGGTGCACTTTGTCGGCGTCATCACCATCTTTGATTTGGCTTGCTATGTTCAAAGGTCAGATGAATCCCCATGTGAGTACCTCGTTAGATGGTTAAGGGTGAGGGAAACCTTGGTAGTAGACCGTACTAACGAGCTAGTGTGCCACTTCATCGAAGGGTTCACGCCCGGCACCCTTCTCCTCCATACGCTCAGGAGGCGACATGCCATTGGTTTGCTTACTCTAAATGAGATTATTGCAACTGTTAATAGTTTCGTTGACGTCGATGAGGAATCCACGGTCGACATAGCCGCCGCAGCCGAAATGACCAAACCCACCAGTCACGCACCCTTCACCTCAAACTCTACCATCGAAAGTGCTTGACACACTCTACACTGACATCAACATGGATGGCGGTGGTTTGTCGGCTAACTAGGAGGATTACGATGCTGCCATGAGAGATATCGAGAAGGAGTTCAAGAAGGAGGAGCGCGCTGAGCAAGCCGTCACTTCCCGCCAGGTACTGATGGCCATCGGGAATGTGATGGAAGAAGATCAGCAGAACCAAGAAGCCGGAAAAGCTCCGCCAGCAGCGGTCATTACCGGAGCTATGGTGGCCTATGGTAAAAACATCGTTGATCCTCTAGGTCCGGCAATAGTGAAATGGATCGTATGGGCACCTAGAGGGGGTGAATAGGTGCTACTTCAAATTTTAATGCTTTTTCAATTTTAGGCTTGACACAAAAGGTAAATTCTCTAGATATGCGACTATGTAGAAATTCCCTATATGCAAACCTAACTACTAGCGAGTGAAGGCGAGTAAGATTGACGAACAAGGAAACTGTAGTGGAGCACGTAGAGACATAGGATTTGTTTTACCGTAGTTCCTTCCTTGTTAAGAGAAGTACATCTGCGTTGGAGGGGTGGGCGGTACTAAGACCACCATGCCACAATAGGCCTCACCCTATTCTCCGATGGATCTCGCCACCAAAGGCCTGATCCACCTTTCCACTATTGGAACCCTTCGAGGAGGGAACTGACGCCTTTACACAACTAGCGGGGCACAACTCCACAACCAAATTGGGGGCTCCCATAATGACAACAAGCTGCCACAAGAATGATTGTTATCAATATTGAAACACAAGATCTAGATATTATCAAGAATACTAGATCGGGAATTATCCAAGTGAATGGAGAGGAGTTGAAGCACTTGTTTCGTGCTGACGATGAGTGAAGTCTCCTCCTTCAATTCCCCCAAAGATCGAAGCCTTCGGGTGGTTGAAGTGAGAGATCTTGAATCAGAGCTTTTACAACAGGCCAGAACTTTTTCAAATGAATCAAGAAGACTAACAGGAGGGGTGATTGGGGCTTATATACCCCTTGTCCAGACTGAGCCGTTGGAGTAATCCGGGGCTGGATTATCCGGCCTTAGTGAGGGTCAGATTATCTGGCCTGGCGAAAACTCCGCCCCAGACTCGGATTATCCGGGAGAAAATCTGCCCCCGGACAGAAGCTCGTGCCAACCCATCCTTGGTAGCTCCTTGAGAAGCGGATTATCAGCCCAAGAGGAGGCCGGCTTATCTGGCGGAAATCCACCTAACCCGGATTGTCAGGAAAATCCGCCCGCTATCTGAATACTCGTGCCAATCTTTCCTTGGGCACTTCTCCTGGGGGCTGGATTATCCGGCCCAAGAGTAGCCCGGATTATCCGGCTGGGGGAAAAATCTGCACCAGCCACGGATTGTCAAAATCCGCCCAGACGAAGCTCACATCGATAACTCGGCCAAGAGGGTCAGGCCGGATTATCGGGCCCTTGATGGGGGCGGATAATCGGGCCCCCAACAACCCGATTTCTTACCTGCAGCACTTAGCACACATGAGAAACTCCACGGTATTGTTATCTAACACACAAAACACAAGGGATCATGAAATGTTCTTTCAATCTCCACCTTTTTGGTGTTAGATAACAATACTAGGATTTGCAAGACAGCTCTAATAACAATAATTATTTAGCGAATGAAAAAGACTCCCCCTCAAGGTGTGCATACTAAAGATTTGCATTTGAATACAGATGCACACAAGCAGGTACAAGTCTATTCCATTGAAACTGAATCTACACAAAGATAATGGGCTAGCTCCAAAAAATACCATACCACCATGAGAGAGGCGCCAATGTGATAAACATTATAAATGCCTTCCACGGGAGATAGATAACCAATATAGTCAATATGATAGATCCATAGACATGAGGAGATAGTCCACGAGATAATTCCAAAGCCACACATACACATAGTCTCATACAAGGCAAATCACAAATAAAAGTTCAACGCTAAATGGGCACAAGCGAGATAAAGACCGAAACGATAAAAGTGCAAATGCTTGTGCCCGACCCATGCAAATCCACAAAGACCTAAATAGAACTACTTCTCCCCCTTTGGCATCAACACACCAAAAAGAGAGAAGAGCGATGCTAGCGACCTAGAAGATCACTCGGAGTCCTCATTGTCCTCGTCCCCATCCTCGTCTTCATCATCAAACTCCACGGTGTCTTCCCCTTCCTCATCAGAAGTGGCCGGGGTAGGGAACATGTGACGCTCAAGCTCGCCATAGTTGAGATGGGGCAGAAGAATTCCACTGAACATATGGTGTGGGAGCGGTAGGAGCAGGAGGAGCACCAGAAGCCCTAGACATGTGGTGGAGAATGAGCTGCTGAGTATGAGCCATCTCGTGGCGGCTGCTTATGCATACGTCACCCTTCTTAAGATGTCCACCCCATGCATAGAATGTTCCGCTGGAACCAGTTCAGCCGCTTCACCTCACAAGCAATAGGAAGCACTGGGGGCGTATGAGCACTATCACGGTCATCCCTCATAAAGCCCTTAGAAGCAGAAGATGGATGAGAGATCTTCCTCGCCTTGTTGTAAATCTTCTTTGCCTTATGCATAGTATCAATGTTGAACTCTCCATTGGGAAGTAAGTGCTTGATCAGCATCATATTATAAGGCGCATGCGGGATGGAGAGCCTATTGAACATTGCATCCGTCAACTCATGATAGATGAAGTCCATCATATCCAGCTTGTAACCAATAGATTCATCGTCAGAGGAGGCCACTTCATGAGAAAAGGTAAGCAGCTGAACTAAGTGACCACGAATACTGTCATTGTTTCCTCCACTTGGTGTGATAGAGTCACGGAAAATACCCACCAAGTTAGCATAAAGGGGGAGAGACCAACAAAAGAGCCCACTATACCATTATCAACCGTGCACGGAGAGAGAACAACATATTTGTTGGGCTTGAGTAATGATCACGATGGACACTAGCATGGTCCCTATTGCGGGAAGGATATCCAAGCACCTCGGCAAAAGTCTGAAAATAAATTTGCATGGGAGCGTCCACGAGTAACCCACTCCATGTATGCGGTACTCGCCACAAATGACCAAAGTGGAGAAGAATTGCTTCACCACCTCGAAGTCATAGGAACACTGAAGGGCCATAAGATGGTGCAGCCCCATCCGCTCAGTCACCTCCATGGCATCAACAAGTTGGGGCTTCTCCATAGCCTCAACAATGATCATAGGATGCATAGGACGAATCTTCAGCAAAGCATAGACATCTTCATAAATAGACTTTTGGTCTGTACACCAAAAGCGGGAGTCACCAAGCTCAGTATCTTGCGCAGATTCTGCAAACAGATCATGATGGCGTATGGAGGAGTAAGTGACAACATCCATCTTATTATAGTTGATCTTTGGTTCCTTTCCCTTTCTCTTGGATACACCCTTCCTTCTCTTGTCCCTCTTTCCCTGTTCAGCCATGTGGTCAGCCTCTTTGTTCCTTCTCCTCAGTTCAACCTCGTCCACGAGACCACCCTCACCGTTGTCTCAGAAGTAGAGGCCACGGGGATGGTGCTTGTAGGTTTTGGGAGCACTGGAACCACCTGTGAAGCGAATAAGGTGGATAGCATAGGGATAAGCACACACACAAGTCCATGAGAGTAAGTAGAAATAGTAGGCAAACAGTCCATAGTCCAAACATACATGATGCAAAAAATCTACAGAAATCTGAAGCAGATTTGACTCTGCCAGGCCAGATTATCCGGCCCAGCCAGGGGCAGATAATCCGGCCGTGGCAGAAATACTCAGATTTTCCTAGATTGAATGCAAAAACATATATCGTACTTAGGAACTGCAAGACTACGATCTCTACATGATATAACAACCTTCTAGTCCATGTTCCACCGACAAGTCACACATCAACTTAAAAGATGGGGAGAGAGGGACTTACCCTCACTCATTGAAGGAAGAACGCAGTGAGGAGAAGTGCAGGGCGTGGAGAAGAAGATGCAGGAGAGACCCGAGAGAATGGGAGCCGGAAGGCTCCGGGAGGGTGGGGGGCAGCGGTAGTGGGGAGAGGAGAGGGTCGGGGAGAAGAACTACTCTTTGTGAGCCCTTCCCCCCGATGCCCAGCCCTTAACAGACTGAGTCTGCCAGGGCCAGATTATCCGGCCTATACTTGGGTCGGATTATCCGGCCTGAATTCTGAATTCCTGTTATACAAAGGTTCAGGTCCGCGCGTCCCCAAACAAAACCCCCACAAGATGAACAATGGACTTGTGTGCTAGAAGAGATGGCTTAGGGATAGAGAGAGGCTTGGTATTAGACAACCAAATTGAGATGGTACTACACACTCAAGATTGCAAGAATCAAATCAACTAAAAGCCAAAATTGAGTGTGATTTCCATAAGAACAAGAGATGAGAAATAACAGCCAAAAAGATCCATATAGGACCAACTCTTCGCATGGAAGATAGCGGTGGCCGAGGCCACCTTGTTGGAGTGCATAGTATGACACCACGAAGATATATCTTGGGTTCATAACCAATACTCATCAAAAAGCTCACATATCACAAAATGATATTAAGAGGAATGATTTTACTTGCTTTTGGCATTATGGGGGGAGGGTTAGCCCAATCAATTAGGACCACACTCCCCTATATCCATGCCCACACCTAGACCAAATAAGGAGGAGATATAAGAGTGAGTGCATGGGTAATCAAGACAAGCTCCTTGAATCAACGATATTTAGCTCCTTCCTCAAGTAACAAAACCTTGCTTCATCAAGTGGCTTCGTGAAAATATCAGCAGGTTGGTTCTTTGTGCTCACAAAAGATAGATCAATATCACCTCGAGCTACATGGTCCCGAATAAAATGATTCTGAATCTCAATATGCTTTGTCCTTGTGTGCTACTGGGTTGTACGCAATTTTGATTGCACTTTCATTATCGCATAAAAGAGGCACTTTGCCACAATTGACACCGTATTCCTTTAAAGTTTGCCTCATCCATAATAATTATGTATATGCACTAGCAAGAACCACATATTCAGCCTCGACGGTGGAGAGAGATATACAATTCTGCATTTTAGAAGACCAACAAACCAAGGATCTTCCCAAGAATTGGCAAGCTCCAGAAGTTGATTTCCTATCATCCTTATCACTAGCCCAATCTGAATCAGTAGAGCCACATAGAGAGAAATTGGAGCCCTTGGGATACCATAGACCAAAATTAGGGGAATGAGCCAAATATCGGAAGATTCTCTTAACCGCCTGACATGGGTATACCCTACATGTACTCGAGCTTGGTATATACGGCCTAAATATGTAAAGGCCCATGGTGTCGCCAAGGCCCAAATGAAGGACTCGAGTAACCTACGAACTCTCGATTGCTTGAAGAACAAGAAGAAGCTAAAGATAGAAAGTTTGAAGGGGAGAACCCTAACTTGTAACCGACTCGACCTGCTACCCGAGACCTAGCCTATCTATATAAAGTCTAGGAGGGGGCGGCGAGGAGGACACACGCAACCCTAGTTTCCACAACCCTTGCTAGATTGCATCTGCGCACCATTGTAATCCTCGATTCCTTTGATAATTCCACGAGCAGACAAGCAGGAGTAGGGACCTCTGAGGCTTTGAACTGGGTAAATCTTCGAGTCCCCTGTATGCTTGTTTGCTAGCCGATAGATGTCTCCAGCGCTCCCTCCTTCTCCAAACCCCAAGTCCATAACAATGGGCATTGATGAGTTAAACCCTCGTCAATTGGCGCCTGTGGAACCGGAGTGCTGATGTTGCGGCTTCTTGGCCCCATCAACGCATGATCTACAACTCATAACAGCGGAGATCGCCACTCTTGGTCGTTAAACTTCACTATCCACATGCCAGCCACTCGCCCGGCTTTCGAGTCTGTGGGCGACGGGATCAACCTGGCAATAGGGAGCTTCCGCTTCCAAGTTGGTCAGATGGGCACGCTTCGCATGCCTGATCAGCCGACGGTGCCGTCGATTGCCCTAGCATCATGGTTCCCTCCATCGATCGGCACCCTCAGTGAGCTCAACGCCCCGACAATAGTAGAAAACACGATCAGCGACAGCAGTTGCGACTATGATCTGAGCGATCTGGCCACTGAAGATGGAACCTACGGTTCCAGATCTGAGAGTTGTGGGAGCAACAGCTTCCCCAATCACTTCATGTGCACCGTCATCAACGCAGGCGACACCTCCGCCAACCGCGACAACACGGGCAATCACGGCGATGGAACCGACCTGCCAAACGGCGGTAATGGCGGCAACGGTGGCAACGGTGGCAATCGCACCCCCGTCAACAATGGAGGAACAGTCGAACCTCCAACCATAACAAACGAGCAAACCGGCAAACGCGTCGTGGTCAGGCTCAATGAGCTTGAGTGGGCTCGCTGCCGTGAGGCCCTGCAGGGCAACCATTTACCTCCCGGCTCCTCGCAAGAACTTCTGATGGGCTACCACTGGCTCCTAAAGGAAGAATTCAAGCGCCAAGCGCAAACAATCGTGCAACTAGAAGCACGCAAAAGGGCGGCAGATGAGTCAAGTCTTCGTCGTGCTGGGCTCTCCTCCCATGGAGGATCCTCCTCAAAAGGCAACGAGTACATCGCCAAAAAGAGGCAGTCTCGGATGGCCCATCTCACCAAACAAGAACACATAGAAGCTGCAAAAGTCCTCGACTTCAGCTCTATGGCAGCCGATACGCGGGGCAATGTGGTCCCAAAGAGCCGCCAAGCGCTGAGCAAGCGGCCACCATGTACCTCCTCAATAACCAGCCGCCAGCTGGAGATCCCCGAGCCGCCATGCACCGATCTATGATCGCGGGCTTGGGACTAATGGAATCCGCCCTCGATAAGAAGTCAACGCCGGAGCCAAAGAAAGGAAAAGCGCTAGCAAAGCGTTACTCCTCACCATCATCCAGTGATGACAGTCACGACCTGTATCGATGCCGCCGCTCACGGCGACACGACCATGACTACAACACGCGTGATGACATCACGCAACGCAAGATCGACAAATCAAGGGCGTGACGTGCTCGGTCGACTGACTCGGAAGAGGAAGATGTGGAGCTCTGCGGCGCCAGATGCTTCAGCAGATCCATAAGGCAAAAGTGAATGCCCAAGGGGTTCAAACTCCCATCGGAGAACCCAAAGTTTGACGGTCTATAGGACCCGAAGATCTGGCTGGAGGATCACATCTCCTCCGTCAAACTCCACGGCGGCAGTTGAAGCACAACCATGCAATGCTTACAGCTACAGCTGCAGGGCGCCGCCCGAGCAGCATGGCTCAACAACCTCCCGCGCGGATCCATTTGCAGTTGGGATGAGCTGGTTTACAGCTTCGTGCGCAACTTCAAAGGCACGTACAAACGGCCAGCATCAATCGAAGAGATAAGATGCTGCCAGCAAAGATTGGGTGAATCGCTACGCTCCTACATCCAAAGGTGGTCCATCATCAAGAACTCCGCAGAGAACATGTCGGAGGATCGTGCGATTGACGCATTCAACGGCGGCGTCCGCCGCATAGAGCTCAGGGAGGAGCTGGGCCGCTCGAAGCCCAAGACCATTGACCACTTGATGGAAACCGCGAATCGGTGGGCTGATGGAGAAGATTCAGTGAAAAATCACGTTCACTCCGACGAGGAGGCAGAACTCGAGCACAGACGCGACCGCCGAGGCAAACGCCGTATGCGCATCTACGATGACCGCCACGATGTCAACATGGTCGCAGCCGGCTACGCTGACAGACGTGACGACAACCGCAACAGCGGATACCGCAGCGGTGGATACCGCGACTCCAGGAAGACCACGCAAGTATGGCAGCGCGATCGTGATGAAGCACCCGCAACATCCATTGAAGACAAATTGTCCGGGCCATGTACGGTGCACTTCTACATCGACAAGCATGATGGAAAGAAGAAGTCCAGCCACCTCCTCAAGGACTGCCATGAGTTCCTCAAACTACATGAGGGATTAGCTCGGATGAACCGCAACACAGTCGAAAGAGGCTACAGAGCTGCTCTAGTCGCCGTGGCACATGGCGCTCTGCCACCACCACCTGGAATGCCCCTAAACGCAGCTGCACCGGACCAGCACCAGGGAGGCTGTAACTACCTCGGTGAATTATGCTCCTAGTTACAAGCCTGGACGAGCGGAAATGGTTAAAATAGTACGGTGGGGCCTAAATGCCACTCACAGGTAGACCTTTCGGCCGTCCTAACCATTTCCAAACATCGGAACAAGAGCAGGCGTGTCGGCGAAGGGATCAACTACATACACAAATGAGTATGTATGCAAGCCACCATACAATAGTTCTCAGAGCCATTCCATCTAAAAGAAATAGAAATATTGCAACGCCATACGGCAAGATCCAAATATCCTAGAGAGATATAATAGTTTAGGATATCTCCTCATACATCAAACATCAGAGTATCGGTGAGCGGAAAACAAGATCCGAGTGCGGATAAAGCAAATCGGCATAAGATGCCCCACAAATAAACACATCCATACAGATCTCACGGATCCCGTTCCGGAATCTCTACACCGAATGATCGTTGCCCACATCGTCCGTCTCCTCACCCAGTATCCATCTTGCGAGTTTACATTCATACGAATCAAACAATTTATAAGTGTGAGACCCTAGGGGTACTCGGCAAGTCTTTATGCCTCTAAAGGGACACAACACAGGGTGGCGAATTGCAGCAGAAGATAATGCCTAACAATTCTATAGATACTGCTAACCATCCGCCTAACCAAAGATAGAGCGGATGTCGGGTGAATTAATAACCATGATTATAACAGATAATATTAACCGATCCATCCTCCTCGCTTACCAGCGAGAAGCGGATGAACAACCCCATCCGTTGGCAGTTTATTATCCATTCCATGAAATTGCACTATTTACTAGTCGGTACTTAGTCGTTAAAAGCGGTACTTTAGTTATACTTGTCTATGATCAAAGTGCTCCAAGTCATCCATAACGGACATGACACGGCTTTCAGAAAGTTTTACCTGCGGTGCACAAATAACAACACACACTCGATCGACCTCGGAAAAACCAAAACAAAACCCAACAAGGCATTCCACGACAAAGCGATCACAGGATTCAGAAATATTTCAGGGCCACCCCATTAAGCTACCAGCGGAAGTTGGCCGACTCGAGAGCGGACTCAAGGTTTGTGTGGACAGCCAAATGCTTGTTGGGAACGAAAATGTATTTGGGCTTGTCGATACAGCGAACGATGTCACGGACCTAAGCAATCTGAGTGCATCCTCGCACAATCTTAAATTAAGCGATAAAACATGGCATAAGTACAGGATAGTAATAAAGCCCCAAACTAATTGTGGCCCCAAGAAATAAGAATGAATCAAGCTCGGCTCGGGGTTCATAAGCCTCCCGGATGTGGATAGCGAATATTCAAGAGCAGGGAATCAAGTACTTTTCGGGGTCCCTGGGACACAAGTGAGCATGAAAAACCAAATAGCGGATATTGCTCACCGATGCAGCTTTCATTAGTTATCCCATTACTACTCGGAGTTAAGTTGTTTAGGTACCTCGTTATCCATCGACACTCCATACCCTACACATGCTGTTCTCGACTCCATGGCTCAAACAACTCCTGTAGTAATGGCTCATGGGATGGAGGAACAAGCTTCGGTGGAGTTTAAAAGTAAAGGCTATGCAGTACTTGGGATTCAATTTAATGCAATCGCGACTCAATGATGCAAGAATAAGATAGAAGCAATAGGTACTATATGTATGCAAGCATGTGGTAGTGCTTGCTGGCAGCTCGATTGAAGCGAGAGAAGGATCAGGTAGTGCTCACAGGTTTCTTGATATCTCCCACCTTTCGGCGTCTATTCGAAGAAGAACCAAACAAACAAGGGCCAACATAAATAAAGTGCACAAGCATATGAATAAAATGCATCAAGCAAACAATCATGCCATGATGAATGATGCACAATTTGCATGGCAATAAAGTAGCATGGCAAGGGTGAGGTGTGGAATACTAGAAATAAACATTTTATGGGGTTTTAATCATATTTTATACTCAAATAAGTTGCTGTATACTTTATATTTATATGATGCATGCTGCAATTCAGAACATGCAATGCATAAACAGAAAGGTCTCGTCGAGCTAATCATTTTAGACATATTACTTGTCAAATTCGGAGTTATAAAACAAAAGTTATTAATTAATTAAGAAAGAGGGCATTTTATTGTAGTTTTAATCAACTTGAAAATTAAAGTGTCCAAAATATATTTTGAAGGGCATATTTGAATTCCTCATAATTTCTGATTCGAAACATATATTATTAGTATTATTTGGATTTATATTTCAAAAGTTATTTAAATACAGATTTGAATTTGAATTTAAAACATTTTAAAATTTAAATCAAAAGCAATCAGAAATACTTTTGTCACCCAGCCAGTGCTAGCAGGCCACCGGCAGGTGGGCAATTCTTGGCCCAGGCTGACACAAGTATGAAAACCTTACATCACATGGCTAACCTAGTCTCTGAGAATGAATTGGGGCTAGCTGGCTAGGGCCGAGTGCAGCTGACGGAAGGCCTTGAGGCCCGGTGTGGCCAAAGCAGGAGGCGGGTTGAGGTGCTAAACTAGGGGCCTATCTGCAAAGTGTTACTACGGCTGACAGGTGGGCTCAGGCGGACCACGGGTTAGGAGTAAAAAGGTTAGGGGGGGGGTAAGCGCAAAAGGGCGCCCGTACTGTTCCTCTTCTTTCTCTGAACCGCGGACAGGTTAAATTGCACGGCAGTATGAGGCGCGGGGATTCGATCCGGGGACCTGTGGCTTGCGCTCGGCGGCGGCAGCCACTGCGGTGGGCTAGGGTTGATGCCAGGAGGGTGGACGCAGGCTAGAAGAGGCTCTTCGCGACGCCTTGACGCCTTGAAGGGCCGCGCGCGCCGCAGCACCGAGGCGCTCGGCAGTCGGTCCGGTGAGAACAAGAAGCCACGGCGAGGGTGGAGGTGTCAGGGAGGAGGAGTAGATCACCGGGAGTGGTTCGATGTGGTCGGATCAGCTTGGGACACAGGGGATCGGCGACGACGCAGACGGACGGCGAGGTTAGGGTTTCGCGTCGGGCTCGGCGGGTGCAGCGGTTCTGGGGCTCCTCCTTCTCGGCTCCGTGTCTGAGGCGGCTGGTGCAGCTCGGTCTTCCCCGCCCAGACACCTCGCCCTCCTTCTGCTATGGTGGTGGTGGTGTGATGCCGACGATGGGGGTAGATGGAGATGGAAGAGAGGGTAGCAGGGGTAGGTGGGGAGGAAGGAGTAGAAGGCACGGCCCTGGGGAGTTCTGTGGTTGCTAAGCGAGGAGGGTAGATAAGAGCGAAGCGGAGGAGGCACATGGGTTGGATCGGCATAAAGGTGGTGCTTGCCCTTTCTCTCTCCTCTCTCACGTGATGGCATGGGGAGGCCCAGGCAGACATTGCGGTGTGAAGGGCAGGGTGAGGCCAAGGAGGGTAGGCTCGGTGTGGGGCATGCAAGGCAGAGAGAGAGCTAGAGAGAGAGAGGGGGTAGGATCGGGTTAGGGTTTGTACTAGGGTCGGGGTAGGGTGGCTCGGGTTGGTGAGAGGAGAGGTGAGGGTTAGGGTTTGGGTTGGATGGTAGCTAGGTGGCCAGGGTGGCCAGGTGGGGCCAGCTAGGTAAGAGAGGAGAGAGGCCGAGAGAGAGGGTGGAACTAGGGTTAGATAGAGAGGGGGCTCGGGTTAGGTTAGATGGTGCTCATGGTGGTGGTAGGGTTAGCTAGATAGGGGGCTTGGTTTAGGGTTTAGATTAGGTGTAAGATTTTGGAGAAAGGATTAGAGAGAGAGGGTATGGTTTAGGGTTTTAGGCATGATCCACATGACCATGCATGGATGTAGGTGAAAAGGAGAGGAAGGAGAGGAAAAGAGAGAGAGAGAGATGTGGTGTGGCTTTTAGCAAGACCAACTAGATCAAGCAAAAGAGGGGTAGAGAGAGATATGGGGGATGATCCACTCAAAGATTCAAGTAAAATCCAAAAGACTAGAATGTGGTGGTTCTTGCATGGCCCATGCAAAATATTTAATGCCATGTTTATTCTTGTGAAAACAATAATATTAACATGGCATTATTCTCATGCATTCCCAAGAGTGGAATAAAGCCAAGCAAAAGAATTTGTGGAAGAAGATCCATCCTATCTCCCATGAGCTAGATTAAATACCAAAAGAAAATAAAATACAAGCTCATGGATAGTGGGATGGTGGAATTATAAGGTGGTGAAAGAAAAGGCGGTGGAGTGGAATAAAAGATATGCCCCCAACTCAACTTGGGCATTAAACAATATATCAATAACCAAATACAATATCAAGAGGCAAATACAATTTACAATGCATATGAGAGAAGAACCAAAACAAAAAGGGTTTTATATGATGCTCAAATGCAAGGTGGCATGATGACATGAACATGATATAATTATGATGCAACACTTATATATAGGAAGTAGCCATTATATTACTAAATCAAGTAGCGTTACAATTGTTAGACAATTGGGATGCTACAGAGGCGAACCCTACCCAAGGGCCATGGGTACCATGATGATCAAAAAAGGATGCCCCTCCAATCGGGTGTAGAAGGCCATCGCTCGCCAAGTCAACTTGGCCACACACTCGCCACCATCTACCACTGAGTACCTCAGCGGAAGCGAGTCATGCATCACCTTCAACAAACGCGACCACCCACCTCAAGTACCTCGTCCAGGCCATTGTCCCCTCGTACTCGAGGCGCAAATCGGAGGTTTCGACATGAGCCGCATCTTCATGGATGGCGGGCGGCATCAACCTTATATTCACGAGTACCTGACAATGAGGATCCCTTTGACTTGCCTAGAGGCCTCGGACACAACATTCCAGGCATTGTCCTAGGAAAAGGCGTATATCCACAGGCAAAATCAACCTCGATATTATCTTTGCTTGCGAAAAACTTTCGGTATGACGCTATCGACTTTGAGGTCGTCGACTGGCCCTCGCAGTACCACTACATCCTCGGATGTGTCGCGTTCGCTAGGTTCATGGCAGTACCACATTATGCCTATCTGCAGATGAAAATGCCAGGTCCCAATGGGCGTCATCACGGTGCAGGAGCTTGAGAGGTCCGACAGTTGTGACAGGGAATTCAACAAATTTCCCGTCCTTGACATGTAGGAAGAACTTCAAGACTAAAGAGTCGACGGAACAACATCTCCCCTAATGGCTAAGCTTGATCTATCTCTTGACTCATCAGTGCACAAAAAGAAAGTGCAGGTCCACCCATCGGATCCCGCCAAAACGGCCCTCGTCGCCAACAACTTGAGTCCCACATAGGAACTCGTGCTCGTTGAATCCAGGGAATTCTCTGAGCACGCACTCAACGTCAACCCAGACGCAAGACCAGTGTCAAGCAAACGATCCGGTGATTATCGAGCCCAGGCGAGGCGAAATGGAGATCAATAGACTCCTCGACGCCAAATTCATACGCGAGATCAAGGAAAGCACTTGGCTCGCCAACACGGTGCTGGTACCAAAAAAGGACACGGATATCTTGCGGATGTGCGTGGATTTCACCTCCCTGAATAAGCACTGCCCAAAGGATCACTTCCTGCTACCGCGCATCGACCAGATCATCGACTCCACCACGGGATGCGAGCGCCTCTGCTTCCTCGGCGCCTACTCGGGGCTATAATCAGATCGAATGAAGGAGGAAGATCAAGAAAAAACAGCGTTAGCGCCCTTTGGTGTTCTCTACAACACAATTCCCTTCGGGCTAAAAAATGCGGGAGCCACCTACCAGCGGTGCATGCAGGCTTGCCTCAAGGAACAACTTGGTCGCAACATTCAAGTCTATGTCGACGACATAGTAATCAAGACCAAGGAAGAAGCCTCTCTAATCGACGGTTTGTGCGAAACCTTCGCCAACCTCGACCGCTACCGGATCAAGCTCAATCCGGACAAATGCGCCTTTGGCGTGCCATCTGGGCAACTACTCGGGTACCTCATCTCTGCCAGAGGAATCGAGGCAAATCCGAAGAAAATAAAAGCCATACTGGCCATGAAGAAGCCGAAGAACATAAGGGGCGTCCAGCAGCTAGCTGGGCGAATAGCGGCCCTCAGTCGATTCATCAGTCGGATGGGTGAAAAGGCACTGCCCTTCTACTAACTCCTCCACAGAGCTGAAAAGTTCGAGTGGACCAGCAAGCCAGGAAGCATTCAAGACCTCAAGCGCCTACTATCCACCGCCCTTTGATCTGGTGACCCCACGAGAAAGGGAACCGTTGTTGCTATATATCTCCACCACCAACCAGGTGGTCAGCACAATGCTCGTAGTCGAACGAGCCGAGGAGAACAAAGTCCATGGGGTACAGCACCCAGTCTACTACCTCAGCGAGTTCCTCACACCAACAAAACAGTGGTACCCACACTACCAGAAGCTGGCGTATGGCGTCTTCATGCCCGCCTGGCGACTGCGCCATTACTTCCAGGAGCACCCCATCGTGGTGGTCAACGACACCTCGTTGAGGCATATCCTCAACAACCCCGACGCCACGGGACGAGTCGCGCTTTGGGGAATAGGATTGTCTCCACGAGACATTACATACGAGAAGCGCGACGCAATCAAGTCGCAAGTTCTTCCTGACTTCCTCGTGCACTGGATGGAGAACCAGCTCCCTGACAAACCAGATATGTCCTACCTCTGGACAATGCACTTCGACGGGTCCAAGCGGAAGGGCCGGGCGGAGTGCAGTGTCATCGACATCACCTCAAGGGGACAAGCTGAAGTACATCCTGTGAATGGTTCTGACCTCCAACAACGAAGCCGAATACGATGCCCTGCTACACGAGATGCGCATGGCAAAAGCCTGCGGCGCCAAAAGGCTCATTATCTACGACGACTCCAAGTTGGTCGTCGACCAAACAATGCATGAGTGTGACGCACTGAACAACAACATGATCGCCTACCGCGATCTCTACGACACACTCGAAGGGGACTTCGACGGCTGTGAACTGCGACACGTAGGCCGCGAAAGCAATGAAGAGGCAGACGCACTCGCCAACATAGGCTCTACCTGCGCCCCCATACCACCTGGGGTATTTCTCGAGCGCATCTGTGAATGCATCATCAAGCCAAAGGCCGCAGAGAAGAAAACAAGCATAGCGGACTCGGGACTCGTAAGCCCAATGAGCCAATGGCACTCGATGACACAGGTTGGACACGGGACTCGAAGGACCAATGAGCGTCATGATGATAGAATCATCCTGGACTCAGCCGTACATCACGTACCTCCTCAGCAAATGTTTACCAGACGACCCGACCGATGCGCGACACATCGCGCGGTGATCCAAGGCATTCACCGTTATCAACGGCGAACTATACAAGCGTAGCATCACAGGAGTACTCCAGCGATGCGTCTCCGCGAATGATGGAAGAGTTGTCGTCCTCGACATCCATGAGGGAACCTGCGGACACCATGCTGACAGTCACGCCCTCGTGGCCAAAGCTCTGCGAGCTGGGTTCTACTAGCCTACGGCCATGCGCGACGCCAAAGACATCATCCAGAAATGCAACGCGTGTCAATGATTAAATGGACAAGCGCGCCACTGGCATGGAACTCCGGCCAATCCCATTGGCCTGGCCCTTCGCGCAATGGGGACTCGACATGGTCGGCAAGCTCCCCAAGTCCTCACGAGGAGGTTACGTCTACCTCCTGGTGGCAGTCGACAAGTTCACCAAGTGGATAGAAGCCATGCCAGTGACCAATCAATCGGGGCACAGTGTAGTCAAGTTCTTCGAGTCCATCGTCTTCTGCTTCGAAGTGCCACACAGCATCATCATGGACAATGGAACGAACTTCACATCCAAGGAGTTCCAAGAATTTTGTGAGAATCTGGGAATCAACATCAGCTACGCTTCGGTAGCACATCCACAGACCAGATCAGGTTGAAAAGCGAAGCGGGCTGCGTCTGGCGGCATCAAGCGACTCCTCGGCCACTCGAACAAGCCGGGCTGCTGGCCAAATGAACTGCAATCAGTACTGGAGCCTACGCACAACCCCAAAGCGATTACTACTGGCTACACCCGTTCTTTATGGTGCAGGGCCAAAGCGGTGCTGGCGCTGATGCAGTACAAAGCGCCCGCAGCGTGGTCGCTTTCTGACGAGTCATCCCTTGCACTCGAAGACTTCATCGATCTCCTTAACGAGGTAAGGGAAATCGCTGCGGAAAGATCAACGATCTGTCGGTAGAACCTCTTGTGATTACCACGGTAGGAGGCTCGCCCCGGATCCTTCGTCGGCGACCTAGTCCTGCGACTAAGCAGCAAGGACATTTCAAGCTCGAATCCCCACAGGAAGGACCATACGTGATTCTGAAGTAATCCTAGGTGGCGCTATCGCCTTCATGATCTAGAGACACAGTCGCATACTCCAACCCCTAGAGCGTCGCATGCGGCGCTTCTACCCTTAATCGTTTTACTTTAGCATACATAAATAAGGCACCCAGCCAAGGCTACTTAGCCACACATTGTACCTCGTACTGTCTCATGAATAAATAAAGCTAAGTGCCCCAAAAACTCTATGTCTTCCTCTATTTTTCCGCAACTTATCGACTCGAGGGCTACGCCACCCTATACACATCTGTTCTACGAACTAAAAGCGATATCCCGAGTAGGCACATCAATCGAAACCCTTGACACAACATCAACCAGGTTGCCAGCATCGGCAGGTTGACAAGGGACTGAGATAAACGCATGGCCAGGCTAACGAAAAGGAGTCGCATAGTGCAACGCACTCACACGCTAACAAGCTCTTTATACATATTCGACAATCAATTATACACAACATTTATACAAACTTTACAACATGGGTACACTTATATGCGGATACAAACTAAGTTACTACTTTTGCAACAAGAGAACGTTGGTTTGTTCCTCAAAAGTCGATGATCTCTTGCTGGCAATCCACCGCCTAGTAGTGCGGCACCATATTCCAAGCAGAACCTGCTGGTGGCACAGGTGGCCCAGCCGCAATTGCCGCAACATCTACGCCAGGCCTATGCAGTCGCACCGGTGATAAAGCGGCCTTGGCAGCAGCCACCAACTGTTGCCTCACACACTCGTGAACCGCGGCCAGGTCTTGAAATTTGGCGAGGAGGGCCAGCAGGCTTGATGGAGTAACCTCCAGCGGAAACATCGTCCGATAAATGTTCTTCAAGCATGACTGCGACTTCTTCAGGAAGTGCATCACTCATGGCGACGATCCTGAGGGTTGCCGTATAATCTTGCGATCATGATCTACCCAGTACCCACTCTCTTGAAGTTGCTTACAGGTTAGATCATGCGAATAACAATTATCTCCTTCTCATCTTACTTGGATGACGTCTTGACAACTATACAAAGCCAAAAGCGAAGCATAGGACAGCGCACCATCATGAATGACTACAAGGAAAAGATAAGAGCAAGCAAACTAATACTTGAATTGGTAAGCCCGGCTGCGTCACCTGCCAAGAAGATATTGTTCTCGAGGCGGCCTTTGCCTTTGACTTCCATACATCCGTGTTACCGAGCACGGCCAATTCAACTCTCCTTTGCTTGGCGGTCATGCGGTCGTAGCAGCGACAACTCATCCACCATGGAGCGCGGCGTAAGGTATCATCAAGGCGGCGAGTCCCGAGGTTCCCTCAAAGGATCACTTGATGTACCCTACCACAAGCCAAGCAAGAAGCGAATAAGAAGATTAAATCGACACACAGACAAAAGATTCGAGTGCATTCAAGAATGGCAAAAAGTATCAGCAGATACACCCGCCAAAGGCATGTTCTAGGCAAAAAGGCATAAACTAATCAACTATTACAAAACTACTGAGAACAATTGGCTTCTTCGACTTTGGCGACGGGGCTTCGCGAGTCCGTGGCGATTGTCGAGATGCCGACTTTCCGCCAGCCCCGATCTGCGCAGCCTTCACCGCCTTCATGGCTCGATGCAGCTCCTCAGAGTACTTCGCAACCGTGTTAATCAGCTGCGGCCCATACTTGCCACATGCAGTCGCGAAGGGAGCAAAGACTACCTGCTGGCCGTCCGTGCTATGTGCATCACCTTGAAACCGCTACAGGATCAACTTCAATTCGTGGGCTGCACCATGGCAAGTGACATGGACACGCCAGCCCTGACCGCAGCGAGTTCTTGAAGGATGCGAGAACACCCCGCGAGACTCCACCAGCTCGTTCATGTTCTCGATTAGCTTCTCCTTGGGCACCAACTCCTCCTGGAGGCGACTGAGCACGCCCTTGGCCTTGGAGAGCATATGCTAAACAGCGGCACTGCGGTCCTCGACTGCTGAAAGCGCACCAAAGCATAAATCCGCCGAAGGGCACGAGATCGAAGCTCAAGTCGACATCTATACATAAACCCATACATGGACACAAACATCAGTATGAGAGAAAAAATCGAGTAGAGAGAGATAACTGTATCCAAAGCAAAGTACGAGAGGGCCACAGCAATCGCAATAAGCTGTTCTTGAACAACTTCTCCACAGCTCCGAAGGAAACACGCGAATCCTCTTCCACCTTTGTTGCCTTTTCAAGTGATTGCCTCATCGCGACCCTTCATAGCCATGGCGATGTTTCTCCATGGTGGCAATGTTACATGAGAGGGCATTATGTTCGGCTACAAACCAAAAAGGATTGACTATCGATCGACTATATAAAAAAGGAGAAGAAAGAAAAAGCGGAGAACACTTACTTTCAACCATGCGATGGCGTCTCAGCATTGCATGTTGGTGGCCCATCTAAAGCACTTTCTCCGCCAAGTGGTGACTTCCTTCAAAGAACTATCGTACAACAAGGGATCAGCAATGTAATAGATAACATCGACTACAACATTAAAGAAGAAATCCTAAACTTACATGATCCTCCAATGACTCGAAGTTATACATTGTACCGTCATCCGGGCGACCATTCGATGCTCCCCTTCATGTGAGCTGGAAGAGTTGTGCCCAGTGGGTATCAATGGAGGAGAAAGGCACACTCGACCTCTTTCTTGGCCCTTGAGGTCGCGACTCGATTCTTTTCAAAAATTGGGCGTCGCCCGGAAGATGACGATGCCTCTTGACTACAAAGACAAAATCAACATCAAGGATAGGCAAAATCCAGAGCTGAACCAAAAAGGACAAATCTAGAGAGAAAACAAACCAGAAAACACCAATCAAATTTATCAAAGTCAAAGGTTGGTTCCCCGACTCGACGATGACTCCTTTAGCGATCGCATCTTCTTGCGAGAGAAGGCAGCGCCACGACACTCACAGAATGGAAGGGATTGGCGATCCAGCACCGCGCTGCACCTTCCGGTCGAAGGAAGCGCGCCAAGGAATCCTGCACGAACGCTTGCGAGTATCCAGACTACCTGACTCTGGGGCTTCCTCTTCGGATAGGACGGGTGATTCGATTCGTCCTCTTCCAGAATCCGTGAGGGATAACCCCTTAGGAAGAGGGGCATACAGGTGACACCGCCCAATCCATATCTGACAAATTCAGCACAAAGCAAAACAGCAAAGAAGCAATCAACAAACTAAGCTACTCATTAGCACAATTGTACCTCATGAGGAGGGTTAGAAGCGTCGAGCAGGGAGCACTGGCTCACTAGGAAGCACATCCTTGACGGTGTATGTGGTCACCAGTCGAATCCTTTTATCCACCTCACTCGCGGACATGCTATCGGCAGACACGCGAGTGGCATCGTCAGCGCTAGCCCACTGAAACATGGGGTGGACTCGCTGCGAGGGGCTGGGCCAGCGATAAGCGCAACCACGTGAATGAGAGAGCGAGCCTCCTCCTCTTTGCCTATCGACTCTCGGTCGCGAGCCATCGTACAACATATCTGTCTCTGCGGACTCGCCAGGCATGACTACATTCTTCCAGGAGCGCCTCCTCTTGCACGGCGTTGCGGGATTGAAAGGTGCGAGTCCGAAATGGTCTCCGTCGGCCTTCTGGTCGCGAACATAGAACAACTTGATGTCGAAATAAGTGGCGGATGGATCAACGTGGATTCCGCAGCCGCCTACATCATAGACTAAAAACGAGCGCAGCATTGGCGCTTCAGCGAAGAGGCGCTTGAAGAGGCGAAGTGCGGCTCGATTCGAGCCAACACTCAGAGAGAGTGATGAAGCAAGAGATATGGAGGATAGAATTAGGGACAGCGATGGAGCTGAAGCCCGTAAAACCAAAGGAGGCCCCTGAAGAAGGGATGCAGGGGCAACGAGAGGCCGCCAATGATGAATGCCAAGAACATCACTCGAAAACCAGCGGGAGGAGAGGGGATTATCTCACCACTAGGGACACGCGCGTCGGCGACTACGGCGATGACTCCGTCTTAACGAAGAAGGCGAAGATCAGAGGACTTGATGATGATGGGGACGCCCACGCTCCATTCGTGGACGCGGTGCCCGTGCCCTTCTTCTTCCACGGCGACGTCTTGGTGCCCACAGCGTGAGCCGCCTTTCTTCTTCACCGCAGTAGCGGTAGCATGAATCGACGCACCTCCTTCTTTTTTCCCATTGCACGGCGCGATGCGGCCAGAGAAAGTAGCTGGGAAATGCACGGAGCTGGTCCAGCGCGAAGGAAAAAAAAGAAAGCGAGGGGAGTAGCGGCAATGGAGATGAAGGCAAAAGATAGCGAAAGCATATGTGAATTTTACCGTCACATATTATCACTACTTAACCCCTGGAAGATGCAATCCAACGGCTTAGAAAAACCCTACTGGACGTGTGGTGTTCATCCTGCTCGACACGTGGAGGAGCTGAAACACGAACTGTCCCCCCACTACTCCCATTACGTGCGGAACTCAAGGAGGCACAATTAAAATAAAGATTCACATACGCTCGGTCAAATCGAGTCGAGAATGGGACCGCCCGCTCGTCCCGTCACACAAACTAGCTCCACCTGCAATCGAGGTCATGAAATACATCGACAGCGTCATCAAAAGATACCTAGCAGAAGACTTGATTACTTTAGTTCTTCTCGAGTCTTCGACTCACCAAGCACTCGGGGGCTACTCCCATAGGGAGCGCTGGTCGCGCACCCTACGATTTTCTTTCTTCTTCTTTTTCAGGAGCATGGGCAAACAAAGCAAACCCAACCACTCGAAGCATGATTTGAGTATGGACATGGATTACTCCTATAGGGGCCTTGTAAGTAAATTTTGACTGAAACAAGCAAAGCAAGGCGATAGCGATGCAAGTTATTTAGTCCCTGCCTGAGTCTTCGACTCAACCAGGCACTCCGGGTCTACTCCCATAGGGAGTGCTGTTCACGCACCCTATGATTATTTGTACAAAGTGCTGTGTGTCGATAACATCCACACTCGAAGTTTATGGAGACACCGCCTCATAAATATTTTCCTACAAAGAGACTGCGTCTCCTAGGTTACCCGAATCGTCTCCGCGATGATAAAATTCGGATGCCACGCTTACTGCGTGAAGGTAAAGACCCGGCACCGCAACGCATTTTGGGACTACAGAAATATATCCGCGCCTCTGATGCAGTGAATATGCCTTGATGGGCGGCGTCAGTGCTCACACCCATATCTGAATTAGACTCTGTAAGACCTCCATGACTTGAGTCGAATTACACCAACATTTTTCAGATTCGAGTCCGGACTCGAGTTTGAGTAGTAGTGCGTTGTTTTACCCTAAGGTAGTTAACTGATACCTATACATAGGTTAAAATTAGGCATGCACACCAACAATCCCTATGGCATGGACAAGCAGTCGAAAAATGTACTCAGTCATGCACTCGAAAGACTTCATAAAGTCTCTCAATTCGAATCTCGATTCCATCAGACACTTTCGAGAGGCCATTGACATGGGTATACCCTCTAGGTACTAGAGGCTTGGTATATATGGCCTAATATGTAAAGGCCCACGGTGTCGCTTACATCATGGCCCAAAATGAAGGACTCGGTAACCTACAAACTCTCGAATTGCTTGAAGAACAAAGAAGAAGCTAAAGATAGAAAGTTTGAAGGAGAACCCTAACTTGTAACCGACTAGGCACCTGTTAGAGACCTAGCCTATCTATATAAAGGCTAGGAGGAGGGCAGCGAGGAGGACACCGCCACGCAACCCTAGTTTCCACAACCCTTGCAGATTGCATCTCATGCACTCATTGTAATCTCGATTCCTTTGATAATCGGTAATTCCGAAGACAAGCAGGAGTAGGGACCTCTCACAGGGCCCTGAACTGAGTAAATCTTCGAGTCCTCAGATGCTCTTGTTTGCTAGCCCGATAGATGTCTCTAGCTACGATACATTGCAAATGTATCTATAATTTTGATGTTCCATGCTTTGTTTTATCTACTTTATTGTGTTTTGTTTCCAACTTTGGAGTACTTTTTCATATGATTTCTTGGACTGACCTATTAACAAGATGCCATAGTGCCAGGCGCACATGCTTTTCTGCTGTTTTTGGTTCCAAGAAGTGAGAAAATGAATATTCTCAATTGGGCGGACAAAAGCCAAAGTTACTATTTCCGGAAGACTCACGGAGCGTAAGGAGAGTGAGAGAGGGGCCACAGGTGTCCACACTCCCCTTGGTCGGGGCCAGCTCTAGGCCGCGCCAGGCATGGTGTGGGCCCCCGGCCATCGTGTCGGCCTTGCCTCCTTCGGCTATAAGAGCCTCCCCGATGCATAAACCCTAAATAGTCAATCAGAAATCCAATTTAAAAGTTCCAGTAGCACCGCCACGAAGGGAGATTCTGGGACAGAAGAATACCGTTTCGGCACCCGCCAGATGTGGAAGTGCCCCGGAGCCATGTCCATCGATCTCCACCGCCATCTCCATCACCATTCTTTGATTCCCATGATGAGGAGGGAGTAGTTCTCTCGAGGCTAAAAGGGTTCCCCACCGCAGCTGTGTTCATCTCTCTCTATGCATGATCTTATTGAGATCATGAGCTTGTAATCTATAGATCTACCTTGCTACTCAAGTTCTTAATAGATCTACTGCTCTCCCCATGTGTGTGGTGACGTGCACACCATGTGGGCAACACTGGAAGCTAGAATTACAAATACTTGTTATGAGAGTTATATTTTGGAGTTGGATGTCTTTATGAAATTGTGGTGTTTGTTAAGCCATCTAGTGCTCAAGGTGACAGCAGGGGTTTTCTAGATGGGAAAAGACTTACTTTGAGGTGTCTTTACATTATAGCTACCATCGATTAGAGTGTTCAACCGGAGGTAGTTAATAGTAGTGTCATAAAGAGAAGATATTTATATGAGAGTGTTCAATAGTGAAAGTATGATCCCTAGGCCTTGTTCCTAAGCTTTGAAACACCGCTTGCTACTAGATCTCATACATGTTTGCTTGCTTCCCATCTTTATTTCCAGTTTGCCTTTAGTCTTTTCCGCCATCAAAGTATTTTCTCTTTGGTTACCACTTATAATTATCCATACCACTTGTATTTCACTATCTCTCTTCTGAACTAGTGCACCTATACACCGACAAGTGTATTGGTGTGTATTGGGACACAAGAGACTTCTTGTATCTTGATTAGCAGGGTTGCTTGAGAGGGGATACTGACCACTTCCTCGAAGTTCGATAAACCTTGGGTGATCCACTTAAGGGAAAAACTTGTTGCTGTTCTACAAACCTCGCACTTGGAGGCCCAACAACTGTCTACAAGAATAGAAGTCGTGAACATCAAGCTGACCCTACCCGTTGCAGAGGTAAGGTAAAAGGTATTCACGAAGGATAGAAGAAGAACCTCCAAAGGCAAACCCCTCATTTTCTCGGCGCCTGCCGGTGGAGGTAAAATAAAGGTACTCACATCCTCCGGTGTGAGTGCTCAAGATATTTTCTTTAGATTTTGCAATTTTGTCTTTTTGTTTCTTGTTTTCACTAAGTTAAGCTTAATGGAAAACAACAACAAAATTAGAGAGCTTTATAGTATTTATCTTGAGTTAGGACATGAAGTGTTTGAAGAGAAAATCAAAAAACCTATGGAACTTTATTTGCATGCTAATAGCAATGTTGTTAGAAGTATGAATTCTTTTGGACACCATTATTGATATATGCTATGGAAAAGTCTAAGCTTAGAGGAAGCTAGTTTTTATGAAAATGATCTTTTTAGTTCCCGGCTTTGGAAGATAGCTATTCGTATTGCTTGTGATGATACCAAACCTCCAATATATGATGATTACAATGATGAATATGATATTTTCAGTCCACCTAGTATTGAGGAGATAATTAATTATGATTACAATATGCACTCCTATATTTTATGATTATGGTGATGGAGAAGTAATAATGATAGCTATTGTTGAATTTGCTCCACTTACTAATTAATAAGAATGACTATGTTTATGTGGAGAGTATTAATTATTTTATGCATGTGGCTCATGATAAGAATGTTTCATGTGAGTAGTTATATTGTTAATTTTATTCAATGATCCTACTGAAAGTTATTATGAGAGAGAGAAACATGGTTTTATGCATCTCAACAATATTAGAAAGTTTCCCCTCTTTATGTTAAATTTCTTGAAGTTACACTTGTTTTGCTTTTACTATGCTTATTGCTTTGTGCTTTCATGACTTGTTTTCTTCACAAAGGAATTCCTATGCATAGGAAGTGGATTAGACTTAAAATGTGCTTTGAATTTTCTTCTTGATGCCTCTCTTTTGCTGCTAATTCTATTTCTTATGTGAGCATCTTCTCAAACCATCATCACCTAACTTAAAGGTGTTAAAGAAAAGTACTATTGGGAGATAACCCAAAAGTTTTAGATAGTCTCTGGAAGTTATTACTTCAGTAATAACAGCTCCTTATCCTTTTATTTGCTTTTGTGCCAAGAGTAACCTCTAATGAGAGAGAAGTAATGATTGGGGAAAGTTGCTGTCCCAGAAACAGATTTTTTTTGTGCTTTACCGAAAAAAATTCATGTAAAATCTCTGAATGTCTTTTTTTGAGGCGCAGAATTTTTTTTTCTTCTGCCCCAGGTTGTTATCTAACTTTTGTTAGTTCCAACACTTTCGATTTGAGCAACAGAAGGTCTTCGAAAAATTTGTCTTTACCTGCTGGTCTATTTTGACAGATTTCTGCCATTTTCTGCATTTGCTTCTTGTTGGTTCCTTTTTGAGTTCTTTTGAAATTGAGCTTGTTGAGGAATTGCTACAGTATCTAGTGTTTTAATGGAAGTTTTATTGATGTTGGAACTAAACTAAAGACTTATTATCTTGAGTGCACTAATGTTGCTAATAAAGATTGTGTGAAGTTTTGTATGAAGGGAAAAAATTTCAGGTGTATGGAGAGAGAATGATGTAATGAGATGAAGAATGGACTAAAGCTCAAGCTTGGGATGCCCACGTGTCACCCCAAAGAAATATCCAAAGTACAAGCGTCAAAGCTTGGGGATGCTTAAAGGCATCCCCTCTTCATCAATAAAATCTCGGGGTTTCTTCCAAACACTTCATTTTTATTGTTTCATGTACAGGTTTGTGTTGTTCTTGGGCGTCTTCTTTTGTTTTCGTTTAGTTTTCGATTTGCTTTTTGTTTTCTTAGTTTTTGAGATAAATTGGTTGGACCCCTCTTTCCATACATTGGTTTGCAAATAGTTTGGGGTTGGTTTGGAAAAGAGTAGGAAAGTTCATACTTATGTGGTAAAAAGAGCCTAATTTTGACTGTGGCCTGTCATTTCTGTCAAGTGCCATACTTGATATTGTTTTGGCTTTTATGCTTAGTAGTATTATTTGCTGTAGCATGACTTTCTCTTATTAACAATTGAGATTGCTTAGTATGTGCCTTGGATGAACTCATGCGTTGTTGTTTTACCATATTAAAGCATAGTATAGTGGTATTATCCTTTGATGATTTATTTGGGTTGAGCTACGCAGATGCTCACACTATATGTTATGACTATCTCAAGTCACCATAGCCTTTATAATCCTTATAGTTTTCAACTTGTAGTATCACTTTTATGCTTTGATCAATGATGTTTTGTCACTCTGCATGATTATGGCCATTATTGCTCTCTTTTAGTTTGTCACTCCCGATCTTTTGCTAGCCTCCACAAAAGTATGGAGTTCCACTCATGGCGCATCCAACTCCACTAAACCAAGTTATTCCAAAGTGTCCACCATACCTACATACTAGCTTATGCTATTCAGAAATATATTCATGCTTTTTTTACCTTCCAAATTAAACTTGTTATGAGAAATCTAGTGATTAAAGCTCTAAAATCGAACTCTGATGGCACACTTTACTTTTTGCATCTAATAAATCTTGAAACCATTAAGGTCCTTTCTTTTGTTGCGGTTAACGTATAATGCTTGCACTTTATAAGTTGAAATTAGCAGAGCCATGTTTCATGGGGGAATGCTCAACATTGCACTTGGTACTTTGTACCCACATTGCTGATATCATGTTCTTTTGCCACTGGATCATTGACCGTGAAATAATAAAAGTGGAACTTGTAAGATCATGGAGTTTGTGGCGTGTGTTAGAGAAAGCGCCTGGGCCTCTAGTTCAGTTAAGCAAAATGCCTAATCATGGTGGAAAGTTGCAACATCACCATAATGAGCACTCTATGGCGAAGCATCCTCAATAAAGGAAACCTATGCAAATAGCAAATAAAAAGATCGCTGGATATGCTTAATATTAATCCGCTATTTTAGAAGTCATTTTGATTATGGGAAAGCCCTGTGAAACTCCGTATCATGTGCAAAGTGGGTACCCCATTAATGGCGTGATTCTGAATGATACACATGTACTTCATAAATGACAAGTTGTTTCTTACTCGTGACTGAGTTGGAGAAAGCATGAGGATACGGTCTTCGTAAAAGTAAGGGGGCATGAGATTTCGGTTTATAACTTGTCCCGAGCATATCCTCTTAGTTGTGTCACTTTTAACCTTAATCACCTTAAAGATTCTTATGATAGGGGCAATGAGAGCTGAAGAAAGCTATAAGTACCATAATTTTTGGAAGCTCTTTTATGAGACTCTTTTGAATCCCTACTTCCCTTTTACATAAAAAGGCCTTTTCTTCCACCATTATATTGAGTCTCCTACCTTCCTATCTTTTATGCACCTACTTTGAGAGCACATAGTGGCCATTCTTAGATTGTGTGCATTGTCCCAATACTAGTTGATTAACGCATAACTTGATATTGCTTGTTTAAAACTATTTGTATCTAGTCACTCTTATGAACTTTGAAGGTGCTTCACTTGTGCATTTTATATTTTGCTACTCTATATGGCGAGGGACAAGGGCTGAATACTATTATGCTATGTTTCTTTTTATGTGAAACAAACAAGCGAGTCTTTGCAAGACATGTTATCTCATGAATCTTTTGTTTGTGCTCTTTCACATGTTGCATCATAGTTTCTTTTGATTATTGCTAGAACTTTGTCTTTTCATGTTATGATTGAAGTACTATGATCCCAGCTTTGAATGTTTTTTGCAAATACTTTTGATCAAGTCTTTGACGGTGCATGTCACCTCCAAAATTATTCTTTTCTTTTTTTTTATCACTTACCTACTCGAGGGGCTAAGGTGAGTTAAGCTTGGGGATATTTGATACATTGCAAATGTATCTATAATTTTTATGTTCCATGCTTGGTTTTATCTACTTTCTTGTGTTTTGTTCCAACTTTTGGAGTACTTTTCATATGATTTCTTGGACTAACTCTATTAACAAAGATGCCATACAGTGCCAATTGCCTATTTTCATTGCTATTTTTTAGTTCCGGGGAAGTGAGGAAAATGAATATTCTACCATTAGATAGGACAAAAGCCAAAGTTACTATTTTTCCGGAAGACTCATGGAGCCGAAGGAGAGTCGGAGAGGGGCCCGCGGTGGCCACCCCCCCTTGGCGTGGAGCCAGCCTAGGCCCACGCCGAGTACATCAGTGTACAGGCCCGGCCGACCATCGACATCTTTGCCTCCTTCGCCTATAAGAGCCTCCCGATGCATAAAACCCTAAATAGTCAATCGTAAATCACACACAAAGTTCCACGGTAGCTACCAATACCGAATCAAGGGGAGAGATCCGAGGGACAAAAAGTCTGCTCCGCACTGGCTGGGACAGGAAGTGTTCTCGAGCCATCTCCATCGATCTCCAACCGCCATCTCCATCACCATTGCTGATTCCATGATGAGGAGGGAGTAGTCTCTTCTCGCCGAGGCTAAGGGGTTCTACCAGTAGCTATGTGTTCATCTCTCTCTCTATGCATGATCTTATTGAGATCATTGGAAGCTTGTAATCTATAGATCTTACCTTGCTACTTCAAGTGCTTTAGATCTCCTCGCTCTCCCCATGTGTGTGAAAGTGACAGCCAGGCACACACCATGGTGGTAACTTAGGCTAGAGATTACAAAATACTTGTTATGAGTTATATTTGGAGTTAAGGATGTCTTTTATGAAATTGTGGTGTTTGTTGAGTCATATAGTGCTCAAGGCAGACAAAGGTGTGGGGTTTTTCTAGGATGGGAAAGACTTACTTTGAGGTGTGATGTTATATCCCTACCATCGATTAGGAGTGTTCAACCGGAGAGTAGTTAAGAGTATAGTGTCATAAAGAGAAGATATTTATAAGGAGAGTGTTCAATAGTGAAAGTATGATCCCCTTTAAGGCTCTTGTTTCTAAGCACTCAAAACACCGTTTGCTACTAGATCTGTGCTACATGTTTGCTTGCTTCCATCTTTATTTCAGTTTGCTCTTAGTCTTTTTCCATGTCATCAAAGTATTTTTCGCACCGCTACTTCACTTATAAATTATCCATACCACTTGTATTTCACTATCTTCTTCGTCAACTTAGTGCACCTATACACCCCAAAAAGTGTATTCGTGTTGGGGACACAAGAGACTTCTTTATATCTTGATTGTTAGTTTGCTTCTGAGAGGGGATACCTTTTGACCACTTCCTCCTCGAGTTCGATAAACCTTTGGGTGATCCACTTAAGGGAAAACTTGCTGCTGTTCTACAAACCTCTACACTTGGAGTCCAACAACCTGGGCTTCACAAGAATAGAAGTACATCACGCCTCCTTCTCCAAAACCTAAGTCCATAACAATGTAATGATGAGTTAAACCTCGCTATCACAAGTGGCTTTCTTCGAGCCGCAAACCTTGCACACACACTCCCCACACTCAACAGGCTGAGCCTGGTCTGGGAGTGTGCAAGAGTAAAGAAGAGAACTCCATCATGGACCGTATACCTTTTTGGTCCATACCTTACCGTGGGGATTGAGTTCGAGATGACATATTTAGAGTTTGCATCGTGTTCATTTAAGATCCATCATCTTGAATCTCTCTTGAGCATGTCTTGATGTATTTTGCTTTCTGATTTATGAATGTTCAAGTTGTTTGATCTCAACCAAGAAAGAACCGTGAATTCCCCATCATATATCTCTAAACTCGCTACCATAAGCTTGAAAATTCATCATTAAAAGCTTTTAATAGAGCCAAAGATGATGTCGCCACATAAGAAGGGCATATGAATTCCCTTAACATTTTGCAAGAGGATCGACGGCCCACTGCCATGTTCCCAGCAAAAGCTCTTTTAAGGTGCTCATACCACGCGACGGCTTGTTTAGCCATAGAGTCCTTATCGAAGTTTGTAGACATGGTTCGTAGTTAGATCCTCAAATCCCGCTGTATATATACCAACTCATGTAGAGGACCAATAAGAAAAAAGAACTCTTAACGCTCATTTTACAGGTAATTTAAAATTACATGAGCAAAAAGATAAGCAAAGAAGGAAGGCGATGGGACTCAAGATTTGAGCCATCGAGCATAAGTCTCCTCAAGTCGATGCCCTCAACTTGGGAATAGCTTGCGCTACGAAAGTATTGTTCTTACTACAATGCCATTCTCATCTTGCTTATTCTTAAAAATCCACTTTGTGCCGTATAATATCGCGCAATCCTTGGCTTTTCTACTAATTTCCACCGGTTAAGTACAAAGTTATTTAACTCTTTCCACATGCATGCTGTACTTTCTCAACCTAGTCCGACCATCTTCAAGGGGATTCAAACACTTTCTTGGGTTCCACCATTGATAAGGTGAGCCCGTGCTCACCAAAGCTTGCAAGCTCCTTCAGGACACCTCTCATTCGAGATCACTCTATAACTTTGTCAAGGTGTGACTTAATTCAAGATTCCTATCTCGATTTCCAGCTTAGAAGAAGTTCAACTAACTGTTGTCTTTTCTCATAGGAATAATAACTTCATCATTTGAGTCTTCGCTGGAATTGCTATCTTGTCCTTGCATCTCCACTGACCAACAAGAATAGAAGGTGGTTTAATCTTACCCTTGATTTTGGATTAGCAGCCATAACATGAGGTCATTGTTTAGAATTTTCGTATTTGACATAATCCGCCGAGGGAGGCGACAATCCAAATGTAGGAGAACTTGGTGCATCTTCACTTTCTTTGAATGTATTTTGGCTCAATCTTAGAGAGTACGCAGTATAATCCGGGGTCAACTGGAAAATCCGCCTGGAGTTTGTGCAGCCTTCGACATTGTTCATTTCCGCCGAGGAAGGTTACCGATAATCCGGGTGTCCACTGGAGCTTTAGGTAGTTGCTGATCAAGAGCCCATAGCTTGGAGGTGCTAGTAGAGGCTCAAATGTTGGAGCATGTTGAGCTTGTTCGAAGGAGGGCTCTACTTGAGTAGAGCATTTACACCAATCCCAGCCAAGGGTTCTCAATGGCAAAATCCATGCCCATTCTTCTTATGGCTTCTTGGGGTATTT